>PVLC010000100.1:0-253695 GCA_004027655.1 Graphiurus murinus
TGTAATCCCAGCATTCGGGAGGCTGAGACCAGAGGATCCGGGTTCGCGGCCAGCCTCAGCTACCTAGTGAGGCACTCCGCAACTTAGTGAGACTCGGTTTCAAAATAAAGAATAAAAAATAGGACTGGGGGTATAGCTCGGAGGTAGAATGCCCCTGAGTTCAATCCCCAGTACCGCAAAAAAAAAAAAAAAAAAAAAAGAGTATGGGAATGATATATATATATATATATGATTATGTGAATGGTATATATATAGAGAGAATATATTATATATACATATACATATATCATGTATTCTATATACATATATGTCTCTATACTTATAAAACATGGATCATTTGTTTATTCAGGTGCCATTGAATGGTTTTATACATATCATATATTTTATACAAATATATATTTTTATACAACATAGGTCAAGCTAATTAATCATGCTGTTCAAGTGTTTGATCTACCTTTTTATTTTCTTTTCAAGTTAAATGATCTATCCATTATTAAGACAAATTTTTGAAGTTTGAAAACAATCATTGTTTATTTCTTATCATATGTTATCAGTCTTTTTGTTTCACTTATTTGGCTCTCTTGTTAGATATATGTTTATATTTATTATACCCATTTTGTTGATTCATTTATCCTTACATCACTATGAAATTTCCCTTTTTAGCAATATTTGCCTTTCATAGGTATAGCAGATATTACTATAGCAATTCTGGGTATCTTATGGTTAATGTTGCATGATATATATTTTCCATGATTTTATGTTCAATCTATTTATATCTGTATATAATCTATTTGTATTTTTAATTTATATCTTTAATTTAAACAGCATATAGTTGAATCTTGTTTTTTATCCAATCTAACAATCTAAATTTGATCCATTCACATTTAATGTTTGATTCATGTTTACTATTACATTTCTTATGTTTTCTAGTTTGTTCCTTTTTTATCCTGTTGAGGGAAATAAATAAATTTTAGTGCATTGTTTTAACTCTGTTTTTAACCTTTTAAAAATTTATTTTCCTGGTATTCGGTCTAGAAATTATAGTATGTACCTTAATTTATCACAAAAATAAAAATAATAAAAATTTAAAGATTATCTTAATTTTGGTAAAATATTAAAAATTTGCTTTAATATATCTCCTTATTTATGTTAATATCTTCATATGTTATATATAAAATGTATGATAATATTTATAATCATATTCCATATGCATTTTTAATAAACCCAACAATACAGTGTTAAAATTATTGCTTTATAAAATTTGGCCTATGAAAGAATAGAAGAAGTACAGAGCTACCTTTAATATAACTTATAAGACCGGTCTGATAGCAACAAGGCACCACCCAGTCTCTGCTTATCTGGTAATGTCATTATTTGCCTTCCGTTTTGAAGGATATTCTTACTAGATAATTAATTCTTTCTTGAAAGACTATTATTTTCTTTTTCTTCAGCACTGCACATATGTAATTCCACTGAGTTTTGTTCTCGTTTGCTCCTGATGAAAAATCAGCCATTAATCCTATCGTGGTTCCCCTGTATGTGAGGAGCTGTTTTTCTCATACTGTTTTCCAGATATTTTCTTTGTACACATTTCCAAGGTCTAAGAGTGAGTAGGAGCAGAATAGCTGGGTTTTCAATTCAACAATAGTTGATACTACAGTTTTCCAAAGAGGTTATGCTCAATTAACTTCTACTGATGGTAATAGTTTTTATTTAATCAAACTGCCGTCAATATTGGGTAGATTGATGTGTCAATATTAAGTCTCACAATTCCAATATTCACAAAAGCTTATGTGTGCATGCAGCATAAAAAAAAAAAAATCATAGTTCAGACCTTCACAGCCTAGATGTCCAAAGAAAAAACTTTACCGAGATGCTGAAAGTGAAGCTATCCCTGGATCCCCGGGGATCTTGTGAGGAGAAAACACTTTTCCCCATGGTAACAGACATCTGCACTATCATACTCTTTGACTTCTCCCTGTCTCGCCTCTCTATTTTGAAACTTTTGTCTTCGCCATTCTTCTGAGTCCACTGTGGACATGTTGGAGTCATTTTTAATTATTCTTATGGTTTGACCTGAAAAGAGCCTTCAGGTAAAATTCCATGAGGAAAGACAGCAGTGTTTCTGACTCAGCCTTTCCGGGAGGCAGGGCAAGCCAACCTGGCTGTGGCCAGCACACAGTCCGCACATACAAGGCCAACATAAGCAGCAAGGCCAATAACTAGGCAGTTGTAACTTCTGCGACAGGGTTTGGAAGGCTCTGGGATTCCATGGGGCCTCCAGAGAAAGTTCCAAAAGCCAAAAGTGCTTGGGACAGACACCTCAGAAAAAGAGTTGAGGTCCAGGAAGCCTAAGTTGGCCCACGATGGAATCCCCAAACACAGCTCTGGTCACTCCGAAAACCCAGACAAAGAGATCTGCCAGTTTGGGCCAAAGCGACTTCTTACACTTAGTATATGAGTGCATGGTTGTATATGCCCCTAGGATACTAAAATGGTAAAATGTGCCACTCAGCCTAGAGCTTGAGCCCTCAGCGTGCTATGGAAGCCTGCCGGGTGCCACCGCCTGAGGAGGTCCCTTCTCCATCCCTGCCCTCAAGCTAGCTCATGCTTCTTGGTTCAGTCCAACCCTGTGCTCTATCCCCCACTCCCCAATCTCCACACACGATGGGAGTTCCCACAGTCACTTCTAGCACAGACTGGGACATTTCCCGTCTCCCCAGTCCCTTAGACATCATTTGTGCGCTGCTAAGTCATTGTTTCCTGGAGAACATGACTCAGGGCTCAGATTGCCTGTGCTTTCCCACAGGTAGCCACAGAATGGAACTCACAATAGGATGGAGATAAGGCATAAATAAGAATCCAACCATTTCATGCAAACCTCTTTCTCTAAGCAGCCTGCTGAAAGGGCCCGTGGCTTGTCCCTTCTGCAGCTGCATTTGTCTGAAAGGTACAAAGCCTTAGACAGATGGAATTAATTTATTATAAATAGTGAGAGAATTAAAGAGACACAACACTGATTAAAATGGCCTTCATTACAGACGACAAGTATGTAAATCCACAAGCATGGCAGATTTTTAACAAAGATTCTACAAAAATTAATAGGAAAATATATTTGAAAAAGTACAATGTTCGAACAGCATAATTAAGACTTACTTGAGAGACATATGTAAAATATTGTCTCCAGAGTTAATAGAACATAAATTTTTTCAAGCATGCAGGCAACGTCAAGTGCATGGGTTTCTCAGGTACCAGCAACAAAGCAGTTTGGCCACATTCTGGCCCATCATACAAACTTCAAGGTATTAAATCACCTAGAATACATTTTTCTGACTGCCATGAAATCAAGTTAAAAATCAATGATGAATATATTAAAAACATATACAAAGAAAAGCCATATCAGGAATAATACTTCTAAATAACTCTGGAATAATACTTCTGGAATAACTCACAAGTCAAAGAATAATACTTCTAAGTAACTCACGAGTCAAAGATATTGCTATGGAATTTCTAAAATATTTCAAGTTGCATAACATTAATAACAATCACTTACACAACACTAATCATGCATAAGCAGTGCCTAAGATTCACATATATATTAAGTTATTTCACCTTAATGATAATTATCTGATGTTGGTACTGTCACCAACTCCTTCTTAATGAGGCATAGAGTGGTTAAAGAATTGGTTTTAAGACCAGGAATACAGTCATTAAAAGAGATAATAAAAGATATATAAATAAATATATTCCAATTAACTCAAAAATCTTAGGAGTACAAAGAATTGGAAATGTTTGAAAAATGCATAACTTCTCAAAAATGACAAAAATAAACTGCCTGATTATTTCATATACACAAAATAACTGAAACTAGTAAATAAATACATCACCACTGAGAGAGGACTTAACAGGATGGTTTAAACAGAACATTCTAGGGAATGGTTAAGAAACTATTTCTATTATATGCAAGAAATAAAAGAAGAAGAGGAGGGATGGAAGAGGAGGAGGGAGAGGAGGAGGGGCAGGACTGGGGGGAAGGAGAGCAGGTCACCAACAGCAGCTCTCTTGAAGTCAGTTTGTAAGGCTGGCATAGCCTGATGCCAGAACCTACCAGGGATGTTACAAGAGAAGAAAACTATAGGACCATCTTACTTACATACACATAGGCAACAATCACATTAGAATAAGATCAAACCTAACACAGGGAACAGAAATATCCTAATGTATCATTCCAAATTGTTTATCTCAGGATAAAATGCTTGACACTAGAAAAATCAGTCAGTGATAAATCATCACATTAATAGATTATTTATGGAAAACAATCATATCATTTTAATAGTTGTCAAAAGTCCATTATGAAATTCAATTTCCCTTTATTATAAATACTATATACGTTCCATATATTATTATAATTAAATAGTATATGTAAAATTATAACATCTCTCTATATATAATTAGGGACATAGAATTTATTATCTGACTATAGTAGATTAGAATAATGATGTCGCAAAGATGTCTACATCCTTGACCCTGAAAACTGTGAATGTCACTTACAGGGAAAAGCCACTTTGCAGATGTGATGAAGTGAAGGACTTCTAGGCAGAGCACCCCGGATTGCCCGGGGGAGACTGCAGACCCTTTCTTGTTGGTGGTCAGAAGGAGACAAGATTGAGGAGAAAGAATGTGATGGGGAGTGACTAGGATCCGGGGACGTGGCAGTCTCCAGAGATGAGGCTCAATACTATTGAGTTGAAGAAAGAGCCAGGGCTTTAGCAAGGAAGGAGGCAGCCTCTAGAGGCTGGAAAAGTCAGAGCCTCTTGGATTCTCCTCTGGACTCTGCAGAATGGAATGCAGCTCTGCTGATAGCCTGTCTCTGTCCCAGGGTGACCCGTGTCATATTCCAGCCAGCAGCACGGTAAGATAACACATTTATGTTGCCTTGAACCACTGAGTTCTGGTAATTCATTACAGAAATGGTGCTTTCTATGATCACTAGTGAGGCTGCAGGGTTCTTACTTGATTCCTGGCCATTCATGTTTTCCCTTTTGAGCATGATTGGTTTGCTCATTTTTCTTAAATCATGGTGGTCCCTTAACTTATACTAATATTTTGTATATTAAGGTATAAATTCTTATCTGCCGTACTTGTTACTTTACCAAATTACTGTCTATCTTTTATTTTTTATTATGGTATTATTTTTTATAAGCTTTCAATAACTTTCAGTTGGTAAAATCCATTGAACTCCTTACTTCTTCTGATTTTGGTGTCATCCTCAAAAATAGTCTTCACAAAACATGAAATAAACATGTGTTTTGTTTTGTTTTGTTTCAGAAAATAACTGAGTTTGTGCATTTTTTTAATTTTTAAAATTAAAAATATAATTTAAAAGTTTATTTCAAGTCAGAAGTGTAGCAATAATCTTTCTTCAAACTAGCCAGTCATTTAAATATAATCCTTTCAATAATCTCCTCTCTGTATGGATTTGTAAGGTCAGGTCTAGCACATCCTAACATCTCTAGTCTGTTTCTGAAATTTTCTTCTATACTCTTGACATCTCTGCAGACACTAGTGCTAACATACACTGTTTTAATTATCTTAATTTTATATGACACCTTTTTTATCTCTATTAAAAATTCTACCTAATTAGACTTATTTTCCAAAATACTGTCCCTAATTCTCAAGTATACAACTACAGGTAAACTTCAGAATCTTGTTATGAAGTTAAAATGCTGTTGGAATTTAGGTTAAGGCTACATAAATGCAGTAAAGATTAATGCCTATCCAGAATCATAAACATGATTCAAGATTTTTTTTTAATTCCCATATTTTATGCTTGTATTTATAGTTTCTATATTTTTCAGTTAAATTTTCCCATAGTTATAAATTATAATTATCTTACTTATTGCTGGATAACATGAGTAGAATTTTTCCATTACATTCTCATCTCAGTTACCAAAGCATACTATTTTTATTGCCTCTATAACTGCATTTTTCTTACTGACCTCTCACATGATTTGTGAAAATTTTAAATAAATTCCTTTGAGTTTCTTTAGCTATCATATTACCTTATTAAAATTAATTAGACATTGTATTGCCTGAAATGCTGTTTTATGCTCTATTAGTGTTCATGGTCCTTTTGTCTTATCTGATTGCATTGGCTAGCATTGCTATGTGGGATCACGTGATACAGGTAGGTAGAACACACTGAGTCTGGGCCACTGAGAGTTGCCATCTCAGGGGTAAAGCTTCAAGGTCGCTCAGCAGCTGAGATAAAGGGCAGATGGCTTCATCATAAATGACCTAGGAGGGGGATTTTATCATTGACATTTTTGAAACCTCTACCTCCATTACCAGTGTGGTTCAGATTGCATTTTTCATTTGGTCTGACAGCATTTTTCCTAGGACTATCACCACTGTGACCGAGCTCAGTAAAGGCCTAGGAGCCTGGACTTGAGGCTGAGCTGCGGATGGCTCCTGGCATGGCCCCTCTCTGGCTCTGGACCCTGAGGCGAGACACCTGTCTTGGTCAACATTCTCAATGCTGAGATCTAAAACAGCTGACCACATGACTTAGAGGAAGGAAGATTTATTTGCTCTCAGTTTTTGAAGATTACAGAGTTTGGTCTATGTTGGGCTGGGTTTGGGGAGCTCAGAGCATTTTGCTTTCTCAAAACATGTTTAAACACCTCTAAAACAAAAGCAAAGACATCGGTAGACTCAGGGGTTTTAATCCAACTAAATGGGGTGGGGGCACAGTGAGCCAGATATTTCCCAAAGCTGTTCAAGTCCAAAGTCATAAGAACACCTGTAAGAGAAAAAGAATGATGCTTGGTGGTCTGCTTATTCCTGTGAAGGGTTATTAATACAATCATATGTGTGGAAAATAGTTCTAGAATTGATATTAAATAGTGATAAATGGTGCTCCTTGATTTAAAAAAAAAAAAGAAAACCAAGTCTTGGAATTTTCACTTGATAAAATGTTAAAATAAATGAAAGAGAAAGAGACAGGAAGACAGGAATGATCTATGACCCAACAAATAGAATATGAGAATTTGGCAGGTTAGCATAAGAAGCATAGAAAAGAAGTGTGTCTTAATCCTGGGTCCACTGCCGACTTTCTCTCAGTCATCTGACTTTTCCTATCTCAATAAATACACTGAGGGAATATTCAGACATGATGCAGGCATATTGGAAATATTTAAAGGATCTTAGTAAGAGCCAATGTGTGAAGGGCAGGCTCAGATGCCTAAGGTAGGTGAGGGACAGGTCCAGGGGTCTGGGACAGGTGAGAGCAGGTTCAGGTGACTAAGGGGGGGGACAGGTGCCTAAGACAGGTAAAGACAGGCTCAGATGCCTGAAAGGGGGGACAGATGCCTAAAACAGGTGAGGGCAGCCTCAGATGCCTAAGAGGGGGGAGGACAGGTGCCCACGACAGGTGAGGGCCGGCTCCGGGTGCCCACGACAGGTGTACCTGCTGAGACTTCTCCCTACAGGTCTTCTCGGGTGTCCCTGGTCTCGGTGTCATGGTCCATTTGTATATTGTCGCTGAACAATATCTGAAAATTCATATCTGACCTTTCTAAGCTTATTGAAATCTAGCAGGCTTAACCTACCTTTGTTTAAAAAACAACAACGAAAATTTAAAAAACAGGGAGGATTCAAACATGGGCTTAGGAATCTGCATCCCACAGACTTCCTGGGCCACTCAGGTTGAGGCCGCCTGGCTGGGGAGCTGGGGTCATCTTCCCTGGCGTGGCTGTCAAGCCCAGTGTCCCTTTCTGTGAGCGCTGAAGACTGAGCTGCAGGGCAGGGGGGCTACCAGGGACTTTTATCTGGGAGTCAGAAGGGAGGAATGGCAGCAAGGCCCCTTTCTTTAATCATTTAGCTGTAGAATCCCCGCAGCCCTCGCCCCTCTTCCACATGACGTTTGAGCTGGCTCTTTTGATCTCTGACTGCCGTCGACATTATAAGGCTAATCCTATATTTAAACACACTTCTACATTGCATCAAAAGGTCTGATTTAAATTTCCAGGAATGTCATTCGCCATAGCCCTACACTCGGTGGCCGGCTAACCACTGGCTCTTTAAAAAATTAATAACAGTGACGATGTTTCATGAAAATAACAGTCACAAAACATCTGAAAATGTGCGACAGTTTAGCATCACAAAGTGAACATTGAAGGCTCCTGCCTCCAAATGCCACCCTAATTACAGGAGCACCCTCTCACTGCGCGGTTTTCACATGCAGAAGAGGCCTTATTCAAATGAGGGAGACCTTTGCGAGCCTCTAATAGAGAGCTTAGCACGCTCGGGCTGCGTGCGCGGCGAATGGCAGAGAGCCTGGCGTGCCAGGCAGATTAAACTTATCCTCTCCACACACCGCGCGCGCGGGCCTTCACGCTCTGGAAATATTTTGCTTATCAGTAAGAAGCAATGATCAACACCTCACACCCCGGCCCTGGAGAGACTGGGAGAGGGAGATCATCAATATTCAGATGGGTCCTCTGGGGCCCGCCTATTCATTTGCCTCTAAAGTGAAGGTCTACTGTGTACTTTTTGTGTGTGTGTGTGTGGTACTGGGGATGGAACCTGGGGGCATTCTACCTCCGAGCTACAGCCCTGGCCCTATTTTTTTATTCTTTATTTTAAAACAGAGTCTCACTAAGTTGCGGAGGGCCTCACTAAGCAACTGAGGCTGGTGGTGAACCCGGATCCTCCGGTCTCAGCCTCCCAAATGCTGGGATTACAAGCGTGCGCCACCACGCCTGGCCTACTGTATACTTCTTACTGTAAACATTAGATGGCCACATATCCAAGACCAAATAGAGGGATTAAAGGCAGCTTCCCAAAGAGACTCTGGCAAGCAGCCGCCGTGGCTGCCTCTGAAAATTTCTTTTTAAACCTTAGAAAGGTCTTTTCTCTTGCCTCTCTGAAAGAATCTCAAAGTCAGATGCTCAAAAGTAAAAAGAAAAAAAGAAAAAAAAAAAAAGAAGAAAAGGGCTGCTGGTTGTTGGCAAGTCAACCTTCCTGCGCACACCCTGGAAGCCCACAGACGGTTTCCTCTCCTTGTCTGCCCTGTGCCTTGTTTGCCTTGGGTTCTGGGATGGGGCTCAGGCACCTGCTTAGAGAAACGGGGTGCATTCCAGGCCACACCCCACGCAACTGTTTCCATTCTCCCCAGCCCAGGTCCTGTCTCTGGTCCAGAGCAGCCATCCCAGCAGGCAGGGCGACAACAGTTTCCCAAGAAAGGGAGTGAGGCACATATGTCAGACCCAGTCTGACTTTGGGGATGGAGAGAAAGAGGGAGAGAGGGCACAGCCAGAGGTGGAGGCCCAGGCGTGATTTACAGCAGCCTCTGGGTGGACCAATGGAGCATAGACTTCTTGTACATTGCCGTGATGACACCCAGCCTCTGGAATCCAGGAGTCCGGGGTCGGCCTGAACAGAAGCGGGTGACTCCCCGAGGCCAGCATCCCCACACGGCACAGGAGTCAGTCGGGGTCCAGAGCAGCTTATTTTTATATAATAGGATAAATAAATGTGATAGGTTGGAGCAAAATAGGAAGTATCAGAGGCCAGCAAACACAGCAAACAATTACATACTTGGTTTTTCATTTTGGCATGTGTGCAGTGTCTGGGTGGCCTTGTGGCACGTGTGATGGGTGTATTGTGTGTTGACAGTGCGGTGTGTATAGAGAGTGTGTAGTGGCCCGTGGGGTGTATTTTGTGCGTACTGTGGAGGGTGTTTGGGTGTATGTGTGCTGTGGAGTCTGTGGCATGTGTGATAAATGCAGTTTATGGTGCATGTGTGTTGCGTGCGTGTAAAGGCATGCATAAAGCCTAGACCACGGGGGCTGAGTGACCAGGGTGTGACTCCCATTCCTGACCCTTAGGCTGCAGACCTGGTGGGACAAGGGCCGCTGACGTTCCAGCAGGGACCCACAGGCTCATAGAGGCCTCTCTGGGCACAGGGCTCCAGGGCTTAGCCTTGGTCTGTGTCTGCTCGCACAGACTCCAGGTCCTCCAAGGACAGGGTGCTCTGCTCCCAAGACAGAAGGTCACTATCTGGAGACGTGAAGAGCAGAACGGGGGTGATGGGGGGGGGGGGACAATGTGTCCTCATAAATGCACAGAAAACATCACAGAATGTGCACACTAATTCAGAAGTAAATGGCTAAGCTGGGTGTGGTGGCGCACTCTTGGGAGGCTGAGACAGAAGGATCCAGGTTCTCGGCCAGCCTCAGCTACTTAGTGAGGCCCTCCACAACTTAGTGAGACCCTGTTTCAAAATGAAGAATAAAAAATAGGATTGGGAGTGTAGCTCAGAGGTAGAATGCCCCTGGGTTCAATCCCCAGTTCTGCAAAAAAAAAAAAAAAACAAAACAAAAAGTAAACACTAGGTCCATCCCCAGGCCCAGTAAATGTGGGACTAGCACCGACAGGGGATGCAAACTGAGGCTGAGGCTGCCAGCCATGTGCACAGGCTCCCGGAATGAAAACACAAGCCTGCTCAGAGCTTGCCACATCAAAAGGGTAAAACCCAGGTGAGTGGAAGGTTTGTTCTTAATAATTACAAAAACTATAAAAATAATTTTAAAATAATTATACAAGTATAATCCTCTCTAATAATGACCCAAATCCAAAAGCCAGCAAAGATCAATAAATGTGACTACATAAAAATAAAAAAAGTTTCTTCATAAAAAGAAAAAATTATCAGTAAATTAAGAAGTATTTTCCACTCAGGTTAGAGCCAAACATCTCGTCTTCCCAAGAGGTAAATAATTCCTGCTGATAAATAAGCCATATCCACAGACAATACTAACTGGAAAATGAGAATGAACAGAGACTTCACAAGAAAGTCGGCCCAGAGGTCTCCTAAGTATAGAACAAGACCTCAGCCTCACTCACGTGTGAGTCAGCTTTCTGTTACTGTAATGGACACTCAACGGTGATTGACTTACAGAGACGAAAGGTTTATTTGGCTCACAGCTTTGGAGATTTCAGTCCAGGACCAGCTGGGCCATTGCTTGGTGAAGAGGTGAGGCAGTACTCGCTGGCGGGAGCTGTGGTAGAGCAAAAGCACTGGCCTCATGGCCAGGAAGGGAAAGGGAGACGGAGGAGAGACTGGGTCCTACCATCCCCTTGAAGGGGCACGCCTCCAGTGACCAGAAGACCTCCCCCGAGGCCCCGCCTCTTAAAGGCCCCGCCACCTCCTGACAGTGCCAGGCTGGGGACCAGGCCTTCATCACATGGGCTTTTGGGACCTTCAAGATCCTGACTATAGCACTGGTATGAAGAAAAAGCACAATCTGGCTGCATTCATTTTCTCCCCCAGGTGGAGGGGCATGGAAAGCCGGGCTGGAAGGTGCTCCTACAGTTGATGTGTGGGACTGTGTCCAGCACCCGGGACGACTGCTGCAAGCACTGACGGCTACTGCTCCTGTGGGGGCCTCGGCCGGGTCCTCTGACGCTGCAGACACAGATGCCATCAACCAAGTGATTCCATTAAGACTACAGAATGAACGAACGCATGCATAAAACAACATAGACGGGATCCATTAACGTATTTTTAAATGGGGATTTTGTTTCTAATAATCGAGAAAGTTGTTTCTAATGAATAGCATTGCTTCTAATAATAAAACTCTTAGAGGATTATTATTCAAAGGTCCATCAACAATAACTGGATAAAAAATATTCAAGTCCTGCTGCCTAGAGGAATACTATGCTGCTACAAGCATGAATAAGAAAGCTTCTTCTTCTTTTTTTTTTTTTTTTTTTTTTGGCGGTACCAGGGATTGAACCCAGGGGCATTCTATCTCCGAGTTACACCCCCAGTCCTATTTTTTCTTCTCTATTTTGAAACAGGCTCTCACTAAGTTGTGGAGGGCCTCACTAAATAGCTGAGGCTTGCCGTGAACCCGGATGCTCCCGTCTCAGCCTCCCAAATGCTGGGATTACAAGCGTGCGCCACCACGCCCGGCTTAAGAAAGCGTCTTCTGTGTCACTATGAAAATGCTCCAAGATGTTGTCAGGGAGAGAAGCAGGATGAAAACACAACAGTCAACCCATCTACAGAAGCAAGGTGTTCGGATTTGCCTAAATTTCGTGAAATCTCTGGGGAACAACAAAGAAATTAAGATCTGCTGGTTGGAGGCAGCAAATTGGATGGGAAAATCTTCATTGAGAAAATTGATTTTACCTTTTGAACCAAATTACTGACTAAAATAATAAACTCCATAGGTACGAAAATGGATCAATATGCATAGCTTTGTATGCATTATACATAGAGGTATATACATAAGTAAAGTATATGAAAATAATCAGGTGAGTGTGTGTGTGTGTGTGTGTGTGTGTGTGTGTGTGTGTGTGTGTGTGCGTGAATAAATACATGGAGCCAGAGGGATACTTAAAGGGAACCTCCTACCATCCTAGAGTTCCATGGATTCCATTTGGGAAACAATCCAGTGCTTTTGATGAGGTAGCCTAGGAAGCGGAAATTTAGGTAGGATGGTAATGGGAGGATACAGAAAAATATAGTTTTAAAATATAGTTTTTTTTTAAAAATCAGGGGAGTTAAGCTAACTCCACCCTTGGAAGTTCTTTGAGTTAAGCTAACTCCACCCCTTGGAAGTTTTTTTCTTAGGAAGCCTGCCTCACATGAGTTCCACGCCCCAATCTCAGGAAGTCCTGCCCACCACCTGCAACTTCCGGGCCCTATCTGACCACCTATTCGCCCACCTGAATCTGAGGAAAAGGAGGAGCGAAACCCTTAAATGTCAGAGTCAAGACGCCAACTTCCTCTTCTTCCCTGGAGGTGCGCAGCGTGCCCTTCTCCTCCATGCCTTACCCCCTTCCCACTTCCCGCTCCTTGCCGTCCCTTCCCCTTTCTCCCAGTTTCCCTTTAAGTTCTTAAAATAAACCTGCCTATGTTGTTTCTGACTGGCAAGTGTTAAAATTCTTTTTTCCACGAGCCAAGGACCTACAGATTTGGGGTTCACCGTACCCCATCACACTTTCTTCACTGAAGGTTCTATTAAAGTTTGAAAGCTCATCAGAGGACAAACACTGTTGTGATCTCTAGTAATAAACAGTCAGGCTGCAGACCTGGAGACTCACGCCCAAATCCCAGGCGTTTCAAAGAGAAGACTGATGAAGTCAGTCACTTGAATATCTCTCCCACTTCCCTGGTATTTTCTGCGTCTTAGGGTCACCCTTTGTGTATTGAATGCTTACTTTTATCACACTTCAAATAATCTACCAAAAGAATGGGAGCGAGGCAGGGCATGGTGGTACACATCTATAATCCCAGTACTTAGGAGACTGAGACAAGAGGAACGCAGGTTTGCAGCCGGCCTCAGCAACTTAGCAAAGCCCTCCTCAACTTAGTGAGATCCTGTTTCACACACACACACAAAAAAAAAAAAAAAAAAAAAAAAAGGAATAAGCTGAGTGTGGTGGTGTATGCCTGTAATTCCAATATTTAAGAGGCTGAAATAGAAGGATTGTAGGTTTGAAGCCAGCCTCGGCAATTTAGAGAGGCTTTCATTAACTTAGTGAGACACTATTTTCAGATAAAAATAACCTAGGGTTGGAAGTGTAGCTCAGCGGTAGAAGGTCCCTAGGTTCAATCCCCAGCACCACTACACACACACACACACACACACACACACACACACACACACACGAAGAGGGCTAGCAATAAAGGGCATAACGTGCATTTTTGTGTCTTTGGGGGGTGTTTTGCCACTTTCGGGAAGGAATCAGAGCTGTGATCAGAGGGACTGGGGTGCTGTGGCCTCAAATGCTGTGGGTGCGTGTGTGCCTGGGTCGGGAGCTCTGGGGTCCTTCGGGCACACCTCCCCTGAGACTCCGGGGGACGTTCTTACTTCCTCAGCAGAAGTGGGTCCCTTGACCAACACTGCAAGCCCATCAACTGAGGCCTGGCACAGAGACAGGCGGGGGGTCCAGGCTCCTCACTGAGCATCGAACTGCACAGGTGACAACCGGGGGGTCTTTCTGCTTCTTGGAACATCCCTTTACAACACGTCCTGCACCACCCACAGGCCAATCACCCAGGTCCAAGCTGCAGAGGCTCCAGGGCTGCTGAGGTCTGCAGAGAAGGGACACTTCCTCCCAGCTGCAGGATGGCCCTTGTAGCACCCACTCGTGGATGGGACCGGGGTGCCTGTCACCAGTGCATCGCTCTCACAGGTACTGCTTTTGAGTAGGGAACTTAATTGAGGTTCCTTTCATCATTTGCATTCCTTAGAAGGCAAAGCGTACAAATAGTTGCCTCACCAGCACGTGGCTAAGTTGCTGTTCATTTGCTTCCTAAAACAGGTTCATGAAGTGTTCTCATGCATAAACTTATTCTTATTTCAATGCAGCTTAAGTTTCCTAAACTGCATGAAAATTATACTATTTTAAATACATTCACCCAATCATTAAAAACAGCCCCAAAGAGCCAGTACTTTGGTATTCCCGCTCCAATCAGCCTATAATATCCCCCTTTCAGACTAAAACTCCAGATTCAGTTCCCATTCTCAGTCATTAAAAGACTTTCCTCTCTAGCTCATAATCTAACCTGTTCTGACGCAGAGAAGGGAGACCAATTCAAATTAAATTTTTTAAAAAAAGTGGTTTTGTACTACGTTACCTAAAGCAAGCATTTTTACTAGTCTCCCATAATGAAAGAGGAGAGGAGAAACCCATTCTGAGTTCAAGTATTCTAAAATACCTGTATCTGAAGGAAGGAAGGCCAGGGACAGGGGCATAAGAATGTGTGCCTGCAAGTTCAGAATGGGATCCACACACAGCCCCGCCCGTGACCTTCAGACCACCAGCACCTAAGACCAGGAAGTTGCTGCTGCTGCTGTTTAATTAACATTTCTCATTGGCAATGCAAACCAGAAACACAGCCAAGCATTGTAATTTAAACAAAATAACACAAGGATGTGTTTTTGTTTTGTTATGATTTTAATTGTTTTTCTACTGAGCCATTCCACCTTGGAGCTACACCCTCAGCCCTTTCCTTTCTTTCTTTCTTTCTTTCTTTCTTTCTTTCTTTCTTTCTTTCCTTTCTTTCTTTCTCTCTTTCTTCCTTTCTTTTTTCTTTTTGCGGTACTGGGGATTGAACTCAGGGGCATTCTACCTCTGAGCTACACCTCCAGCCCTATTTTTTATTCTTTATTTGGAAACAGAGTCTCACTAAGTTACAGAGGGCCTCACTAAGTAGCCGAACCTAGCTGGGAACCTGTGATCCTCCTGTCTCAGCCTCCCAAGTACTGGGATTACAAACGTGCACCACCATGCCTGTTCTATTTTTATTTTGATATAGAATCTCAATAAATCGCTGAGGCTGGCCTCAAACCTGCCAAGCTCCTTGTCTCCGCCTCCCAAATACTAGGTTTACAGGCCAGTGCTGCCAGGCCAGCCACAGTGACACACTGTGAGTCCCGAAGCTAACAGAGAGGCCGGACACAAACGCCTTCAGGAAAGCTAGCATCTGTTTGGGGTTTCGTGGCCTCCTCTTCGAGTTGCTTTCTGAGACGGTCCTCTCTTCTATTTCCACTCAATGTGTTTAGTGTGAATCAAGAATGAAAAGAAAATTCACCTTCACAATGAAAGTGCAATTTGCTTCTTGAAAGCTTTGCGGGCTCTGCAGCCTGAATCTGGTTAGCTAAAGCTTCATTTCGCTCCTGGGCATAATGAATCTTTCAATCTAAGCATCCACTGTGGAGCAAGAGAGAACATCCACTTTTAACGTTGGAGCCTCAGCTTGGACTGGGACTCATGCATAGACTTTGAAATTCCAGGGTTAGCAGAGAGCGGCCCAAGATTTAGCACAGCGAGCTTACTCTGAGACACCGAGGTTACGACGGTGTGTATAAATGGCCACCGCAAACACATTCCCAAACAAGAAGTACACAGCCACGTTCCGTCTACCTGGAAAGGTCAGCGCTTGGCCGGGTGGGGAGAAGGAGTAATAAATTATTTGTATGATAAAAGCAGTACATTTTCCAGGAAAAAAGTACTGTGTTCCTCCACTCTGACAATTTCTGTTTCTCATAAATAAAACATGAAGCAAGATAAAGCCATGTTGTGCTCTGAGAACAGAGGTCGTCTTGCCTCTTCAGAAGCCCCAGTGGGGACACTGAGGCGGACCCCGGGAGGAAGGAGAGCCACGCACAGACAAGCTAGGGCCCTTTGTTCAAATCCCCATCTGCTTTAGAAGGGACCAGGTTGCTTGCTTAACCAACCTTCCTTCCTTCCTTTCTTCCTTCTTTCCTTCCTTCCTTCTTTCCTTTCTTCCTTCCTTCCTTCCCTCCTTTCTTTTTTGTACAGGGGATTGAACCCAGAAGCTTTCTACCTCCAAGCTGTACCCCCAGCCCTTTTTATTTATTTATTTTTTGAAATACTGTCTCCCTAAGTTGCTGAGGGTCTTGCTACATTGCTGAGTCTGATCTTGAACCTGAGATCCTCCTGTCTCAGCCTTCCAAGTGTTGTGGGATAACCCGGTCCCACACGTGGGTCCTTGGCTTCCGTGATAAAAAGAATTTTAATACGTGCCATTTAGGAACAAAAAGTAGGAATTTATTTAGGAAAAATAAGGAAAGGGGGAGAAAAACGGGTGAGGAGGCATCTTCCTGGCCAGACGCGTTTCCCAGTTCCAAAGAGACGGAGGCGTGGTCTAAGTCCGTCTTTTATAGGCTTTCGAGAGGTGGGCGCAGAAGAAGTCTGGACCTCCTCCTTCTTCCAGGTATTGGTGGGCGACAGGTAGGTGGTCCAAAGTGGGCCCTCCTCTTCCTCAGGTTAAGATGGGTGTTTCAAGATGGGTCTGACCTTTGCCCTGAGTGTCCCATGGGGGCTGGGATTCAGGGGATTAAAGAGGTGTGGCACACTTAGACTTTTCTAAGATTGAGCACACCCTATAGGGTGGGGTCAGCTAGAACTCTTCAGATTTTAAAACTATCTTTCCCTTCCCCCCCAATGTCTCCTTTCTGCCTAAATTTTATTCCTTCTGTCCTACATCACAAGTACTGGGATTACAAGTACGCACCACCATGCCTGGCTTATGTAATCATTTTAATAAAGGTCTTTAAACAGTACTTGATAAATATAAATGCCTGGTTAATGAGTTAAATTTAAACATTTGCATTACCATTCTTCCTATAGATTCAACTAATAAAACAGATGAAAAAAGTCCAGTCATGAGGTTTACTTGGCCAGTTTCAAAACACACGGCACATACACTGATATCTTGGACAAGCAGAGAAAGTTTCACGTGTGCAGTTAGTGTGCTGCATGCGATTCAAGGTCGTTGTAAAGTCAGGAGCACACTGTCTTAGACACCTGTGCAGATACTAGAGGTGCTATTCTAAGGACGCTGAGCTGGCCTGGGTGTCAGCCTTAGTCATGAAGTACAGACACAAAGAGCTGCTTGGCTGCAGAGTCCAGATCCTTTCCAGGTGGGGAGACGTCTGCAACTGCAGCACTGTCCACCAGGAAGCAGCTGCCCACGGGCCAGGTCAGTATGGAAATAGTCCCCTGGAACCGGCCTCCCGTTTCCCAAAGCCACGAGTAGACCGCGGTGAGATCCAGATCTCTGCTGTGCCCCAGGCGGAGCGCACTGGCAGCATGTTGGAATGCCCCCGAAAGGCTCCTGTGTTGCAGGCAGGTGCCAGTGCAACACCATTCGGAGGAGAGATCGTTGGATGGGGCTCTAGTCTCATCAGGTGAGAAATCCAATGAAGGATTAGTAATGGCAATAGATTTCCTGGGTGGCAACTTGGGTGAGGGTGGCTGGAGAGGGTCAGTCACTTATGTGGGGTCTTGGAGACTGTCCATCATGATTACTTTGGGTCCCTCTGTCAGCTTCCAGCCACCATGATATGAGAGTGGCATCTCTCGGCCATTATGTCCATCTGTGGTGCCGGCCAACCATGGACTGAAGCCTCTGCAACTTCCGAAACCAAGAGCCTCAATAGACCTTCCTTCCTCTAATCGTTTATGTCGGTATTTTGGTCATAGCAGCACGAAAGCTAGCTAAGATCTGCTGACTATCAATAGGGTGGCTACCTGGGAGGCTCTGACGGGACCCCAGGGACCCTTTAAAAGCAGCGTTTTCTCTAGTTAGCAGCAGAAGAGGAAGTCAAATATTGCTGAAGCCTGAGAAGGATTTGATGAGAGGGAGGTTTTCTTTTCTTGATAGGGAGGGATGCGCCTGGCCCACACCAGAGAGCCGCCTCCAGGACCCGAAATGTGTCTCGGGCCAACATCCACAGAACAGTGGAGACCTCCAGCCTCCAGCCCTCAGGGAGCATGGCTCAGCCACCAGCAGCCATGTGAGGAGGCTTTCCTGGGGACCCTGGATGAGGGTGCCAATACCTCGACTCCACCCTTGTGCCTTTGGACAGAGACGTCCTCTGTTTCTGTGAGCTTGGCAAATCCTCCTGTGGGTGGACTCTTACAGAATTTGTCATTCTGTGACTGATTAATTGCATGAAGTGTAATAATGTCCTCAAGGTTCATCCATGTTGCTGCAGACTGCAGGATTTTCTTCTAAAAACTGAATCATGAGTCAGGCACGGTGGCACGTGCTTGTAATCTCAGAATTTAGGAGGCTGAGACAGGAGGATCGAAAGTTGACAGCCAGCCTCAGCTACCTAGTGATTCCCTCTGCAACTTAGTAAGACCCTGTTTCAAAATAAAGAATAAATTAGGGTTGGGGGTGTAGCTGAGAGGTAGAGAGTCCCTGGGTTCCATCCCCAATACCACAAAAACAAAACAAAAAACTAAAATATGTTCTCCCCTCTGTATTAAGCTACAATTTCCTTATCCACTCGTCTGTTGGTGGACACGTGGGCTGTTTCCATGTCTTGACTATTGTGAAAAAGGCTGCAATGTGCATGAGAGTGCAGATGTGTCTTCAAGGTCCTGGTTTAACCCTTTGCCTAATTACTTTTTATTGATTTACTTAAGTGTTTTTAGGTCACTTAAGGTGAAATCTTCCTTTTTTTGTTGTTTTTGTTTGTTTGTGGCATTGGGAATTGAACTGAGCTGTACCATCAGCCCTAGTTATATTTTATTTATATTTTGAAACAGGGTCTTGCTAGGTTGATAAGAGTCTCACTATTTGCTGAAGCTGTCCTCGAACCTACAATCCTCCTGTCTCGACCTTCCAAGTACTGGGATGACAAGCGTGTGTCACCATGCCTGGCTGAAATCCACCTTCTAAACAAGTTTTTAAGTCTGTGATGCTATATCATTGGCAATAAGGTGCAATTTTGAACAGTAGATCTTGTCCATCTTGATTGGCTGAATCTTCTTACCCATTGGTTGCCACCTCTGGTTTCCCTCTCCTAAGCCCCCGGTAGCACCCATGAGAATTGCTGCTCCTGTAGTCCATCTCCTGATCCATGATTAAGGAAAGTTAACGTTGAGGCCAGCACATTTAAATTCACCTTTTTCACTACATTTTCTTCAGAGGAAGGAAGGGTTAGGAAAAAAGAAGAAAATGAAAGGAGAAATGAGCCGGGCGTGGTGGCGCACGCTTGTAATCCCAGCATTCGGGAGGCTGAGATCGAAGGATCCGGGTTCGTGGCCAGCCTCAGCTACCTAGTGAGGCACTCCGCAACTTAGTGAGACCCTGTTTCAAAATAAAGAATAAAAAATAGTGCTGGGGGTGTAGCTCAGAGTTAGAATGCCTCTGAGTTCAATCCCCAGTACCGCAAAAAAAAAAAAAAAAAAAGAAAGGAGAAATGAACTTCTCTGAGGCCTCCTCTGCACCCCCGGAAATGTGATTTCCATCTCATCTGTCTGATGGGTTGGAGCACCTCCCACGGATGTCGGCCAGCGCTGGGCTTTCCTAGGTGAATCTCTGGCACTGCATAGCCACGCTAAGCATCGGCACCATTTTATCCGGAGTCCTGCCCAGAGAGTCCTCCATCCTGGGTTCAGTTCACTTGACCACCCAGCTCTGGGTCCTGGGTCCAACCAAGAAGTGAGCAGCAATTCGTGTTAAGAAATATGTCTCGCTTAACACGTCCCATAAAATTCCATACTGTACCCATTACATTTAGGGTTTCAAAACCACTTCATATTGGACTGAAAGACAGCACAAGGCCCCGATGTTTCTGCTACCTTCTCTTGTAAATGAGTAGAAAGCAAAATACCAGAGTCATCACCATGACAGGGAACGTGCTCAAAACACCAGGAATTGTTATCTGCCTGTGTCACACAGACTATTCTTTCCCCTTTGAAACTTAGAAAAGTCTGCTTGGGATAAGAAGAAAGCATCGGCCTGTAATCTTTGATTGATTTAATCACCAGGGACCTTCTAAGAGCACAGAGTGGGAGGGGTAGGCAATCAGGAGCACGCTGCCCCCAAGGCCAAGCTCCTGGGAAGTGAGGCGTCTTCACCCTGCATGGCGTGGGCTCTGACCACTGGAGGATGTGTAAAGGGCTTAGCCCTCCTCACCCCGACCCAAGAGGGGTCTCCTCGTGTACCTGTGGCAGGAACACAGGCAGGACCACGGGTAGCACCTGTTGAAGGTAGAGCACAAACCTGCCAGAAGGCTCAAGACCCCCACACACCCTTCAACTGGACCCTCTGGACCACAGGTGAGCACAGATGCTCTCTGGGGAGATTCCTGTCGAATCCCTGGAGCCTCTCTGCCCCCCCGTCCCCCCCCCCCCGTTCTGGAGACCACACCCCTCCTGGGGTGTTTCTGGCTGCTGTGGCCGGGTCCCTGTCCACGGGGTCCATGGATCCCCTGGGCTTTGGCAGCTGGCCGGGGTGAAGACTTGGCTTCCTTCTCGTCCGACAACTCAGAAGGTCTGTCTCCCTTGTCTACAACACAGCTTTCCACTGGTTGACACAGGACTTTAGCAGGAGTGACTCCCTTTGGGGCCTGCGATCTGTTTCCTAGCAATTCTGTGCTCTGTTTTTATAAGAATCTATTGTTCTTAAACTGGAGTCAACTGAGTACTATAGTACTATGAAAGAAAGTGAAACGTTCGAGAGTAAGGATGATTCTTAGAGGCCAGGTGAAGACACCGTTTATCATCCTTCTAAATCACCTTCCTTGGTTTTTGAGTTTACTTTGTGCTTTTCTTTCATAGCTTGCTGGAGCCGACCGGAGACCTAGACTAAGTAGGACAAATGACACATGAGCCCAGCTCACGTGTGTGAGGAGTTGGGGCACTCTCTTGGGAGGTGCCCGAGTCAGGGTCAGGTGGCTTCTAATTAAAAGGAAGGCGAGCCATGGGGATGTCTCAGGTAGCCCAGGGAGTCTCTGTGCGGTGGGTAAGAGGGAGGGGCCGGTGTGAAGCCGAGCGAGTAGGACCCTTCTTCCTTCTCAAAAACTGAGAGATGGGCGAGCTAACGTGTCCAAAGGCACAACATTACAGATAAAAACAGAACAGGGCAGTGAGCAGCCTGTTCCCCTAGCTCAGCAGGTGCATGATATGCTATAATAATGTAATTATATGATTTAATGTATAAATGCAAAAATATAATGAATGCATAATTGTGTGTGTGTGTGTCTGTGTGTGTGTGTGTTACTGGGGATTGGACCCAGGGGCATTCTACCTCTGAGCTACATCCCCAGCCCTATTATATTTTTTATTTAGAAACAGGGTCTTGCTAAGTTGCCGACAGCCTCACTAAGTTGCTGAGGCTGGCTTTGAACCTGCAATCCTCCTATCTCAGCCTCCCAAGTACTGAGATTTACAAGTGTGCACCACCGTACCAGGCTGAATGCGTAAATTAAGTTATGTGCCATAAATGGGGTTTTGCTACAGGAAAATATTTTCTTTGCACTTTCTCACTTTTTGTACAACGTTGTAACACACAGGAGTTGGAGAAGGGATTGATGGCGTGTTTGGACAGCACTGGCTGCGTGCACAGGAAGTATGCGTGGGCTGAATACTTTAAGTATGTAGCACTCATACAACAACAACAACAGAATCCCTTTTTCTTTTAATCTACCGGAAAGGTGTCGCCATGGTCAAGGTGGTTCCGCAGCCCCTACTGTCAACTGGCTGTGAGAACTGTGCACTCAGCACCTGTGGGGCCGGGTGTGGGGGGTGCCATGTCCTGGCTGTCCTCTCTGTCACCTGGAGGAGCTGGTGGCTCCAGCAGAGGTCTGTGGACAACACCACAGAGTGAGCAGGTTTGGGATGGCCATGCTTGCCAGGATACCTCTGGGCTTCGGTCACGTCCCCAGAAGGTTGAGGACCGCCGGTCATTACTGCTGACCAGAGCTGGCCCCCTTCTGGCTCAGACACCGGCTGACCGTGACATGGGTGGGTCGCCGTCCCAAGACCAAGAGCAGGAGGATGCGGAGGCCCCTCTGAGACCACAGAGGTCACCCTGCGTCTCAGGGACCCCAACAGGGAACCCAGCAGGGACCCCAGCGGGTCCTCAGTCCCTCCCTGTGACCCCCACACCCGCTAGAGCCTGCAGAGCTTCTGAATTCATTCATTGCAGGCAGCGAGGCGGGACCCGAGGAGGGGGTCATTGAAAAGCAGAGTTTGCATCCGAGGTAGGAGACGTGGTGTTCTCTGAGGCTGGGTTCACACGCTCATCCGTCCATCATCCATCCGTCCATCATCCACTCGTCCATCCATTCCACAAACACCCAATAAGGGCTTCTGAGGTCCCAAGAGATGGGGGTACAGGACTGCCAGGACCCAGCAGGGGAGATAGACCCATGCGCTAACAGTGACAAGCACATGGACAGAGGTAACCACAGAGAACTGGAGAACGCTCCACGGTGTCGGCGTCTCTGCTCCTCTCAGCCCCCCTCTATTTCTTGGGGTGCAGGACCCCTCTGCAGCACCGTGTGCCCCTCTCAATCTTTTTTTTTTCAATACTGGGGATTGAACTCAGGGGTATTCTACCTCCGAGCTACACTACCAGCCCTATTTTTCATTCTTTATTTCGAAACAAGCTCTCACTAAATTGTGAAGGACCTAAGTAGCAGAGGCTGGCTGCAAACCTGCGATCGTCCTGTCTCAGCCTCCCAAGTACTGGGATTACAAGTGTGTGTCACCATGACCGACCCTCAGTACCTCCCAAGAACTAGCAACTGTAGTGTCTGCCCCGCAAAGAGGAAGAAAGTTCCATCTGTGTGCACAGCCGAGCCCCGAAGAGGAAGGCAGCCGAGGACGTGGGATCCCCAGTCCGCATCTGTCATCCTGCCGTAAGTTTCACAGGCCCAGGGAGACATCCCGGCCCTGACTCACGTCCAGCAGGCCTCCCGGCGACCAGCGGATAGTTTCAGGAGCCTATCAGGAGATGCTATGGCCCCCAGGCCCAGGGCGACTTTTTATTTCCAAGCCTGTTATTGATTTTGGCATTAAAAAAAATAATTTGCCATTGTTGCTTAAGGTGTCACAGCAAAAATAAATAAATAAAATAAAATAAAATAAATAAAGCAAATCCCCCCTTCCCACATCTCACGGGCTAGCAGATCTTGGTCGGAATTTGCCTTTCGGTTACCGGGTGGCTGGGCTACCACGGGGAGGTGTTTACCCTTAAAAGTAGTACCATCCTGATGAGACATGGCACGCTAATCGAAAACACAAGTAAACTGAAAATTAAATCTAAAAGCCGATAATTTAGTATCTTCCTAGCCAGGAGTGATGGCTTTCATTTGCGCGCGGGCTGCGGAGCTGCTTAGGGTCAGCGCGGCGAGGCCGGGGCCGGGCCTCTTCTGAGCACCGGTGGAGTTGATTAATTTCTCGGAGCGGAGCTTTGTCTTCCCCAGCTCACTGAACAACTTCATTTCGGCTGATGAGTTCAAACAGGGGTCAGAACAATCCTCATTTCTGACAATCCCACGAAATGGGAATTAATTTTATGAGTTAGTGCCACTGTGCTTAGAACGGAGCTGGAAATGGAGAAGTTAAAATAAGCAGCCGAGAGAGAATGCGCGTGCAAACGCTCCGCTTCATTCAAGCGAGGGGGGGATCGTTTGCCTACTGAGGTGCTGAGCCCGGTTCGCCCGGGCTGGAAAGGTCAAACGCCAACAGGCCCTCTCCCTTCAGCAAATACTGGAGACACTTGATAAACATGTGTTCTTAAGGTTTTACATGGAAAAAAAAAAATCTAAAGGAGTCAGATAAGGATCGTGCGGGAAGAAAACCCCACAAAATACAAGCAAATCAGGTGAGAAACTAGTCAAATAGTATCACGCCAATTAGGATTCCCACAAAACATCTTGCATAAATTCATCCATACGTTTGTTGAGTGGCCCTTAGTCACCAGGCCCTCCGGGTCCTCAGGAAGATGGGACCCTGGCCACTGGTGTGCCTGAGGCCCTTTCCTGGGCTGAAATGTGTCCTTGCAAATGTGTGCACCACCATCCTGCCCCAGGACCCCAGGACAGGACTGAAGTTGGAGAAGGGGCCTTGAAAACGGTGACTGAGTTCAAGTAAGGTCGCGACTGTGGCTTGTGATCCAGTCTGACTAGGACCTTTACCAGAAGAGATCGAGACACACCCCCAGAAGGACGGCTGTGTAGGGACACAGGGAGAAGGTGGCCTCCACAAGCCACAGAGCATCTCCCCAGGGAGAGCCAACCCTGCATGACACCTTGACCTTGGGCTCCCAGCCTCCTGATCCCACAGAATCCGTCTCTGTGCTCCAGTCCCAGTCTGGGGTGACCCAGCTGACCATACAAGTTTCTTAATTACAGAGGAGTCTGCCCCTAATATTCCCCCTCGAACGCCTTACCTTAAGAAATCGTAATGAAATATCTCCCCAACAGGTGGATTTGGGTCCATCCCAAGGAATTTCCCTCGGCAGATGCTCCAAACTCTTGTCTCAGAAGGCTGCCGTCTCTGTGGCCTTCTTAGACCTCATGGACTAGCTAGAAGGCCACGCCATTAAAGCAGAAGTCCAAGGTGTAATTCAGAGACGTGGGTTCCTCGGGGCTCATTCCTGATCCTACCCAATGTTTGGCCAAAGTCTCTCTGCCCTAACAAGTGTGCTCTCTGCTCGCAGGGTTCCCAGGGTCAAAGGGACCCTTAGGAAATAGAATCCCCACTGAGACAGAGAGACTAAGCAACTCTCCTGAGGTCACCTCCCTGGGAGCGTGCTAGACCTGAGTCCCCGGCCATGTCAGCCGGGGTCTGTACTGTGGCAAAGACCAGGCTGGAAGGGTGGCGGTGACCCTCCCTGGTCAGGCAGGCAGCAGGCCCGGAGGGTGCAGAGGGGAGGAGAGAGGCGACCCCCAGCCCAGGTCAGGAGCTAGCTCCTTCCCAACTCCAGCTCCACCAAGGCCTGGCGGCCAGGAGGACAGGCTGGGCGTGAAGACAGGTGTGGACCTGCCCAGGAACCGGGCACTGTGGGCCACTTGAACAGACATCAAGGGACAGAGCCTGGGTCCTCTTCCTCCAAATCGCCTGTGTCTACAATCCTCGCCCACCTGTGAAGAGTGGCAGCCAGAGGGAAGCAGTGCCTCTCGGGAACGCCCAGGACCGAGGGCGGCATTCTCCTCTCCCTACATTGGTAGGGAATTTTAAAACCACTGGGAACCTCAAATTTTAAATAAGACTCCTGACCTGTTAGAAGAACAGCCTTCCATCAAGCGTCAGCCTGGTGGACTGGTTACATTACTCCTGGCGGCCGGGGAGCAGACCTCTGCCGCGCCTTGGGAAGACCGCAGGAGCCTTGCTCAGAGACGAACCCACCATCAGCAAGCTAGAGGCCTGGGCCAGGCTCTGTCCTGGGGGCGCTGGACAGCGGCGTGTCTTCATTCACACCAATGGGCGTCAGAGACTCACTTCTTTCCTGGCAAAGCCACCTTCCCCTGTATCTCAGCGGCCCACGATAGCCTAGCTTCTCCTCCCTCAATTATTAATGAGACTAATGTGAGGCTTATAATTAATTTGGCATCTGTGGTACACTCAGCAGGCCTGAAATTGTAGAGACTTTAAAATATAAAGCAAAGTTTGGGTGATAGGAAGTAGTCATTCAGGAGGACCAGGAATGCCGTCTAGAGAAGTGTTTGAGTAACATTTGAAAATCACCGACGCTTCAAGAAACTGTAAACATTCCAGTAAACATTCCAAATTCCACGACGTGCAACACACTGCTGGCTGTGGCTATCAGCTCTGTGTCATTTACTATGATAGTTCCATTTTGATACTCTCTCATTTAGGGTCAACCCGCAGCCACCCATACAGATATTCACACAGGCACAGAGATTAGTAAATACTGAAGCCAACGGTGGGACAAGCACCCGGGTAAAGATGCCAAGAGCCAGCCGGGCGTGGTGGTGCACGCTTGTGATCCCAGTACTTGGGAGGCTGGGACAGGAGGATCGCAGGTTTGAGGCCAGCCTCAGCTACTTAGTGAGGCCCTCTGCAACTTAGTGAGACCCTATTTCAAAATAAAAAGAATAAAAAATATGGCTGGGGGTATAAAATGCAATCCTAGTACTCGGCAGGCTGAGACAGCAGGATCACAGGTTTGAGGACAGCGTTAGCAAGTAATGAGATTCTCATCAACTTAGGGAGACCCTGTTTCAAAATAAAATAATAATAATAATAATAATAATAATAATAATAATAATAATAATAATAATGGGGCGGGGAGTGTAGCTTGGAGATAGAATACCCCTGAGTTCAATCCCCAGTATCACATAAATTAAATAAATAAATAAATAAATAAATAAATAAATACACCCTTATTTCTGCAGTGCGGAGAGTCCAAAGACTGACATAGAAGACACACACACACACACACACACACACACACACACCCCACAGCAGAACACCCGGTGTCACACAGACACGACACAAGAAGATAGAATTCTGTGGCTAAGCATCCACAGGGCCTGGCCGGCAGGTCGCCCTTCCACAGAAGGAAGGGAAGCTTGGGCCAGAATGACTGACTACTGTGGGAACAACCCTGGGTACCTTTAAACTGCCCGGATCGCTTCAACGTGTTATTTGCATGTAGATCAGGGCTACTCATTATCAGCGATGCTCGTGGTCCTTAGCTGGCCCGTGGAACTCTTTGGGGATGCAAGCAAGAGATTAGCTTACTTTGTTACATGCGCTCAGAAATCAAGAAGTGACCATTTCTTGAGAGGAATTCCTTAATTAGTGTTCTCACCATCCGGCTTCTCCCTGTTGGTATTGATCTGTAGCTTCTCCAGGTTGGAAGAATCCTTGTCTCCGGAGGGACACACCCCTGAGCTGGAGAAAGGAATCGCTTGGCAAGTCTGCGTCCCCTCCCCTTGGCCAGAGTCACACTGAGTAGGGGCAGGGGCAGGGGCAGGGGTGGCCCTCTGCCCACAGGTGCAAGGCCACCCTTCCAAAAGCCTTGCCAGCCCCCAAGGGCACCCACTGCCCTCTTGCACATTGAAACTCTGCACTGGAATTTCCAGTCTCCTCTCCAAACAGGAAACTTCCAGAAAGCAGAGGCCACTGACTTCTAGCTCCTGTACCCCAGGGTCCATCCAGAAGAGGGTTGGAAGAATGAGCATACGAAGAGTTGACTTTAAATGTCACCTGTATCCCTTAAAGAGCTGGTGTTCTATCCCCAGGGATGCCATTCGAATGTCCAAGGCAAGGGTGAGCTGCTGGAGAACGTGGCTCCAGGCTCCGGGGACCCAGGGCTCATGGGTGGGAGTCTCACCTGTGCGTCCCCATCCCAGGGGAGCGGGTCTGCTTTGTAACCTTTGAAGAGGGGTGCACCGTCAGGGCTCCCCCAGCTGCACCCCCAGAATCTCCTTCAGCACTCAGGTCCTGGGTACTCAGCAGGAGCCTGCTGTCTAGCTGTGTGCCACCCCCAAGATGAGGGGCTGAAATTCACCCCAAGATGAGGGCATCCATCAGAAGGAGGGGTCACTGGGAGGTGAGTAGCTCTCACGGGGGAGCTCTTACGGTTGGGGTTAGCGCCTTTACAAGAGAGGTCCAGGGAAAACGCCCTCCCCTCCCACTCTAAGGACACGGCAAGTAGGTGCCAGCCAGGAGCCAGGAAGCAACCCTGGCCTGACACAGAGAACATGCTGGAACCCTGTTCTTGGGCTTCTGCCTCCAGAACTCCGAGCAATCAACTCGTGTTCACCACTCCCTCCGTCCAGCGTACTCTTTCTTTCATAGCTGCAGGAACAGACAGGTGGGATCCCCAAGGCCCACCCCGTAGCAACACCTGGGACCTGGAGGACTCCTTCTGCGGTGCACCCTGGAGCAAACCCTGCCTTCGCTCAGGAACCCTCAGGTCCTCATGAGGAGGGCTCCCCTGAGAAACCTCAGCCTCCGGAGATACCTGATGGCCCTTCCTGAGCATGGACTCCTTGGTGTGGAACCCTCGCTCCAGGTCTGCCTGGGCCCCCCGTCTCTCCTGCCTAGCCCTGCCCCTGCCCACAGCAGGCTGCTCACCTGCCAGGGACTTGGAGGGAGCGGGAACCTGGGGGATCTGTAAGGTCTAAGAGGGGAGGGTCAGATGGATCCTGACCATCTTCCTGCTGAAAAAAAAAGGAGTTTCAAAAGCTAAAATGGTCAATTTTTCAGAGTCTGAATCTCTCCAAAGATGGAATTTGTAGGGAAATCACTTGGGAGATGATAGTATTATCCAGGTCCTCCAGCCCAGAGCAATGATCACGTAAGCCACCTGGTCTTCCTCACCTGCCCCTGGGATGCAGAAAGGAGGGGAAGGCCCTGCCACAGCCTGGGACAGACAGGCAGCGCAGGCTCAAAAGCATCGACGTCTGGACACAGAGCTTCGGCTGCTGAGAGGGCAGAGCTGGGGTACAGGAATCAGGAGACTCAGCATTAGGCTGGCCACGAGAGCTGCGGAGGGGGTCCTGTCCACAGATAGATGCCTTGGGCCGGCCAGGGTCTAGGAGGAAGGAACAGGTGCAGTCTGGCCGAAGAGGAAGGACCCACTCAAGACCCACCAAGGGACGAACTTGGCATTGGAGCAGCATGGGAGCGAGCCAGAGGCAGGGCAGGGCTTGGAGCTGGGCGAGCCATCTGCAACGTCCCCTGGTGAATCTTACTAAAGGCGGAGTGTCACCAAAGTCCATCTCCTTCACCCAGGTCTCGGAGTCATGATGTCATCATCTTTCTTTCTGCAAAACTGGCAAATACCAAATGCTCCAATAATGTCTTTGCTTCTCAAAATAAAGGAAAGTATGTCAATATCACTTGGAGTCCCCGGTTATTTTTTAATGTACTGTATCATGATAGCCCAAAGATTCCTTCCTATGGAGATTTTCTTCCAAAATACCAGAGAGCTAACAGAGATGGAGAGGGTCAAGTGCACAGATTCAGGTAGCTCATTTTTTTTTTTTTTTTGAAGGTGGGAGAATGGAGGGTGTCTGGGCTGAGGGGCTGAGCTGCTCAGAGCGTGGAGAGGAGGAAGAGGGGCAGCTGATGAAATACTTCGCTCTAGAATGATCTGCAGTCTCTCCTTGTAAATCAGCACCTAGACAGAAAAGCCCCACCTTCCACATTGTATAATCAGGAGCAAAATAAATTAGAGATGGGCTTTTCTTTCCCTCCCCGCCCCCCAAATCCACTTCCCCAAGTGAATACTTATGTGCCTGTGCCCGGGGCCATTCCTGTCAGCGGGTGACAGGCAAATTATTCTAGCCCCAGGCACATTTTATTTACATAATTGCTCTTTGGGCAAATTCCTCCACTTTTCTGCAGAAACCCTGGCTCTTTTATTGACATCATTCTCAAACTCCCACATCCTCTCCATGGTTCGTATCCCTGAAAAATAATTATGAGCTTTGATATATAAGAAATCATTACCCACTGATTTAGATAATGAAATAATATAAACTGCAGCAAGACGGTCTATGATTCTTACATGCTTCCTGCTGTCTCTAACATCATTTAATGATTTTTTGATTTTCATCGTCAAGTAAAAAAAAAAAAAAATACTTCAAATTTGAAACACAGCAGAGACATCAATGGTAGAGAGCAAAGCAGGCATTTTATCTTATTTCCTGTATGGTAGTGAAGCAAATTTGAAAAGAGAGAAATCTTCAAAGACAGTCTGCGATCACTGCATGTTTTAATGAGAAGAGGGCCGCTTGGTCAGAGAGCACATCCTGTTTGCCAAATTGGGCTCTCGACTCCTATTTCGTGAAGCCGATCTGATCGTCTTTGGAGAAACCTATCTCATTTACCAGTTCACCTTCTGATTTCTTGTCATCAGAATCTATGTAAATAATAATTGAAAACTGGATATCAAGAGGAAAGAAAAGGAGCCACTAAATATCTGTGGCATGGTGAGATATTATATGGTTAACAGGTATAGTGTTCTTATATATAACAGATACAGTGTTCTTATATATAACAGATACAGTGTTCTATTATATATAATAGATACAATGTTCTTATACATAATAGGTACAGTGTTCTTACATTATATATAACAGGTACAGTGTTTTTATACTATATATAACAGATAAAGTGTTCTTATATTATATATAACAGGTACAGTGTTCTTATTATATATATATATATCAGATAAAGTGTTCTTATATATAACAGGTACAGTGTTCTTATTTATATATATATATATATATATATATATATATATATATATATATATATATATATATATATCAGATACAGTGTTCTTATATATAACAGATAAAGTGTTCTTAATTTTTTAACATGTTTCCCGCCAATAGTAAAAGTAACTCTGGTTTATTACAAAAACTCATATGGTCCAGAAAAGTATAGGAAGAAAATAAAAGATATCTATTAAACTGTCAGTAGGGGAAATTTTTCCTCTACTCTTAGGTTCACTGCCTGTGAATTTAACAGAGGAGAGATGAGTTAATAGGAGAGAAAAAGACACATTTTTAAATATTTTGCATGCAGAAGGGTTCACCAAAAAGATATAACCTCAAAGAAGCGGTTGGGCTCTGGGGCTTAGACACCATTCTGACAAAGTAAAGAGTGGTTTCAAGGAATAATAAATTGTGGGAAAATGAGCAAGAAATGAATGAGAAAAACTCATGGACAGTAAGAGTTATTTTGAAGAGGTTTGTTTGTGTAAACTGACCAGGGAGCTGACCAAACTTTCCACTAACAGGAATTGTTCTCTGCTGCCCAGCTGAAGAGGGAGACACCTTCACAATGAGAGATTCCTTTCCAGATTTTAGGCAGAAAAGGTCAGGGGAGAGGGTGCCTTCTGTATTTGTAGATTCTCATTTGGCTCAAAACAATCCTCCTGCTAAAGTGGTTGGTTTGAGGATTGCATATTCTGATGAATTTCCTCCAAAATTTACCTGTTAAAGAAGAACAAGAAGCACTGTTATCACAGAGATGTTTTCCTAATATCCACATGTACACATCCTTGTTTTATGTCAATTGTACATGTTAGTCATTGCTGTGTAACAAATGACTCAAAATTTCAGGGGTTAAGGACAGATTGTTTGTCTTTGAACCAGCTAGGTGGTCCTTCCCTCTGGCTGGTGTGACAGGTTTCTGGCCTGTGGTCAACTGACCAAGCTTTGAGGATGTTCTAGGATGACTGTTCTCATATATCTGATTGTTCATGAGAGACTCAACTGCACTGCCTTGCCTCTGCTCTGTAAGATGTCTGATCCTTCAAAAGACCACCCCAGACTTCCTGTTACAGAAGTCACAGGGTTCTGAGGGCTATGGAAGAGTGTCAGCCCCAGGGTCAAGCTTCGTCCAAGCTTCTGCCCGTAGCACTTTCACACTGTCCCGTTGGTCAGAGCAGGTCCGTGCCGGGGTATAGCGGGAGAGCCCCTCCCTGACCTGTGGTCACCAGCAGCCTCACTACCACAATCTACCGCACATCCCTCTCATTTTCCTGTGCGTGAAATGAGTACAAAGAGCCCACAGGTAAGGTCCTCCACCAGGCCATCTTCCCTTTGCAATTCCTCACCTAGGGGCTCCCCACCTGCTGCACGGCCTTCCTCTCCTCCCTGTATCCTGCCATCATCAAAGAAACTTTCAAATCCCCTTCATGGACTTTCTCCAGCAGCCCTCTAGCTCCAAGCGCACACCTGCTCCAGTACCCAGAGACTCCTGGCGCCCTGAAGTACCACCTGCCACCAGATGTGAGTTACGCGCATACCTACTCCTATGTGAGTCCTCTTTCTTAGAGCCTATCCTTCCTCTCCTACTCTGTGACATCAGTCCTCCATCCACCCCCCTCTTTGGTTCCCTCCAGGGGTCTCTGAAGCCCCATCCATTGAGAAGCTCCCTCCCTTCTTCCTCTACTGAGGGAGTAAGCTCTGCAAGGGCTGACCCTCTTGGAAATGCCATCGCAGCCCATCTCCATGTTCCACAGGTGCACCTCCAGCCTGTGTAGACACCTGCTCCATTCACCCTGGGGAAACTCAGGAGCTGGGAGCAAGCCTTCCCCTCTCCACTCCTAGTTAAATTGCATTTACATGGATATGACCTTCTCAATGTCCCCTCCTTTGTTACCCAGTGAAAGCCCACTCCTGCTCTGGACACCAGATGGTCTCTTCCAGTTGTTCAATGTTCTGGGGAACCGTCTCCTCCATGGTTTCACACCGTGTGCGTCTCTGCTTGTTGGTGAACACTCTTCTCTACTTTGTCCCCTCGGCTTGCGAACGACTCAGTTGTTTTATCTTAAAGATGAGAAAATCAAATACACTTGGGTTCTCTTCAGCTTCAAATCTCTTTCTTTTTGTAGCTAAATTCCCGAAAGTATTATGTCCTTGTTTTCATTTTCTTGCCGCTCACTCAATTTTTTTTTTCCATCTGAAGTACAGCGTGCACGAACACCAATGTAAAGCTTGCTGATTTCAAGCATACAGGAACCTGCCCATGAATCTGTAGTGTGGCAGACATCGCCCTGTGACCACCAACCATGTTAATAACAGATAAAGTGGGTTCCGTACCACACGTCTCTTCCCTGCCCCAAAGTCACCACTCTTTTGATATGCATCACAGTAGATGATGCATATATTCTATATTTTGAAACAGGGTCTCACTAAGTTGTGAAGGGCCTCACTAAGCAGCTGAGGGTGTCCGCAAACCTGTGATCCCCCTGTCTCAGCCTCCCAAGTACTGGGATTACAAGCTTGAGCCACCACACCTGGCTCTCTTATTATGTTTTAATTTGCACATCCTTCATGGTTAATACTATTGAGTACATTTTCATACATTTATTGGCCTTTTCTTATCCTTTGTAAAATACAGAGCCCATTGAAGTCTTTTTGTAAACTCGCTATTTACCTTTTATGTTTATATGCCTTGGATATGAGTCCTGCATCAGTTATAAATTTATTGAAACTACCTTTTCCCAGTCTGTGGATCATTTTCATCATTCTGTTGACAAACCAAAGTCCTTAGGTTTTTTTTCATGGAGATATCAAATTCTTACAGATCAGGGGCCAGGATGCAGCTCAGTGGTAGAGTGCTTGCCTACTATGTGCAAGGCATTGTTCAGTTTGATCCCCAGCACTGCAAGTAAATAAATAAATTAATCATGTTGAGCACAATAAATACATATTTCTAAAAGAATTCTCACAAAATTATTTTAAAAGGCTATCCTGTTCATTTACAGTATTCTCTTCATTTATCTGTTTTTTTTTAATATTGTTCAGTTATGTTTTCTAGTTTTCAGTGTAGAATTTATGCATAATTTTCCATGGATTAATTCCCAGATATTTAATGGTTTTGGTGCTGTGATCAGGGTTAGTAAATTAACACTCATGAGCCATGTTGACCCTGAAGCCTGTTTTTGTATGGCTTGTGAGCTAAGAGTATATTTTACATTTTTAAAAGATTAGAGACAGAAAGAGAGAGAGAGAGAGAGAGAGAGAGAGAGAGAGAGAGAACAGACATTATATGTGACCTGCAAGTATAAATTATTTACCCTTTGAGCCCTTACAGAATACAACTCATTTTGTACTGATTTTGAATTCAGTGAACTTATTAAATTCAATAATTAGTTTTACAATTTGAATATTATTTTGGATTTTCTATAAACACAATATTGAAAGCAAGAAAGGTAATTTGCTTTCCAAATTTTACAACTTCTTTTGTTTTTCTTGTCTTATTGAATTGTCTCATGTCTCTAGACATGGTTGAAGGGCTGTGGTGAAAGGTGAGGCTCTCTGATGATTCTCAATATAAGAGGAAGTGTTTCACGTGTCATCAGTAAGTTCAATGCCACTGACAGGTCCTTCTTGACTTTTTAATCTTTATCATAGAAAAATAGTTTCCTTCCATTCCTACTTTACTGAAAGTTATTCTTACAAGCAGTTGTTGAATTTTTTTTTTTTTTTTTTTTTTTTTTTGCGGTACTGGGGATTGAACTCAGGGGCATTCTACCTCCGAGCTATAACCCCAGCCCTATTTTTTAGTCTTTATTTGGAAACCGAGTCTCACCAAGTTGCGGAGTGCCTCACTAGGTAGCTGAGGCTGGCCGCGAGCCCGGATCCTCTGGTCTCAGCCTTCCCAATGCTGGGATTACAAGCATGTGCCACCCTGCCCGGCTGAATTTTCTAATTGACTTGTTTTATATACAACTAATAGCTGATTATGCATTTTTCTCTTTATTCTGTTACTATGCTAAGCCCAGAGATTAATTCTCAGGTGTTGAAGTAAACACTCAAGTTTTTGAACATTCTTTTTGTACTTATACCAGACATTACTGTAGGCAGTTTACCTTAAATGAACATGACTGCCATTTCCTGAGCTTTAAAAAAATACCTTACAACAATTTAGGTCCATTTACCACCTCCTAGTTTTGTGCTATTCTTATCATATGTTATGGTGGCTGCATGAGTTACAGGGATTTGTCCTGGCTCTGCACAGTCAATGCCGCTCCTCATGCCCTATCCTCAAGCTCTGATTCTTCCTGCAGTTGCCGCCATGTGGTGCCCTTGCTGAGCAGCCTGAATAACTCCCTGTAGCACTTCTTGGGGTGCACGCTTGCTGGAGATCAATCCTAGATTGGCAGACCCTCCTTCCCATTCTTGACTATCTATCATCTCTGGCTTCCAGGTATCTGTGCAAGAGTCAGTCTGACTTTCATTCCCCTGTGGACACCTTTTCCTTTTCCTTCAGCATCCTTTGGGATCCTTGATCTTTCTTGTTTAGGAATGTGGCTGTGGTATGTCCAGGTATGCGTTTTGTTGTATTGTGTTTCATTCTGTTGCTCTGAGCTCACTGAGCTTCTTAGAATCAGACGACTGGTGTCTCATTTTATTAGCTTTGAAAAATGTTTACTCATTTGTTGAGAGTCATCTTAGAACGCACATTGAGGTTATCATCTTGGACCAGCCCAGTTTGAATACATGGTATTTGACTGGGTGGGATTCGTCTGCAAGCAGGCATTCCTAGGGACCTGGTGTCATCTTTATGGTGCCGTCTTTGATGTCCTCACCACCCAAGGAATGTCTAATCCTTCCTTCCTCCAAGCTTGCTCCATGTCGCCTCACTGACAATTGTTAGTTTCTTTATTTGATTAACTTCTATGATGCCTTGTCTAAAGTTTTTATAAAAGTAAGATGTGGGCTACAGATAGGAAGGAATTGTCATCTATCTCCTCCCTGACCCCCCCAATTATTAAATTATCTTAAAATGCTTATATCAGGCTTTGTGCCGTTGTCATGCAAGAAGACTATTGTCAGTAAGCTGCCTTGAGCAGCAACTTTCAGTGGCAGGAACCATGGAATAATTTTCAGGGAGCTGCAAGAAGCAGCAACCTTCCATGTCAGGACTATGAAGCAAACAGCATCCGCTAGAGCCCGCAATAGCCATAATCTCCTCAAATATGGCTTCTTTCTCTCCTTTCCCAGACACCACCTGAACTTACGTGAGAAGGACGTGAGAAGATTGGGCCATGAACTACATTACATGTGCATTTTATTTTTATGTATTTTTTTAAATTTATTTTGCAATGTTGGGATGGACCCCGGGGCCTGGCACATGCTAGGTATGTTCTCTGCCACTGCACTGCATCCAAGCCCCTCGTGTATGTATTTCTCTTCCTCTTTCAGTCTACATACTTCCTACTAGCCTGTCTGAATTTACTAGCAATTTTTTCTACCACCTTTCTTCCACGGGTGCTTATGGAGAGAACCCAAATCACACAACACTGTCCTAATTTGTAAGGAAATTTGGGTGAGCAATCCAGCATGAAATGAAGTATTTTCTAACACAGAAAGAAGATTTTATGTTGAGTGCCCAAACTCAAGACCAATTTCACCACACACCTAATACCATATATTTTCTTAGTCACCACTGTCTCATGTTTTTTTGTTGTTGTTGTTATAGGTTTTTACCTTTGTTTTGTTTATAAAATACTTTAATTTCTATAAATATCTTTTCTATTCGCTTAAATTATGTCCATATGTCACTTACTTATTTCTTCTTCCATCATGTAGTCTTCCTTCTGAACATTTATACTTATCTGTGAACTCATTTTGGGGTAGTTAATGTCTATAATTTCTTACAGATTATAATGAACTATCTAATTCTTGGATACTCTTTTTTTTTTTTTGCGGTACTGAGGATTGAACCCAGGGGCATTCTACCTCCAAGCTACATCCCCATCCTTATTTTTTATTCTTTATTTTGAAACAGGGTCTCACTAAGTTGCAGAGGGCCTCACTAAGTAGTTGAGGCTGGTCGCAAACCCAGATTCTCTAGTCTCAGCCTCCCAAGTACTGGGATGACAAGCATGTACCCCCACACCTGACTCCTTGGATACTTTTTTTATGTACTTATTCACTTGCTTTTGGCGCATGCTAATTTCCTTCTCTCATTTCTTCAGTCTTTGAGCCAGATTCTCGTTGGTTTCCTTGGTGATTATCAGTAATATTTATGTTGCCAGCCATCCACCCAGGAAAGAAGAGGGAAAGACAAGGGGGAGTTCCCAGAGAGAACACTCAGCTTCTGTAGGGCTCAGGTTTCAAGCAAATCCTACAAACCTGAAAATTCTTCTGTCTGAGGAGCACCATTTCCTCTAATTTCCAGAGTCCCTGCCAGATTCCAGGGTCACAGGCTCCCCACATTGTCCCCTTCTGACCTCACTCCTGTCTGCCCTGGAAGTCAGCCCTTCTGCAGGGGAGCCAGGCTGGCCATGGCAGGGACAGCTTACAGGGGCAACTTCCTCTTTCCGGCTCTCTCTCCCTCCACATCCCTTGGCAGGAAACTGGATCTGCTCTTCTTTGGTCCAATTACAACCCTGGATCTCATTGCACTTTAAAAAAATAATCTTTGACTGTGATTGTCAGGTATGTATCATCTTTGAGAATCTGACACCTCTTTTGTAGAATTTGATGTATTTTCTTCCTGGCTCATGGCTCATTGCGGAAATTCCTCAATTGTGTTGAAGTTGGCATTTGTCTTGTTAAATGTTTTGCCTCTGTTTTGCTTCTTCTGAGTGTTGATGGAGGGAAGAGGTGTCAGCCAGGAAGCTCACACTTGTCATGCATCATTTTCACCAACGTTTTAATGGCCAGAGGACATCGGGTGGCCAGGCTTGCTGTGTGTGGAGTCCAGATGCCAGGGAAATATGTTCTTTTTCCAGGGCTGAAGCCATTGGAATAGCACAGACCAGTGGGGCTGGTGTTCCAGGGACAGAGTCTGGAGCCAGCTGGTTGTCTGCTGCCACATTTGTGGGTGTTGACCTCGAGGGAGGTGACTGTGGGAGGAATCATAGTGGGCTACACCTGTGTGCACCACACAACTAGAAAACGTAGTTGGAACACAGGCTAGCAAGTTGAAAATATAGGGTGCAGAATATCAAAAGGCACTTTTTAAACCTTAAGGATTTCTAAAAATATGTAATGGGAGTATAGATTTTATTGCTAAAATTTGTAACTATCTAATATCAACATTATGGAGAAAAACTGCAAGAGTTCCCACTAAAAACAGGGACAAGACAAGGATGTCCATTATCACCTCTTCTGTTCATTATAGTACTTGAGACTCTAGCCAGAGCAATAAGACAAGAGAAGGAAACCAAAGGGGTAAAAATAGGAAAAGAAGAACTAAAACTATCCCTTTTTGCAGATGACATGATACTATACTTACAAGACCCAACAAAAGCAACCTAAAAACTTATAGAACTGATCAACAAATTCAACAAAGTGTCTGGATACAAAATCAATCCTAAAAACCAGAAGCTTTCCTGTATACCAACCATAAATCCACTGAAAAAGAAATCCAGAAAACAATTCCACTCACAATAGCACCCTGAAAAACAAAATTCTTAGGGATAAACCTAACCAAAGAGGTAAAAGACCTCTATAAGGAAAACTATAAAAAGTTGAAAAAAGAAATTGAAGAAGACCTTAGAAGATGGAAAAATCTTCCATGCTCTTGGATAGGCAGAATAAATATCATCAAAATGGTCATCCTCCCAAAAGTGATCTACAGATTCAATGCAATACCCATGAAATTACCAAGGTCACTCCTCACAGACATAGAAAAATCAGTCCTTAAATTCATTTGAAACAACAAAAAGTCCAAGATAGCCAAAGTAGTTCTTAGCAGCAAGATCCATGCAAGAGGTATCACAATACCTGACTTCAAACTCTACTGCAAAGCCACAGTAATAAAAACAGCATGGTATTGGCACAAAAACAGACATATAGACCAATAGAAGATTCAGAAACAGACCCACATGATTACATAACAAAGGAGCCAAAAATATACAGTGGAAAAAATATAGCCTCTTTAACAAATGATGCTGGTAAAACTGGTTAATCATATGCAGGAAAATGGAAATAAACCCCACTTTCTCACCCTGCACAAGAGTCAACTCAAGGTGGATCAAAGACCTGGAAGTTAGGCCAGAGACTTTGCAGCTACTTGAAGAGAGCATAGTACCAACACTTCAACACATAAGCATAAGTAAAAACTTTCTCAACAAGATCCCAAAAGCACAAGCAACTCAAAGGAAGATCAATACATGGGATTGCATTAAACTGAAGAGCTTCTGTCAGCAAAGGAAACTATCAAGAACCTCAATGGAAAGCCCACAGAGTGGGAGAAAATTTTTGCCAGCTACTCTTCTGATAGAGGTCTAATATCTAGGATATACAGAGAACTCAAGAAAATCACAGCTAAGAAAACAAATAACCCAATCAAAAAATGGACAAAGGATCTAAATTGACTCTTCACAAAAGAAGAAATACAAATGCCCAATAAATGTATGAGGAAATGTTTCACATCATTGGCAATCAGAGAGATGCAAATCAAAACTACCTTGAGATTTCACCTAACTCCAATCAGAATGGCAACCATCAAGAACACAAACAACAACAAATGCTGGCGAGGATGTGGAGAAGTGGGAACCCTAATACATTGTTGGTGGGATTGCAAATTAGTGCAACCACTTTGGAAAACAGTATGGAGGATCCTCAGATGAATAGGAATGAACCTACCATATGATCCAGGAATACCACTTCTGTGTATATACCCCAAAGAATGGAAACAAAACTATCAGACCGACACATGTGTATCTATGTTTATAGCTGCATAATTCACAATTGCCAAACTATGGAAACAGCCAAGATGTCCATCGACAGAACGAATTAATTACAAAACTATGGGATATGTACACAATGGAATTTTACTCAGCCATAAAGAAGAACAAAATCATGTTATTTGCAGGGAAATGGATGCAACTGGAAAACATGTTAAGTGAGATTAGTCAGTCACAAAGAGTAAAAAAGCATATGTTCTCCCTAATATGCGGATGCTTAGGGAGAAGATAGGGCATAAGAGGGTCTCCAGATGAAAAAGGAGAGACCCTCGATAAACAAAGAAGTTGACTTAACTGAAGGGGATGGACAGGGGAGGGGGGAGATACCCTAATGCACATGATGTACTTTCACAAATATATCAAAGTTAATCACTAAACTGAACTTGAGAAGGAGGGAGGGTGAGGGAATGGGGTGGGAATTGGGGAAGGGGTTAAATGAGAAATGTGTGCATATATGCCTTTATCAGCTTGTACCTAACAAACATGTATGATTACAATGCACCAATTAATATAAAAAATAAAAAGTTAAAACAAAAAAACATTAGCCAGCTAATCTCTCACCCTAACTAGAAGCCAGCGATCAAAGGGTATGGTTTAGGGGAACCCCATCCTAGCGCTGAAGGGGAGTGGCCAGGGCCACCCTGCTCTGAGTCAGGGACAGAAGAAACCAAGAGTCATGGCTAAGGGGGAGTGAGAGGTAGCTGTGGGAGGGGGTGACATCCCTCTTTGGGAGCAGAGGGGGATTCAACACAAGTCGTACAGGTATGCGTGTAACTAGGAACAAAACTGCACACAGAAATGGCCAGATGCGCAGCCGGGCGTGGTGGCGCACGCTTGTAATCCCAGCATTCGGGAGGCTGAGACCGGAGGATCCGGGTTCGCGGCCAGCCTCAGCTACTTAGTGAGGTCCTCTGCAACTTAGTGAGACTCGGTTTCAAAATAAAGAATAAAAAATAGGGCTGGGGGTATAGCTCGGAGGTAGAAGGCCCCTGAGTTCAATCCCCAGTACCGCAAAAAAAAAAAAAAAAAAAAAGAAATGGCCAGATGCGGAAAGATGCACTTGTCCCTGATTCCGGTGACAATCCTGAGCCGTCCAGCAGTGCTGTGCCTCTGGGATGAATTCCCCTGAGATTAGCGACAGTCAGCTGGTGTCCTAAAACAGGGCGGCTCTGGCTGCAATTTCTACTCACACATTAACTGGTGGGTAGAAACTGGACAGACACTGAATGTCCATTTAGCCCTCGGCCCTGCTAGAAGCATGGTGGAGACTGGCCTATGCATGTATCTAAAATGCTCTACAAGGGCACCTCCAGGTGCAAAGGGGAAGCAGCCGGCGAGCTCCGCTTCTGCAGGGACAGGGCGTCTGTCTGTCCATGCACAGAGCGAGCCTTCCTCCTGTCGGTGTAGAGGCGCATCTGCCCAAAGCACCTGTGGCTCTTCAAGCAACCCCTCCTGACTGATGTTCAGTTAGTTTTCATATTCATTTATCTTGTGTCTGCAAATTGGTCCTAAAGATCCTGCCTGTGCCTTTATTGGAAACCACCTGGCAGTCATAACATAATCAGTACCGTCTATGGTTATCATTTAACCTATGCCCGGAGGCAGGAGATGGAGACCCACCTGGCGGAGTGAGGGCCATGCGCCGAGCCCGGGGTGCTAAATCCTGAGCCAGGTGGGGCCCGGCTCTGATCCCCAGAGTGCAGCTCTCTGGTGAAATCCCCCCCACATCAGCACGCTCATCAGTGAAGAGTGGGTTTTACTATCAGACACAGGTGAGGCACAGGCTTTCCAGTGGAGCCTACAATTTCCTCATTTGCTTCCCAGGCTTAGCTTGCCCTTCCTCCTTGGGGGATGCACTCAGTACCCACTTCTGAGCCACTCCTGCAGCCAGGGAGAGGCGAGAGAGGTCTGCTGAAGTCGCCACAGCTCAGGGGGCGCTGCTGCTAGCTGAGAACGTTCCGGGGGCAGAGGCAGGTGGGTGGGCGCCCAAAGCCAGGTTTTGTTACTGTAGTCGCTCTGCATAACGCAGAGGAGAGCCGGAATCAGACGTAAGAGCGTATGTTTAATTACAGCTTTAAAAGAAAACTTAATCGTTACTCAATTGTCCCTTTCTAATGATTTTCTAAAAGACAATTAAAAATATATACTCCCATGAATAATAACAAAAATAAAAGAGCCTATCAGTTCAGTACATCACAGTTCGTGAGTTCAGGAATAATTGAATCTCTGTCGATGATGATTCCAGCTGGTTCCCGGCGAAGGGAACTCAGGGCTGCCACGGTCAGACGCGGCGCAATTACTTTCTCTAATAAATTTATGACCCTATAATGGCTCTTCCCAAAGTGTCTTCCCTCTCAATCCGTCGTGCGTGCACCCACAGGGTTCTTGACTGGAGGAATGCAGGAGCCCACTCTGCGGGTGCTCCCTCCCTCCCCATCCCTGTGCCCCTCCGACTCCGTGACCTCCATCCCCCCCTGCCAGCGCTGTCCCTCCAACCTGGCTCCTCTTGGGGGCCATGCTTGAGGAGTTCAGGGATGAGCCGTGCTACAGCAGGTGGTCCTACTCTCAGGCCTCCTGTTAAGCATCTCTGGGCACCTTGCACACGTCGGTCTTCGGTCCGGTTAGAACCTAACACCTGGCGTGTGTGCACAGGCACCCCTTCCTGTTTCCTCCAGAGTGAGCCCCCTTTCCCAGCACCCTGGGAACAGTAAGCACTGCCCCTGCCAAGGTCAGTGCCACCTGGGTCATAGGCTGCTCCGTCATCCCTCCCATAGGCTTCTGGGGAGGAGTTCCAGGATCCCCTGGGGAAACCAAGTCAACTCTCGCTCAGCTCCAGCCCCTTGTATAAATGATGCAACACTGGATACAACCACACACATCCTCTTGTAGACTTTAAATTGTCCCTGCGTTACCTGCACCACCGGACACAATGCAAATGCTCTGTAAATAGTTGCTATTCGGCCTTGTTTAGGAAATGATGGGGGTGGGGAAGTCTATACATGTCCAGCACATGCACGATTTTTTTTTTCTGGCTGAGACTGGTTTACTGTGAGGATGTGCAAGCCGAGGCCACCCTAGACAGACCGTGACTACACACGCGGGTCAGCCTCTGTGCTCTGCTCTGGCCCAGGACACCACTTCCCTAAGTCAACACTGCCCTGTTTCTATCAGGAGCACCATGTGCTTCTTTGTGTGCCTGTGTGTAGTACGGGGGACTGAACCCAGGGGCATTCTGCCTCCGAGTGACACTTCCAGCCCTTTTTATTTTTTTATTTTTCAAACAGTCTTGCTAGTTTGCTGAGTGTTTTGTGATGTTGCCCAGACTGGCCTGGAACCTGCGATCCTCCTGTCTCAGCCTCCACATACTGGGATTGCAGACGTGTACCACCATGCCTCGTTGAGTATGTGCAATCTTAATATCTAAGGGTGCCAGTCCGCTGTCTCTTATTTTGTATTGGTAACTTGAATAGTCATGAAATTTTATTCTCCTATATAAAATTTTAGCATATGTCCAACTGGACTGTTGACTTGTTGGCTGGGATTAACGGAGGAGAAAGGGGGTCTTCAGGTTTCAAGCCGTCCTCTCTAAGAATGGAGGAAGTCTCCTGCTGTATCCAGTCCATGTCTGTATTCGATGTTAGACCTTACATGCTTCCATAAAATTAATTCCAGTTACTTTGTAGCCTTTGTGGCTGTTATGAATGATTTGTTTTCTGGATGATCATTGCTGGTTCCAAGAGACACTATTGATTTCCGCCTCTGCCAACCTTTCTAGCCTCTAGTTGGTTCTAATGGTTTGTCTAATGTTGGGTTTTGTTTGTTCATTTCCTGGGTAGGTGATCGCATCACCTAAATAACGACCACCTAACTTTCCTGTGTCACTGACATCCGAGCTATGGGCAGGTGCTACACAGCCCCACCCCCGGCATTTCCAGAGATGGGGCGCCTCTCCACTCCTTGGTCCATGTCACTCCTCATGGCGGTCCCAGGAGGATGTACTCTCACATCCACAGGAGGTGAAAGGCCTGGACACAGCCTAAGACCGACACACAATGGCTCCGTGCAGACACTCTCCAACTATGAGAACACTCCTGTCTTTCCAAGCCTCTGCAACCCAGCCCTGCTGTCCTCCCCCCGCTCTCCCCGGGGGGCTGCAGGTCCCACAGGTGGAGCCTCTGAGCCCCTCCCTCCTTTGTCATGTCATAGTGTCTGTGCAGTTCTAATCACCCACCCTCCAGATCTTCTAGTGTAGCAATGATTCCCCTTGAAACGGCACTGCCACAGCTCCTTAATAGCTGGATCTTGAGCAAGGCTCAGTCCGCTGGAGTCCTGCAAGGCAGACGACTCCAAAAGAAGGAATTCACAGCATATCCTACTTTGCGTTATTATATCCTGGAAATTTTGGGTGCTTTGGATTTTGCTTTTATATTAATTATAAAAGAAAACGTCTTAGAAACATGTGGCCCGACAGATACTGATCTCTTAGCTGAAAACAAGCAGTGCCTTGAGACAACCCAATTCATTAATCACATACAAACATTAATCAGGAAATAGGCTTTGCAAGCTTAGTTACTAAACAGGCTTATGCTCCCTATCAGCACACAGGTATATAAACAAAATAAATAAGCCAAAGAGACTTAGGTCTACTATTTTATCTATGAGTAAAGAAGGCTTTAAGACAGAGAGTTTGCCCACTTCCTCTTCGTCTCTCTGAAACTTCACCACACATAAACTAACTCTCTAGCTGCCAGAGAAAAAGATAAGGACACTGTTTAAAGGAGCTAAACAAATAGTAAAGATTTAAGCTAATGAATAGAGACTCTTCGTCGTTAACCTTTAACACTGCTTTGTACTAAAAGAATATATATGTATTGTATTTTGTAACCTTTACTGTTTTCTTAATCCCATCAAATACCGTGGGAAATGGCTTTCTAGTTAAAGATGTACCTACTCAACCTTTGGAAAAATAAGACTGTAAAAATTCCTGTTCTATATGCCTCACTACAAAAAGATAGTATAAAAAATGTACTACAAGCAATAAACAGATGCGCTTCAACACTGCATTGGGTGTGAGCGTATTCTCGAGACCTCGTCTCATTCCCCACCTATCGAGAGGCCCCCGACCCCACTGCCTGGAGGGCTGGTCCCCCATGCGGAACCTTAGACTTCACCACACACACCCGGTCTTTGGGTGTCGAGGGTTCTGAGGGAAGACCCAGTGAGGAGCTGCATACTTCCCTGTGCTGGTACCACACAAACCTGAGAAACCTGGAGGTCCAGCCATGGACTGATGCTAGCTAGGACTCTCCCAGGCGTGCTGTAAACCCAGGAAAAAGACCCGGGGACCCCAGAGTGTGTGTGTGTGTGTGTGTGTGTGTGTGTGTGTGTGTGTGTGTGTGTGGCGGGGGGCACTCAGAATTACACATGGCAGCTTCTGACTCTCTCCACCATTCCTGTTCCTTCCTGGGTTCTATCAGATGCTCAGGATTCAGCAACGTCTGCCTGCAGCAATGGTGGCCAGAGCCCACTCACCATGCATGCAATCACACACGCACACACACACGCACCCACGCAGGCACGCACGCATGTGCGCACAGCCCACAGAACCAATGAGAAGAGTGTAAGGAGGAGAAGCTCTGTGGCCTTGATTTCCTTGGCCAGGCAGGGCCCTGCAGCCTGGGCTGCCACCTCTATGTTGTCAATGTTGTCAATGGTGTCCCCACCCCCATGTCCTGCACCAAGCTAGCGGGGCTGCTTGTGTCAATGAAGTGGGTAGGAAGGTCTTCTCGTGTATGAAGACTTTCTTAATACACTTCTTTCTCATGTCCACTGTGGGCTCAAACTGGGAATCCTGGGAGAATCTGTGGGATTTCTTTCCCTGGAATAGGAAAAGGAGCTGATTCCCATGGACCACCTACCCCAGGAATCCTCTCCACCTGCCCCCAAGAGCTGAGCGCTGAGCACACAGGTAGCCACTGTATGCTCCTCGGGTCCTACATGGGCACCGCTAGCTGCTTCTAAGAAGAAGAGCCTCACAAGTGAACGTTCAAGTAGGTCTTAGCTACGGACCAGTTGAAATAGGAAGCTGCCCGTGTCGCCTACTCGGGAGAAGCACTAGTTCAGTCCCTTGGGTCGGTCTCTGCTGTGTGTAAATCCTGCATGGATGTTTCGGGCGCAGCCTTATTTGTTTCTTTCTTCTTCCCCAAGCAATACTCCTACCTTGCTCCAGCCACCCAAACTCCCAAGACCGGGATGCTGGACGCAAAACCCCAGCTTCTGCTGAGCAGGGCGAAGGCAGCTGCCTGCGGAGGAAGCCCTCGGCCCTCCTCTGCACTCCCGGCTGCTCCCTGTGGGTAAAGGACCAGGCAGTGACTCCGCAGGACCTGTCAGGGTCTTCAGCCTGCAAGTACACGGGCTGCCCGATGCTTCGCCTTCTGACTGCTCTCTTAGGTTCTGCTTATAACAGGGGTGGACGATGTCTACTTTTTTTGGGGGGGGTAATTAGGGGTTGAACTCAGGGGCATTCTACCTCCGAGCTACACCCTCAGCCCTATTTTTTATTCTTTATTTATTTATTTATTTATTTTGAAACAAGGTCTCACTAAGTTGTGGAGTGTCTCACTAGGTAGCTGCGGTTGGCTATGAACCCAGATCCTCCTGTCTCAGCCTCCCGAATGCTGGGATTACAAGCATGCGCCACCACACCTGGCTTTTTTTTTCTTTTTTAATGCTACTGGAGATTGAATCCACAGTCTCCCCTTTGCCAGGCAAGCATTCTACCTCTGAACTACATCCCAGCCCTTTTTTATTTTATTTTGAGGCAGGATTTCACTAAGTTGCAGAGGCTGGCCTTGAAATTGCCATCCTCCTGCCTTAGCCTCCCAAGTAGCTGGGATTACAGGGATGCCCCTACAGGCACAGGGACAAAGCCTCCCTTCAACCTGCCAAAAGATGATGACTTTCCTGGGAAGCAGATCCTTCCCGAAGGAACCGAGCTGGCACACTATCCCCACTGAGTTGCATACCGGCTCTGTTTCCCTCCTCTTGAGCACTCTGTTGAATGTTGCTGTCTCGCCTCTGGAAACGGGCTCCTTGGACAATCGGGCAGTGGGAAACTAACAGGAGGGATGTTCGGAAGTTCACGAGAGCTATGGCCTTGATATTGTTTCCTGGTTCACCAGCGTCCTCCCTGCTTCTGACTCCACAGCAAAACGACTCATTTTACAGGCCGAACAAAATTCAGCAAATTGGCTTCCTAGGCTCAGCAGCCTCCAGCAGTCCGGGCCGAGACGCTCTAAAGCCTCGCCTTGCAGGCTTCGGCTGAGCAGAGGCTCTGATCTGCTCCTACGACCTCCTGGTATTTGAACTCTTCTTCCCCGGGCTCTGCAGAAAAGCCTTTGGCTTCTGTTGCTCTTCAACTAGAAGGCAGTGTTCCCCTCATGAATTTTTAACACTGCACTCTCTCCTCCCAGCGCAAGCAGGCCAGTCACGTCCAGCACGGCAGCCACTGGCGTTTGAAACCAGAGCAGAGCTGCCTCTGTTTACAAACACGGGCGGACCACGCAGGGGCAGCTGCGAGCAAGGCTGTGGAAGGGCCGGCGGGCCTGCCTGGAAATATGTTATTCACGGTCGTTTTGCTCAAAATCTGACAATTTGGACAATTATATATATATTTGCATCATCAAACTAATGCACTGCTGCCAAAGAGCACGTTTTGCAGCAGACTGTGTCCTGGCCTGCTCCGGCTGACACTTAGCGGCACAGCTCAGCACCAGTCAGGACAGGAGCAAAGCAGCTTGGGGGTCAGGAAGAACGCTGCTCAGAACTCGCTGACCACACAGTGCTGGCCTTGACCCTGGGGGTGCTGTGTGTGTGTACGTGTGTGTGTGTGTGTGTGTGTGTGTGTGTGTGTGTGTCCCAGGAGGCTGCTACCAGTGGCAAAGTCAGGAAGGGGGTGGATAATCGTGGGTCCTCATCTGTCCCTCTCAGCATGGGAGGTGACAGTACCCGTCTGGTGTGGGTGCTGCTGATGCTGCAAGGAGAGGAACTCGGTCCCCAGCCTGCAGCCCTGACAATGGCTGTCTGACCAACACGGTCTCCATCACTCAGTTATTGCCGGGGCTGAGGCTGTCCGTCCAGAATGCCTTCTCCTCTCTGCACTTGACAGTGCAGTAAGCAGCAGGAGTGCTGGTGCTCCGTGCTCAGGCCCGGGGGGCTGTTTGCAGGTCTCAGCTGAGGTTAGTGTGGTCACCTCTGACCCCGCCGTACTACTCTTGTTTGCTTCTTTTTCTCATTTTCTCCTAATGGAGGGCCCTACAGAGCTCTCCTCTGCAGGCAGCTGCAGTGTTAAATGAGATGGCCTCGTGTGCCTCCGAGGGCAGTGTCCAGCTCCCGGGAGTGCCCATCAGGTCAGCTGTGATATGATAGCAATGCCCTGCTCACACACACCAGGACCCCAGGAAAGACTGGGCACCAAGAGCAGTGGAGCCCTTCCCCCAGGGCACACTGCACCCCTGAGACATCCTCACTGCACACGCAAGCTCCCAGCGGGCTCCGGGAGATGGAACGGAATCCTCGCTGCAGGCAGGCCAAGTTAGACAGGGACAAAGGGAGCCTCCAGCTTGGGTCGCCAGAAACCACCACCTCACATGGTTGGGAAAGAGAATTGCAGCCGGCCAGTACCCTGCATTCCTCTCCAGTGGCCAGCTGGACACGGGGCCTCATTCCCAAGCCACGGGAATCACAGAGTCAGCAGTGCCCGAGCGCTTGCGGTCCCCAAGCCAAGGGCATCTTGTTCAAATCACTGGTGTCTTTGTGTTGCCCACAGCGATTGCCCCTGTTTGAAAGGAAGGCTCCCTTCACGGAGCTCTGGGGCCACCTCTGTCACCACTGAGAAGTAGCATCAGCTGGCGACCCCAGTTTAGTCCCCACTATTGTACGGTTTAACTCAGCCACCTTCCCCTAAATGACCTCTCCTTGGGTGAGTCGAGTTTTTTTTTTTTTTTTTTTTTTTTTAATGTACTAGAGATTGAACCCAGGAACACTCTACATCTGAGCTATACCCCAGACCTATTTTATTCTTTATTTTGAAATAGGGTCTCCCTAAGCTGCTGAGGACCTTGCTAAGTTGCTAACTGAGGCTGACCTCAAACCTGTGATCCTCCTGTCTCAGCCTCCCAAGTACTGGGATGACAGGGTGCCCCAGGACACCCAGCTCAAGGTCATTATTGATCACCTGCTTCCCAGCAGCCAGGGAAGGCCAGCGGACCCCGTGGGGCCAGCTGTGTGTGCAGCTGTGAGACCAGCCCTCTGCATCCCTGTCTTCTACTTGGATTCCTGGAGCAGGAGGCCAGGAGCTGGCCCACAGGACTCTGCCCCTTCCTTCTGCAAGCAGGAGGTCTCTCAGCCACTCTGTGTGCGGAGCTGCATACCCTGGGTGGGGCCCGGCCTTCCCCAGCCCTTGGCCCGTGGAGAGGGTGTGCAGCCCTCCCTCCCACGCCCACCTAAGCAGTGCCGTCAGTGGGCTCACGCGTCTAAAAGCCAAGTGGCTCTTCGTGTGGTAATTATTTGTTGTGAATTACCCAAAAGTCCAGTTCCAAAGAGGGACATTCATGAGGCGCAGGACTCAATGCGGCCTGAAGGAGGCGGACATGAGGGCCGCCCTCCAGACTGTCAGTCATGTTTATGGAAGACAGCTGGCTGAGTGTGTCCCTCACCCCATCCCTACCAGAGTAGGACAGGAGAGGCCACACAGGACCTCCAGGCGAATCCTGTAGGTCCCTTACGCATCAGGTGCTTCTGCCTGCCCTCCAGGGGCTGTAGGTGGCCTGTCCCCATGCCATGCCATGAGCAGAAACCCACCTGGACAATGGCACAGACCGCTGGGGACAGCCCGGTGGAGGCCACGGGTCTGCAGACAGCACTCAGCCTCTGCGCAGCCTGCTCCTTCCTGACACACTGGGGCCGCCTTTTCTGAGAGGACACAGGTGCACAGAAGACCTGCTGCCCACCCCCCCCCCCCCGCCCCAGACTCTCAGTGATCTAGAACCCTCCAGGCCACAGCTGGGACCGCTCGGCTCTGTGGCGGGCTCATCAGGCCTCACCACGGGTTAACCATGAAAACCAGAGGGGAATGACATTTCAGGGCCTTGCCATGGTGGGGCCAGCACCATCAGGAAGCCTGCTTTGTGCAAGGCAGGTGGGATTCAGGAGCCCAAATGCCCAGGGTCATCTCCGCCCCGCCCTGCAGGGTGGAAGAAGTTGGCACCTGAAGACCAAGCTCAGGCCTGGCGCCTCCTGGCCGCCTGTTGAGAGCCCAAGCCACAGGCCGCACGACAAAGAAGGGGCAGAGATGCCACCTTAGGGACGGCCTCCGTGTAGCTTCGCTGAGGAGTCAGGGGAAGGAAGGGCAGGCCGGGCAGAGGGGCCCAGGGCAAGTCCAGGTGTGGGGGGGTGCAGATGCGGGGCCAGATGTGCAGACTTACCTGCGGTCAGGAGTGAGTGCTTGCTGGCTGGACCCCTACAACCCGCAGCCCCAGAGCGCTGACTGACACCGCACTCTATGAAACATTAATTCATGATCTTCTTAATATCTTATTGATTTTCCCCCTCCGAAGGCCAGAGGTTAAGAAACTCCATAAAAACGCCCTGGCAATTTATTGCTGTCCTTTTCAAAACATTACAGTAACCTCCCAGCTCTGCCTTCCTATTGTCTCTTTACTTAAAGTTGTCGTCCGCAATGACAAATTTACCTTTTCTGTGAACTTCGTATGAACTTGTTTTAAAATATAATATATAGAGAAATACTCAAGCAGCGGTCTCGAATGGTTGCAGACTCTCTCTCTGGACAACCCCACGGGTCGTGTGGGAGAGATGTCACCGGACCTGCATGGCCTGAGACACGTTGGCACCAGTGGGCTCTCTGCCAACTCTGACATGGGATTTCATACATGTAAAACACGTGTGCAAAATATACACACATGTATTATGCCTAAAAGTCTCACCCGCCCTAACTTAACTGCATATACATTATCTCACTAATCTTTTTTTTTCTTTTTTTGTGGTGTTACTGGGGATGGAAATTGTACTTCTAAGCTACACTCTAGCCCTACTTCATTTTTTTTGTTGTTTTTGAAGCAGGGTTTTGCTAAGTGACCATGAACTGGCCTTGAACCTGACTAATCTTAATAATATACTTAAAACATCAGATAATAAACTGCGATGCATACTATCATTGCAGTTTTTTTCTGTCTTGCTTTTATTTGTCCTTTTCTCTCAGGAAATGGGAACTGGAGCCGCCAGGCTGGGCAGGATGGGGGAGTTTACTGCCCTTCAAACCACGCTGCCTACTAATGTCGCACCATACTCCACATCCAACAGGACAACTAGTCCTTCTTAGGAAGCTGGATGCTCCGAAAGCAATTGATCATAAAGTTGGGAGCAGGAAAATCACAAACCAGGTGATTAAAAATGGAAACCATTTTGTAATTTCAGGGACAAACATTTGTTACTGTAAATGCTGCAATGAACAGGTGAAAAACTCAATGTAATAATTACATTATTTAGCTTGGATAGGCACAGACTTGAGAGTTTTAATTAACCTGACAGGGAAAGCAAATAATCTCACATTGCAATGTTGCACCAGCCCCAGTGTGAGCTGGGGGCGCAGCCTCGGAGCTGGGGGCGCAGCCTCGGAGACCTGCTCGGCGTCAGGGGAGTGAGGGCTGGTCAGGAGGGAGGTAGACTGGCTCCTTTCTATTTTTTCTTTTTTTTAACTCTTCGGCTAAGGCTTTCATTGGACAAATCTCAGGGAAGCTTAGAGATAAGGAAATTGCCTAAAAATAACACAATTCCAAAGGCTGGATATTTGAATCAGTGCCCTCCCTGTTTTAAGTAGATACTGGGACAGGGTAGTTTTTGTTGTTTTTCCCCTCCGTTTTCAATTAAATCTATCGATTTAAATAGCAGCTGAGGACAAGTCTTGCCCTCTCATCCAAAGACATAGTATTTTAAGATAGACTTTTTTATTGCTGTTTGTCTGGTACTGGGGAGTGAACCCAGAGGCATTCTAACTCTGAGCCACACCCCCAACCCTATTTTATTTTTTATTTTGAAACAGGGTCTTGCTAGGTTAATGAGCGTCTCACTACTTGTTGAGACTGTCCTCAAACCTGCAATCCTCCAGTCCCAGTCTCCCAAGTACTGGGGTTACCGACCTGCACCACCATGTCGGCTAAGAGGGTCTTTTACTCAGCAAAATGGGCAAGGCACATGTATTTCCTTCACCTCCCTGTAAGTTTACGTGTGCAAGTGAAATCACGGAGGCTAAGTCCCAGTTCCACTAGAACGGCCCAGCCTGTGTGTGCCACCAAGGTGGCCCAGGAAAAATGCTCCTGATCTGGGTATCTTATGACTTAGGCATTTGCAGAATCTGGTTCTGCTAGACCGGCTTGCCAAGGGGCGTTCATATCTGGAATATTACGATGGCTTGAACTCAGCTTTGACAGGTACTGTGCGCGCACTCCCCCAAACTGAAGCAGCACTGGCATTTTAAACTAGACGGTCCTAACTAACATCTCATTTTTTGTGAATGAGCCTCATGGCTTGAACAGCTCAGGCTCTTCTCCCCTGCTGGGGACAGATTCTGCACCCAGGTTGCCACCTGGCTCTGCAGGTCTGAGCTGAGGGTGACTGTGACACAGCCGAGAGGAGGGTGGCCGCACTCAGCTCTCTGGTGATCTGCACACTCTTGTGGCGCTGGATGGAGACTGGCCCCAGAGAAGTCAGTGTGGCTGTGCTTGACCCCCAGGGAGAGCGCAGAGCACGACCTTGACCTTCAGAAAACTCTGGTGGGGGGACTGAGTCACCCTGGCCCCTTCGTGGGGCAGCAGCGTGACCCTAGAGAGGGGTCCATGGGCTGGAGGACGCCTGGTACGTGGCTGCACCTCTGGAACTCGCTCCAAGGCCACTCACCCCTGTGTGCCTCCAGACAGAGGCACGGCGTGACAGGGGCCGGCACCCCCAGCCCAGCCTTGCACACTCACCAGGGATGTGGAGAAGCTTCTGGAGAAGGGGCCCAGGGCCTGGCCCACGGTGGCTGCTCAGGACGGGCCTAGGTCTGTGCCACTCTCTACATTCTTTTTTTTTTTTTTTTCAGTACTGAGGATTGAACCCAGGGGCATTCTACCTCTGAGCTACACCCCGAGCCCTATTTTTTATTCTTTATTTTGAAACAGGGTCTCACTAAGTTGCAGAGGGTCTACCTAAGTAGCTGAGGCTGGCCGGGAACTCAGATCCTCCAGTCTCAGCCTCCCAAGGACTGAGATTACAAGCGTGCACCACCATACCGGGCGTGCCCTCTACTTTAGAAGTCGGGACAGCCTTGCTGCAGATGACTGAGTTTCCTCAGTCTTAGTTCACAGACCCCAGAGAGGTGTCGGAACAGAGGCATCCAGAGCCAGGGAACCTTCAGAGTCCCCTGCCGTGCAACTCAAAACCCAGAGTGGCGGCCATATCACATATCGCCCTCAGTCTCCCCCCACACACCTACAAAACTCACTTGTACTCAACTAGGGTAAACTGAGGCAAGCTGGGGTGCCAGGGGCCATCACACCACGGGAGGGCCACCTTGTGGATTATGGAAACATTTAGTGGGTATGCTAATTCAAGAGAATATTGAGAGCCGGGCATGGTGACACATCCCTGTCATCCGCTGGAAACAGGGTCTCACTAGGTTGATAAAAGTTTCACTACTTGCTGAGGCTGTCCTGGAACCTGTGATCTTCCTATCTCAGCCTCCCAAGTACTGAGATTACAGGCCTGCACCACCACGCTTGGCGGGGAAGAGTGTTTTCTAACTAAGTAAATATAAGATAATGCTAATTTATATGGTAATCTCTGATTAAGTACAACTGTGAACAGTGCTCGAATTCTTGCTAGTGAGGAGATGGCTTCGTGGTGGCCAGATTTCTCAACTGAGCTAGAATAGGAGAAAGTGCGGCCAAAGGCAGTGTCTGACTTCAAATCTTCTGGAAAGCCTTGAAGAAGTGCAGCAGTTATGTATGACAGCAATGACCACAGTCCTGCTGGTGACAGGTGGCACCACCAGGGGACTGTCTCCAGGACACTGGAATACCAAGAACAAATCTCCTTTCCACCTCAAGCTTCATAAAAATAGCAGATAAGATGCAGCGTGAAGTTACTAGACAAGGAAAGGCTACCAGGAGGCCAGTGGACTGCTTCCCCCTCCCAGAGCGGAGGAATTCTTAATCAATTGACTGGGCAGAAAACAAGAATGAGAAAGTACAAGGAACAAGTCAAAGAACAGACAAATCCCTGCAAGAATGACAGCGCTTCCCAAGATATTCCAAAGCAAGAGTGAAGACCCAACCGGAAACAGGAAAGGGGCACGAGGAGAGAGTCAGTGCTTTCTGAACATCAGGGCCAACAGGGCAGAGTGCCCTCCCCTGGCCTGGCACAGGTCAGAGGTCAGAGCCCTGGAGTTACAGAAGCTGCACACAGCTGTGTCGCCATGACTTGGGCTGCAAGATGACATGTGACCACAGCTGTCAAAGAGGACACCCAGGTGGGGAGCAGGGCCATAGGCCCGGTGGCAGCACCTGTCACCCCTGCTCCAGAGTGACTCAGAGCAAGCCTCATCCTGCTTTCAAGAGGGTCACCAGTGCAGTCCACATTCACAGGGAGTCCGCGGGGAAAACGGCATAGAATCGAAGAGAAGCCGCAACCTCACATGACACGCGCTAAGGGCCACAGACACGAGGGAAGAGAAGCCTGACTCTCAAAAATAGGGAAACCAATGTCAGAGGAAACGGAAAAGTTCCGAGTGAAAAAGACATTAAACCTAGAACCACCGACCAAACAAGACTGCAATTTGCAGACAATGCGTATAAAGTGTCAGCCCCGCTAAAGAGCAAAGTCAGAAAGATTACCACCAGACAGAAAAAGCTGCCTGAGGGTGTACTCAGGCAGGACCCCAGCAAGACCTCGGGAAACAAAGAGAGCCACCGCCAAGAACAAAGAAATCAGCAGAGCTCATCTTTCAATATAGAAACTCTTGGAGTCTTAACAAGACAATACTGATGGAAACGTGAATATGATTCGGGGAGTGAGGAGAGATGAGGTTTTAATCTCACTTGAAAGAAGAAGGATTTTTAGTGTAGGTATTCAGGAAGAAAGTATGCTCTAACGATGTAACATAAGACATGTCTACCTAAGTTAATTGAACGTGATGAGATTTTAAGAGAACCGCCAACATAAATAAATAAATAGGCGACAAAAATAATTTTTAAAAATCCAAGAGAAATATCAAAGGTGAATCTGCTCAGCTGGACCCATGTTCTGCTGGTGAGAAAGTGACTTATACATTGCTAAGTAGTTAATCACTCCAAAATGTAATGACTTAAACAAAAGATGTGTATTATCTCAAATTTCCTCAGGAACAAGAACCTGGGCATATCTGAATACACACACACACACACACACACACACACACACACACACACGTATGCATGCATTATTTTGAAACATAAAATAATTGCAAAATTTGATTGCATTGAAGAGGTCTTTTAAAAATATGCAAATAATTCTACTCCACTACAGAAGTCATGCAAGCCAAGTTCTCCAAGAACACTGAAAGAACAGAGATGCACTTAAACGAAAGCTCAAAACTTGGAAATTTAAGAGCAATCTGTCACTTATCTTAACACACTGAAACAATACCACTCCTGTGACCAAAGGCGACATAATTCTCACTCCAAGTTCTACATATGCACACGGACACATGGTCAGCTGTCCCAGAAGACACAGGGGGAGGGCATACCAGCACGGTGGGGACTAACTTCTGCTGTGTAGAGATGCATTTTCAAAACATTATTTGTGAGTGGGAACCAAAAAATGCTTAAAGTAGATACACATTTACACACATGTATGCATATATGACAGACATAAAGACATATTTGTGTATGTATGTATGTATGTATGTATGTATGTATATATAATATATAGAGAGAGATTTTGTTGTTGTTTTCTGAAAGTCAAAGTCCCCCGGATAAATATGACTACTACTGTTGAATGCATTAAAAACTGTACAACAAGCGAGGCATAGAGGCAAATGCCTGTAATCCCAGTGCTTGGGAGACTGAGACAGGAGGATCACAGTTTTGAGACCAACCTCAGCAACTTAGTGAGACACTCAGGAACTTAGGGAGACCCTCTTTCAAAATCAAAAAAAGCTTGGGGTATAGTTCAGAGGTAGAATGCCCCTGGGTTCCATTCCTACTACCAAAAGAAAAAAAATTAGAAAACTGAAAGAATATATTTGTGATCTATATCATATCCATAATACATAAAAAGATCCTAAATTAATAAGGAAGAGCCTAATACAACATACTCAAGAAAAATAGTTATAATTACAGAAATTTAAAATGTGCATAAGTAATTACATAAGTAAAAATGAGAAACTATTTGGGGCCCACTAGATTGGTGGGAAATGTTTTTTATATAATTAATGGAATTGCCAATTGCTACCATTTTTGTGTGTGTGTGTGGTACTGGGGATTGAACCCAGGAGCATTCTACCTCTGAGTTACACCCCCAGTCCTATTTTATTCTTTATTTTGAAACAGGGTCTCACTAACTTGCAGAGGGCCTCACTAAGTAGCTGAGGCTGGCCACGAACCTGCAATCCTCCTGTCTCAGTCTCCCACCTACTGGGATTACAAGTACGTGCCACCATACCCGGCTACCATTCATTTTTGAAGTAAATCTTTGCCAAAAAAAAAAAAAAAAAGTAGACTTCATGAAAGATGGTTCATTGTAGCATTATTTATAGGAGAAAAATCAGGAAATACTTGAATTTTTCTTCAGGTAGGAAATGCTAGTCTACTGAAAACCAAAAGGTCTGCTCTATTAGACTATAGAAAGCAATGCCTGTCTGTTTTAATACATGTATACCTTTTTTGGTACTGACAGGAAATGTTTCACTGTTAAATCACTATTTTTTAAAGCAAAATGCCTAACAGTGTGATGGGCTTTAGTCTGTATAAAAAGCCACCCCATGTGTGTGCGGTGTCTGCAGACAAGTGGACAATATTTTCAGGAAGGATGTCAACCTCTCGGAGGAACTCTTCCAGAAATGTGAAGAAACATTCCTCTTCACGAAATGTTTGTCTCAAAGATAATGCAACTATCGACTAAAAGCTAGAGAAAATCCTAAAAAGTGGGTAAGATGAGAAAGAGAAGAAATGAGGCCAATGGCCTCACAGTCATTGTGTCGTCTGTTCTCTGGACGTCTCCCTTCCCTCTCCTTCTCTGTAGACTCCGCAACTTTACTGAGTTCTCTGGGACCTGGAGGAGGGCAGGGGATGCGTTTACCTTCCTGTCAAATCCTGGTTCTCTCCTTTGCACACGCCATTGTGTGCTTTCAACTGGGTTGCAATTAGAATAGATGGATTTATTTTTGTGCATTTAAAACCCACTAACATGGCATCAGGAAGAGCAGGTTTGTGCCTGGTCTGGGACAGATTGCCTTCAGGTATCGATGGAGAAGGGCAGAAGCAGGGTGGTCTCCAGCCAGGCAGTCAGGAGCGAGTCACTTGGTTTGCATTTTTAAGAACAGAGCCCCAGACAGATGAGGTCACTCCACTGCTAATTGACAGGTGTCAGAGCTCCCGCCAAGCAGGAGGAGCCCTGGGGACATGGCAGCGATGCGGGCGCCCACCCTCGGGCCCTATTCTGGGCAAGCTGTCGCCTGTCCCCCACGTCTCCCATCCCCTGAAACCCACAAGGTCCTGGCTGTGGGATGTGCGCGAGGTAAGGCTCATTGTCATGGAAACCATGGACTTTCTTGGTTCCCTGGTCCTACTAGTGATTCTATCTAGCGTAAATGTGATTCGGAGCAAACACCTTGCTTCACCTCGCCTTGGCCTTCAAGCGGTGGCTACGCACCTTGAAACACACAGACTGGCACCAAGGTCGCTCTATGTGAGATGGGAGGTCTTAAACAAGCGGTACCGAATTGTAGGTCCCAAGAGCATTTGAATGGGAAAACTGACTAGGGACAGTCTACCCTTCCACCGCCCCCCCCCAAAAAAAAACCTCCCTAGATACAATCTTATTGTGAATTATTTCAGAAAGAAATGGTATAGACAAACATATTTACCTTTTCATTGAGTTGATCCTCCCTAAAAATCCACTTCCACATGTCGTTGAATCAATTACAGGAGTCTGTTCGTTTCCTTTCTATTTAAGTTCCCCATCTCAGAAATCATTAACTGCTCATTTGAAATACAATGGAAGAAATAGAAATGCCCCATTATGAGGGATTATGCATGTCTACTCCAAAATGTTCTAATGAGGAGAGCACATTATAATGTAATAACTTAATCTCTAAGTGCTGGTTTCTCCATGTTCTAAGGTTGGTAAATATGAATTTAAGTGGGGGAAAAAACAGTTCCTCCTGGAATCTGAAGTCCTGGGCCTGGGCAGTTACAGATGCACCTGCTGAACTAGCAGGTTGGGCTCCTGGCAGGGCAGAGTCCCCTCGTGGGCCCTGGGGCTATGACGGGGAGACTTCCTAGGTGTTCTCAGGACGGGTGTGCTGTCTTGAAAGCCCCCGTGGTCTCCTGAAGATTGAGCTTCAACGCTGCGGGCTCACAGGTGGGGCTGTCAAGAGCTACTCCACCAAAGTGAGCAGCCCTGGGGTTGGAAATAGGCCGATGGCCCTGAGCACTGGCACAGATCTTAGGTAAAAGTGTGAGGAAGACACAGCACCCAGTCCTCAGTGGCCCAGGAGCTCGTGGACACCGCGGCCACCCTGCCAGCAGCACGGTTCCACCAGGCGGACCTTCGGCATGTGTTCCGGTCCAAGACCCACCCTGACCCTCGCTCCCTACAAGGCACAGACGCCGGCCAGCTCTGGGGTGCTTCTAGGTTACGAGTGAGCAGAGCTACACTGAGACATCTTGCTTTCACTTCAGAACCCGGAGATGGACATGAGCCTCCCTACCCGCCTGGAGGGCCAGTGCTCCTGCTGCCCGATGGGTGCCGTCCAGGATCAGCAGGCCCCCGTGTTACTGCCCGCCCTGCTCCACCTCTTCACCTCGCCTGAGCTTTCCTGCAGGTGTCTCCTGCCAACCCTCGAGGCTCCCGGTGCGTGGACTCACAGCACACGCGTCTTCACTTTCAGAATGATCTTGGTTTTATCAATTGATAAGACCATTAATAATCACCGATCATTAGACACAATGTGTCTTCTAAGTGCCTAGTCGGGAAAGACGGTGTTTGCAGGTGCAATTAAGTTGGTGTTTGAGGGTACAATTAAGTCGGTGCCGAGTCAGGAAAGACGGTGTTTGCAGGTGCAATTAAGGCAAGGCCAGTCCTTCAGGTGGACCTTCACCAACAGGACTAGTATCCTCATCGGGGCTGATGTGTATGAGGGGCGGAGGCCGCAGGGACCCCCCACAAGCCCAGGAGCACCAGCTACCATGCCGCCGCTGGCCATGGACGGAAGGTGAAGGGCTCCAGGAGGCAGGACCCTGCCTTCGACCTCAACTTCAGACTTCAGCCTTCAGAACTGTGAGAGAATAAAGGGCTGCCGTTCCACACTCCCCTGGAATCCAATGTGGCTGGGGAGAAAAGTACTTATATAGTTTAAAAACTACCCCGAGAGAGTGCTACCCAACCTTCACTATGCCAAAGGCTCCTTGGAATACAAATCAGTTAATTGTGACTCCCTGCCTGGAATCTCTTGCCTTGGTGCAACTTGGCATGGCTCATTTCCCATTCTGCCCAAAACCTGACTTCAGAAACTCTTCTCCTTTGCAGGAAGTGTTTCCCTTATGTTGCTCTCGGTTCTCCGGGCGCAGACCTCCTTCCTCCCAGAGCAGAGGTGGCCGGCTTGAGCTCCTGCTCCTGCAGGCTGGCCGGCTGGTTCCCAGTCGGGGAGTGGACATTGCAGGCGTCTGCTCTCGCAGAAGGCCACTCTGGTCCAGGGACGAAGGTGGCACCCGCAGTCCTCCCGAGGCAAAGCTCGAGGTGCGTGCCCTGTGCAGGGCTCTTGGCTGAGCAGACTTTTACTATCTGCATATTTATTTCACCTCTTAAATGAAATCCAATTTGAGGCTATTAATATTAATGCACTGAGATAATTCTGATGATGAATTAATAAAACACTTGGCCTCTCGGTGCTCTGTTTGCTCATACATTTAATGACGCTCTTAACTGGAAAGAGGAAGAGGCAGGGCAGGCTCCACCTGGAGCCGGGAAAGGAGAAACCGCCGCATTGTTTTGAGCTCGCTGCTTTAATGACGATCAATAGAATCGATTTGAGAAAAAGTATTTACTCTATCCCTGCCTCGTGTGACAATTACTATGCAGATTTCTCAAGCATCGTCTGAATACAGTATCTCGGTAAGGTTTTACATATGCTACTAAATCACCTGCTAAACGATTTTCATCCCCCCACGTGGTTTTGATATCACGAAATAATGCTTTCTCCTAATATCGTAGAATGGGTCCGTCAGGCAGTGAAGGAAGGCATAGTTAGAAAATCCAGAAGTCATCTCGGTTGTAGAGCTGGATTTACTTGAGAAACAGACTTCATCCTTGGCCCTGGCTTCTCCAAAAATAATTCTAGGCTAGTGGTCTTTTGTTGTTCAAAGGAAAATAATTTACCATCCGTACTCTGCTAGATCAGCCGTCGAAAAGACAATTTAACTCTAATTAACTTAACTCGATTTAGTATTAAAGTTAAACTGAATGCACTCTCACTACGACATTCACTTAACAAATATTTGTTAAAGTCCTCTAATTAGGCCATTTTCTCAGTTGATTAAAAACAGCGTCAACAGTCTATTGTTCCCGGAGACGCCCAAACGCACACCCTTGCCTTGCCAAGATGAAAGCCAGGATTCTCTGCGGCCAGGAAGAGATGTTACCCAGTGTGTCAGGAAGGAAAACTAAGATCTTCCACCAAAACCGTTATTATGAAAGAAACTAAAAGAAAGCCAAATCAAGATGGGAATGCATTTTACAAATGAAATAGTTACACAGACAAAGTGATTGTGTTCACAGAAATGTAACAGCCAGGGCTGGGTGTGGTGGCGCACGCTCGTAATCCCAGTACTTGGGAGGCTGAGACCAGAGGATCTAGGTTCGCGGCCAGCCTCAGCTGCTTAGTGAGGTCCTCTGCAACTGAGTGAGACCCTGTTTCAAAATAAAGAACAAAAAATAGGGCTGGGGGTATAGCTCAGAGGTAGAATGCCCCTAGGTTCAATCCCCAGTACCGCAAAATAAATAAATAAATAAATAAATAAATAAATAAATAAATAAATAACAGCTAGCTTATTATTCAGTTTGCAAATAGACATTTTTTCAAGCCCAGTTAAGACTTTAGAACCAGCAGGACTAAGCGCAGTCCCTGTGCGGCAGGGCTGATGATCACGGCCACTTGTGAGACTCTCCTGATCCCTTCGTTCTGCAGAAGGGGACCAGCTGCTCCAAGGACAGGCAACCTGCCGCAGGTACCGTTTCCTCTCCTGCTCAGAGGGCAGCCGCCTCAGACTCACAAGGCTCACTTGATTTTTTTCTACTTCGTGATAAAAGGGAAGCAAGTTTTCATCTCTGGTGAAACACGCAGGTTTAGGCGAGTTGACGATACTGGCTCCTGAAAGACGCTGATCCCGGGAGCGGGGACAGGTGCCCAGTGCCGCCTCCTTCCAAGAGAGCGTCAGGAGGTTTTTCCAACGTGCGTGAAAGTTGTAGCTGAGCCCACTCATGAAATGCTGCTTCCAAAGGTCCATTCTGGTAGTGTTTTAAAATTAAAAAAAAATCTGACACCATGGAGAGTGTGCTTTTAAGAATCTATTGTGATAAATGCATCAACCACAGTCTGGCCCAGGAACAGGATACGCCAGCACATACGTGTATGCCATATATATGCATATTTGTACACTTTATGCACTTTTATATGCCAAAGGTGCATATATACTATGTATGCTTTGCAATCAGAAAATGTAATTACCATGCTATCAGGTTTATTGGGCATTTCATCTCTGTGAAGCAGGTTTTCATTATTGTGACATGGTACTTTTTCTCCTCCCAAACATAGCCATAAAGCAAGGTTTGAAAACCCCACACAATTTAGCTTGAAAACACTAAAAACATTCACTCGTCATTGGTGCAAAACTTACATCTCTGACAGGATCTTTGCTGCAGAACAGCTTACAGGGAAGCAGCATGGGGCAGCTTCGCCCCAGTCCCAAGAGTTCTAAGTCACCAGACTGGCTTTTCCACTTGGAAACAGCCCCGCCTGGCTACTTCTGTGCATTTCCCATTGCTAACCCTAATCATGTGCACCCCAAAGAGACTGTTTTAGAGACTTGAAAAAAAATACACGCTTAGTAGAAATATGTATGGCTTTATGATCAGTCTCTGGTTGATAAGAACAACAACTCAACACAGCAATTTCACAAAGAAAGGCACAGAGACTCCACCCTGCCCACGCTGTGGGAACAAGTAAAGAAACTGCTAGCCGGGCGTGGTGGCGCATGCTTGTAATCCCAGCATTCGGGAGGCTGAGACTGGAGGATCCAGGTTCACGGCCAGCCTCAGCTACCTAGTGAGGCCCTCCACAACTTAGTGAGACCCTGTTTCAAAATAAAAATAAAAAATAAAAAATAGGGCTGGGGGTGTAGCTTGGAGGTAGAATGCCCCTGAGTTCAATCCCCAGTGCTGCAAAAAAAAAAAGAAAGAAAGAAAGAAAGAAAGAAAAGAAAAGAAACTGCTGTCCCTGGGGCCAGCAGGAGAGGCAGATGCAGGAGCTTTGCTGTGAATCAGGGTGCAGGGGGAGCAGTCCGATGCTAAGTCTGGCTTTGAACCCAACCCCGCCAGCCTTGGGGTTCAGAAACCCAGGGCCACACCGCCCTCTGGCTCCCCGCGGCGGGCACGTTCTCATCCAGGAGTGATTGCTGGCCTTCTAGTCAAATAGCTCCATTTCCCACCAAGTCTTTTTGGAGAAGGTGTGGCATAAATACATGAATATATGAAATGAAATGAGGTAAAATAAAAGTATTTTCAACCTTCTATCACCTTCTGCCGGGGCGCCATGGATCAGATTTATGCTGCGGGTGGGAAGATATCAAGTGAAAAATGAAAAACAATTTTATATTTTAAATTTATGGGCCCAGAGGATAATATATCTTTTTTTTTTTTTTCCTCAAGCTCAGTGCAGTAAATTGTCTGTGGCCTATTTGGTATGTTTTCTGTATCACTCACGCAAGCTCAGTTAGCGCCTTTAGTCTTAACTACTGTGTTCTTTGCAGAAGTAAGGCTGCATAGATGCGTATTTGGGGAAAGGCAGCTTGCCCTGTCTTTTAGACATACACAGATAATGTGGAAAAAGAAGAGAGAGAGAGAGAAAAGTGCACAGGATCATCCTGGCAGCGCTCCACCACCCTCGGTAGATGGAAAGTGCTCTCCCGGCGTGAGCGGATGGAGGGGTAGAGGATTGTGTCTAAATCAGCCGAGCTTGATGTGATGCCAAAGCCCTTGGCTAAACATAGATTGACTTAATTCTTTCAATAATGACTTTGGTCCAGAGCGCTTCTCCACCACAAGAGGGAGAAGCTCAGCAGAACAGAGAAAACCTGCTCGTTCGGGTAATCTCGACTCTGCTGCGGGCAAAACCTCGAAATACTTTTTTTAATCGAGATTCTCTACAGCAGGCCTTTCCAAATGCCAGTATCCATCACCGCTGACTGGATCAATAGCCGTGTTTTGGCCCAGTCTCCTGCGAGAGATAGCATGCCATCGGTGATAGACAAATATCACAGTTAAGCAAAGTATCCAGCCAGACCTAGTAACATTTTTATTGATTTTTGTTGTGCAAATAATGTCTTTTTGGGCTGAATAAATGGCTTTGAGCCAAACAGTCATTGTTTATGATTCCAAACTGCAATAAAGGGACAGGAAATATATTATAGCCAATGTCTCAAGGCACACAACATAATCATCCTTTGGTAGTAAAAAACTACCCATCTGAAACCAAGAGTGCATATTTATCCATGCTTAAAGGTGCCTGTAGGACTTGCAAATCTTACACGAAATGTCCTGTTAGGAAACAGATGGCGTTGCCCTTTAACCTATTGAATAACTACTAGAAAACCAAGCAAAAAAATAAGCACTATATTTCTTCAATCAATACAAAGAAAACAGTTTATTACATTCCCTTCAAATGAAATATCAAAGTTGCCAAAACAGCATCCATTCACTTTGAAAGAAAACACATCAAAAAACTCCCTGACTTTATCAAATGCCATAAAATCAGAAAATATTTTAGGAAGGTTTCTTTCTTTCTTCCTTTTTTTTTTTTTTTTTTAACTCTATTCATTCAAAATAATAGCGAGCTTGTTTCACCGGGTAGCTCGGCAGAAAGCTGGCCATAAAGGTTTGACCCTGAGCTAAACCCAACCTTTTCTGCATGCTAATTCGGGCATCCTCCTCTTTCCTTCAGAGCACTCCGTACTGAGCTGGGATTTGCATGCCTTTCCTTGTGAAATGCATAGCTGCTGTGCGTGTGCATTCAGATACCCACTAAAGTTACAGGAGTGCAAGCTATCACACACTCACCCACATCAGAGCCTCAGCAGCCATCGGGTGCAGAACAAACAGTCCATGTCAGACCTCCAAGAACAACTGATGAGAGTGTAATTAGATATGATCCTCCAAATCCTGCAAAACTGAGCAAGACTAGTACTGTCTAACTGCTTCTGTTCTTCAGTGAACCGGGAAGAGGTGGATAACCATAAATTCAGCTTTACCTAAGTCTTTCTCATTGTCCCTACTTTTGATATCTAATGTGTGGCTAGATTTATGCTTGTACTTAGTATAAATTTTGATCAGTATTTTGCTCTTTCAGAAGTATAGAATTATTCAAAGAATAAATAATTTATACAGTACTTTGATTGGTTTTTCACATACACTCAAACATGCATGAAACAAGCTGTTCTCATCTATGTACGCTCCTCTAGAAAGGTGGTGCTGCCCTCCACACAGGCTATGCCTCACCCTTCTCTGGCAGCATTGGCAGCACTAAGCATTAGTGTTCTTTGGAATCTTGGTCATTTTTTTGTTTGTCTGTTTTGGTACTGGAGATTGAACCCAGAGGCATTCTATCTCCAAGCTACAACCCCAGCCCAATTTTATTTGGAAACGGGATCTCACTAGGTTGCTGAAAGCCTTGCAAAGTTGCTGAGGCTGGATTTGAACCTGAGATCCTCTTGTCTCAGCCTCCTAAGTACGGGGATCACAAGCGTGCACCACCACGCCCGGCTGAACTTGGTCATTTTGACAGAGAAAATCTATAGTCAAAAAATATTAGGCTTCTTCTTTTTTTTTATTTCCAGTGAATCTGAGTATTGTGCAAGCTTATTCATTTATTTATCTTCCACAAAATGCTATTGATGTCATTTCCTAAGTTTTATTAGGATTTTTCCATCTTATTCTTTGTCTCACGCCACATGTAGAATAACAGCCCTGTCTAGCTGCATCGTGGTCTACAGGTAGCCCCAGTTTCCAGCCTGACTTCTAGTTTAATCGATGGAGTTTTTGTTTTAAATTCTGCAATTCTTCGTTTCCATGCACCAGCTGGTGGGCCCCAAGGCATCCAAGCTCACCGTGGTTTCTGTGTGTCCGTGAATGTCTCTCTGCCCTTCTTCAACGCTCTCCATGTGTTACAGCCTCACAGGGACATGAAGTGTCTGGAAGTTTAGAACGTCCTGGTGTTCTTTAAAAACATATGGTCTGTAATATTAATTCACCTGTAGAAGGAGCCTTGGAATTTTGAATGAAATCGTGTCACATTTGTGAATTAACTCGGGGGTTTATGATCTTATAACATTGAGTTTTCTCCAGTTACTTGGGGCTTCTCTTTTAAGAGCTTCTCTCGGCTTATGTGATTTTCTTATTTAACATCCTCTATGCTTTTAGTAAAGTCACCTCTTAGTGTCTTCTTAGGTTCCATGGCTTTGGAGAATGGAATTCTTTCCCACTGTTCTTCCTATTGTGCTGGGGTTTAACAGAGGCCCAGGTTACTGCTCAAACACCATGAAGTCACTCGCTCCCTTGTTCCGTAGCTAAATATTTTCTTAACTTTCTCATGGGTGAGCAGTTTCTCTGCTCCTCTTGAGCTTCCTGGGTGAACAGTAATGTTTTGAAAATGAGGTTGACCTCCTGTCTTGATTTCAGATGTGTTCACTTGTTTTGTATCAGTGACGAAAGCTTCCAGAGTAATATTGTGTAGCCACAGTCTGAAAAGAGACCGTCAGTGATCAGTGAGGGTCTTCCCCAGACAACAGTACTTTCTTTCTCCCCGCAGCCTGGAGGCCTGTGTGTCCTGGGACAGCAGAAAATGGACAACACTCTCGAGCCCCCCCCCCCTTGAAGGTATCCTGTGAGGTTGCTATGGCCCCACAGGTCTGGAAGTGAGGTCCAGTGGACAGCACCCCCCAGATTTAACAGGCTGCCTTCTAGAATTTACCAATTTTTTTTTTTTTTTGTGGTACTGGGGATTGAACTCAGGGGCATTCTAATTCCGAGCTATATTTTTATCCAACCCTATTTTTTTATCCTTTATTTTGAAACCAGGTCTCACTAAGTTGCAGAGTGCCTCACTAGGCAGCTGAGGCTGGCTGCAAACCTGGATCCTCCGGTCTCAGCCTCCCAAATGCTGGGATGACAAGTGTGCACCACCATGCCCAGCTCGAATTTTTGTTTTCTATTAGTATTAATTCTGGAGATTTTCATCATGGAAAGATGAGGAAATAAGTATTTCAAATATATAAAATTGATGTCTGTAATATGTGCATGTTACTGTTGGACTATTCACATGAGGCAGTTTCCATAAAACACAGAGAAAAGCGAAAAGCGTATGATTGGCCCAGACACCCTCACGTGACTAATCTGGCTGCCTCAGACTTAACTTCTCACCTACATTCTCAAGTTTCACCCACAGAAATCCAGGGCCTCAGGTACCTCTTTCCTTAGTCATTTGGGAGTTTGAATGCATGAGATTTCTTTTCAGTTTAGCATTTCATTTCTGTCTGCAGGAGAACTTAGTAGACAGGTTTCTGGTATCTCCCTCCCTGTGGATCCTGTGGATCTGGGGTCAGGAGCTTCTCTGGGACCTGACCGAAGCCCTAGATGGAGAAATGTTGGCATGCTCATTGAGAGTCGGCTCTCTGCCTGTTCAGCAGCCGCTCATGCAGCCAATCCTGTCAATTTAGCAACAGGGAGCTTTCTTTTTGCTCTCCCCCTAAAAGGAAGGTGTGTATCCTTTACACAGATCCAAACCCTCCAAATGTTCTAAAAAGAGAAAAAAATATGTGATTAGTAAATATTGGAGATCTGCAAACTCTTTATCTGTTCATATATACTGAATTTATTAATCCCATCATATTTAGAAAAGTGTTTACACTCTAAAAAAACAACGTTCTGCTTCAGAATAAAGAAAAAGAAAGTTTAAGCCTTTCTTAAGTTTGAGTACTGTGTGCATGCTGAAAAGATGATAAATACTAGGAGCTTACCTGAGATACGTGGAAGCCAGAAGGCTTTACAGCAACACAAGAGCGAAACAGTTCCAATGCCCCTCAGCTGGCCAACAAGCAAATAAAATGAGGCGTATCTGTACAATGGACTACTATTCGCCAATGAAAAAGGATGAAACGCCACTCTGCACCAGGAACAACCCCCAAAAGATTATGCAAAGTGAAAGATGCCAGCCCCAAAGGCCCCACCTGTGTGTTCCGATCCCATTCACATGAAGAGTCCAGAAAAGGAAGATCTACAGAGAGAGAAAGTAGGTGAGTGGTTGCTGGGGCTGGGCCTGGGCACGAAGACACCTGAGACACACAGCTGTGTCTTTCCCAGGTGATGGAGATGTCCTAAACTTGGGCAGTGGTGATGGCCACACACCTCTGTCCCCTCACTCACTACCATCCACTTCTACACTTGGAGTTGGCGACCTTCATGGTAGGTAAATCCCAGCTCAGTGAAATCGCTTTTAGAAGAGATGATGCTATTTTATGTTCCAGTAAGTATTTGTTAAGCATGTCCAGCCCTACAGATGGGAAGTGACCGCTGTGTCTGGTCCTGGTATGCGGTCAAGCTCAGTCGTCCTAATACTTTCAGCCAGCCTCTGGGTGCAGCTGGTCAGAGTGAGACCCAGGTCCCCTGGGAACCCATAGTCTGAGCCCCCCAGCAGCTCAGCACCCCGAGCCCAGTTGTCTGTCTGCCCCTCGGGCAGGACTCTCACAAGGTGGGCATGAGATCCACGTGTAATAACAGAAAAACACCTGCCACCGGTTCTGGTACAAATAGGAGCACAATAAATGTGGATTTTTTAAAAAATCAGGCTGCCTGCCAGGCCTGGTGGCACTCCCAGTACTTGGGAGGCTGAGACAGGAGGAGCGCAGGTTCACGCCCAGCATCAGCTACTTAGTGAGGCCCTCTGCAATTTAGTAAGATCCTGTTTCAAAATAAAGAATAAAAAAAGGGCTGGAGGTGTAGCTCAGAGGAAGAATGTCCCTGGGTTTAATTCTCAATACCGCAAAAAAGAAAAGAAAAAAAAAAACCAGGCTTCCTTCCTTAATATAAAAAATGGGAAAGCATTCAACTGTACGTATCTCAAGCATTGAACCTATTAAAAAACATACCATCCTCGGAAGGCAACCTCCAATAGGCGCAATGCTGGGGGTTATTGCTGAGGCTCTGAATCTGTCCTATTAGTAACAATACATGGGTTAAATGAAGACAGTTGGATGCCTGGAGCGTCCCCAGCATATAATCCTTGGTGGTTTACCAGTGTTCTCCCCACCTCTGGCTCAGATGCACACACACACACACCCACACACACACACACACACACACACCCACACACACACACACACACCCTCTTCATGGGGAATAAATACCAACATTAGATAAGGAAGTTCAGGAGTCTTTACATTCTACATCTATCAGGTGGTAGGAAATCTCTCCCACCGACGTGAGCTTTGGTAAAACCCATGGGCTCGCCCGTGGGTGGCTATCAATGATGGAGAGGTTCCCCACATGCAACCTGACAGGTAACTCAGGAAGCCTCCACCCAAGATCAGCTGCCTGGCCACGGATGTGCTCTGTGTTCTACCAATGCATAGTCCACGCTGTGAAATCAGCCTGACAGGCGCTCAGGTGCCTACAGGCTGAGCCAGAGTTGACCTTCCCAGGAGCTGGCCGGCTAGCAAACGCCACCGGCAGACCAAGATAGCAGCGCTAGCTAGCAAACACCTGAAGGCGTACGCCAATTAGCCCAAGTTCCAGATTGCACTGTGCGACACAAAGCTGGCTTTGCACAGTGTGGTTGAGCAGGGGACTGATGGGGACCGAGAGGGGCAGGCAGCAGGGTTCAGAGCTGAACACCCCGGCATCACCATGGAGACCAACTGGAGGGACCAGGCAGGCAGACGCAGGAGCTTCTCAGCCACCAGAGAGCAGCGCGTGGCGACCACCAGAGACGACTGCAGGCTCCTTCTCCATCTTATTTCACCAGCCTTTGTTGAGATCTTTGACGAATTCCTTAATCATCTTTAGCTTCAGGTTGCCCATTTTTTAAATCACAATAATAACACGATCGATCCCGAAGGATCGTTATAAGAAACCAAGAATGGTAGGATATACGGAGTGCCTGGGGCAGGAGAGCGGCACGGAGCATTCATATGCCTCGCACCTTCCCCCCAAGGCCACCTCGGCTGCAAGGTGCAGCATGGGACGCCCAGGCCTCCCCAGCACTCCCTGATAGGATGCTCGCAGGGAGGAAATCTCACCTAGGGGAAGAAAGTCCCCAGACCTCCCATTTTTAAGGACATCTTGGATGTGTCTGTCTCTCATGAGTACTCCAGCCAGTATCCCCAAGGAAACCTTTGGACAGAAGCCAGGCTGGGTCAGGCTGGGAGAGTTCCAGTCACAGAGGAGTGAGTTTTCTCTGGGGAAGAAAACCCCCTTGGGGTAGAAGAATCACCCTCACCCTCGTGGGGAAGGCCTCCAGGAGGCCTGCAGGGCGCCCACACACATGTCTACAAGGCACCCGGCGTCAGAAGCCAGACCAGACGCCAGGGACAAGACTTGGGTGTCTAAAGCCACCAAAGCCTCCACAATGTGAGCAGTTTAATACAGTCTAAACCCACCTATTCTATTTTTTCAGTTTTTATTTTTAAAAAAATTTTGCAGCTTTTGGATAGACCGTTTTAATTTTTGTTTTGTCTTGGTGTGAGGCTCAGAGATTCCATTTCCAGAAGCCCTCAAGGGTCTAATTAAGCAGGTCATTTTAATTTTCTCTGCATCCCTTACACTCTTTATGATTATGAAGATCGGGAAGGTCAGGAACCTGTTTCCAGCAAATCTGATCGAGCTCCCTGTTGACCCTCTGCCCCCCTACCCCAGGAAAGACTGTGCAGGAGCCAAAACTGCCGAGAAGCTCCAAGCACATAAACACGGCCTAGTGGGTGCTGAAATTACTCTGCTACGATGTCACATCTACTTGGGTCCTGGCCTCCCAAGGAAGTGACAGAAAATCACATTGCATGGCTTAGGGGGCCAGCAAAGATCAGGAGGAAGTGGGGAGTGGTCTGCTGGGTGGACAGCATTCATTCAATATCTGTTCAGAGCAGTCCTTGGCCATGCAGGAAAGGTCCAGCGACTCAGTTTTCTTAGGGATCCGAGAGACTTGTTTTTGTGCAAATAAGCAGAGTGAATTCATGAGCAAGGTTGGGAAAGAGAGAAGGGGTCTTTCAAGGCCATGACCAGAATGTCCTGTAGGACCCAGCACACCCTCAGAACCACCGAGCTGTGCATGGATTCTCTTCTGGAGAATGGGGGAGAGAGGTCAGACTTCACTGTCCGTGCTAAACGTTCATCCATTCATCAGCTGATGGACATTCATTTCCCCATCTTCATCCTGTTGTTCATACTGTTGCTAAAGATATGTGTGTAAAAGTTATTGTTGAGTAATGTTGGACATTCACTGAGGAGTCCTACAATAGGTGAGCTGCAGGCCAAGTTTGTGCTTAACTATTTGAAGAACAACCAAGCTGCTTTCCCGTGTGGCAACACAGTTTTCTACTCCCCTCAACAGCGCAGGAGTGTCCTGCTTCTCAACATCTTCCGGCATCCAGCTGTGGTGAGGTGGCATCCAGCTGTGGTGAGGTGGCATCTCGCTGGCTGGTTTTAATTTGCATGTCCTCAGGACTAAGGATGAACCAACACCTTTCATGTACTCATTGCCCATTTGCAGATTTTCCTTGAAGAAATGCAGATGTAGGTCCTTTATCCATTTTTATACTGAGTTATTTGCCTTTTTACTAAGTGTAAGAATTCTTCACATAGCCTAGACACAAGTCCTCCATCAGATATATGATTTGCACATATTTTCTTTCATTGTCTGGATTGATTTTTTACTACCCTGATAGAGTCCTTCTAAGTACAGAAGCTTTTAATATTGATGAAATCCAGCACATTCTCTTTTCTAGCTTATATTTTGGTGTCTTAAGTAAAAATCCACTGCCAAATTCAGGATCATAAAGATTTATCTCGGTGCTTTCTTCTAAGTATTCTATCTTTTTAGTTCTTATATTTGGGCCATTGATCTCATTTCAGTTAACTTTGTAAATGGTGTAAGATGAGGGTTCAATTTCTTTTCTTTGCACATGGCTATCCAATAGCCCCAGCCCTGTTTATTGAAAGACTATTTTTTTTCCACTGACTGGTCTTGGCAGCTCTGTCCACACTCAGTTGACTGTGAACACGGAGGTGTGCTTCTGTACTCTCGGGTTTAGCTTATTGCATTCTATGTCTGTCCTACACCAGCACTAAGCTTCCTTGATTGCTGTTAGGGTATAGTAAGTTTTGGTATCAGAAGGTGTGAGTACTCCCACTTTATTCTTCTTTTCCAAAGTTGTCTTGAATATATAAGGAACTATTCTGAGTTCCTTGAATATATAAGGAACTATTCTGAGTTCCTTATATATTCCATATGAATTTTCCAATCAGCTTGTTAACTTTATCTATAATGAAGTCATACAAGGTCCTGATAGGGATGGCTTTGATTTTATAGATGAATTTGGGGAATATTGCCACTTGAACAATATTGAATCTTGGAATCTTTGAATGTGGAATGTGTTTCCATTTATCTAGATCTTCTTTCTTTAAAAAATGTTCTGTAGCCGGGCGTGGGGGCACATGCTTGTAATCCCAGTACTTGGGAGACTGAGATAAGAGGATCACAGGTTTGAGGACAGCCTCAGCAAGAAATGAGGCGCTCATCAACCTAATGAGACCCTGTTTCCAAATAAGAAATAAAATTGGGCCGGGGGTGTAACTCGAAGGTAGTATGCCTCTGGGTTCAATTCCCAGTGCCACAAAAAAAATATGTTCTATGATATTCAGAGTAGAAGTTTTACATTTCTTTTGTTAAGACAACTCCTAAGTATTATGCTCTTTCTAATGCTACTGCTTTAAATAAGATTGTTTTCCTAATTTTATTTTGAAATTGTTCAGGACAAGTATATAGAAATAGGATTACTTTTTGTATGTTGATATTGTGTGTTGCAACCTTGACAAATTCATTTATTACATCTAACTTTTTTTTTCTTTAATAGAATCCCGAAATCTCCTGTATATCATCTGCCAACAGAGACACTTTCTTCATCCTGTCCAATCTGAACACCTCGTATGTCCTTTTCTTGGCTAATTGCTTGGCCAGACCCTCCAGTACCATGCTGATAGAAGTGGCAAGTGTGGAGGGCCCTGGCTTGGTCTCATCGCTGGGAGAGCGCTGGGTCCTTCAGCATTAACTAGGGTGCACAGGTGACCTCGTCAACGCTCCTTCCTGCGCCACTGCTGCCTAGGAGTCTGCAGACACAGATAGGACACAGTGCGGATGGATGCCCAGTACCAGGGGCCTGACCTCAGCCCGCTCACCAGAGCCAGAACGTTGTCAGAGTGGAGGAAGCAGTCCTGGGAGGACTCCATGGAGCAGAAACCGGCTTGGTCCTCAGATCGACAAGTCAGCTTCCAGAGTGGAAAGGCGGGGCTGCTTCCGCCTGCCCCATGGCAGTTTGCTTTTGACCTCCTTATCAAATGAAGAGTCTGTCATGTAAAGTATTCTTTGCAGGGGACACCGGTGAGGAGCACATCTTTCAAGAGGTATCAGGGGAGCAGAGTATTCAGATGGGTGTTAGAGGAGAGATCATCCAACGGCTGATGGGGCTGAGTCTTCAGAACCCTTGCCAGCTTGTCTTCTTTTGGCTACTGTGTGTTGAACCCAGGGACATTCTACCTCTAAGCTACACTCCCAGCCCTATTGTCTTCTTTTGGATACTGGGGATGGAACCCAGGGGCACTGTACCTCTGAGCTACACCTATAGCTCTATTTCTCTTTTCTATTTTAAAACAGGATCTCACTAAGTAGCTGAGGCCCTCACTAAGTTGTTGAGGCTGGCCTCAAACCTGTGATCCTCCTGTCTCAGCCTCTAAAGTAGCGGGATTGCAGGCATGTGCCACCGCGCCTGGCTGCCAGCATTTTAATATGCTTAATAGATGCACAGAATCAAATAACCCACCAAGTACACATGCATAGCTAGCTCCTTTTTCCAACCTTAAAATTGGCCCCGCTGGTTAAAAGTAAAAACAGTGGGAAGAGCATACAGAAAACCTGAAGAAATCCTCCCAGTGGAATCCTAGTAACTGGGCCCTGGGGGACCTGGGGGAAGGGTTTGGGAGGAAGAGTCCAGGAGCTCCTGCGAGGCCTTTCCTGGGTTATCTGGCTTTGGGAGGATCATGTTCAAACCCTGCAAAGATAAAAGGCGACCTCCACAGGCCGTGCACCGGACCGTTAAACATCTCCATATGACAGTCCTCTCCTGAGGGCTGACCTGCGAGGAGCTGGGCCTGCAGATCTGAGCCCCGACCCCTCGGCCTGATCCTCAGAGAGCTTTTGAAAACGACTTTAAAATGCTTTCCGTGGGGGACAGGCCTAATGAAAAGGGAAACAGATACATAAAAATGTGCACGCCAAACTCTTACTTACATGGAATTTTAGAATTAATTTTTTTTAGGAAAAAAAAACTAGGTCTGATAGTAAATCTTGTAAAATAAAATTCACCTCTGCTGATGTCTATTCCTTCCTTTGATATATTTAGTAGATATTATTTACTGATATTTGATATGCTTATTAGATAGTATCATTCTTGTGTTTGAATTTATTTGCTAAATTTAAAAGAGTGGCTCCTTTTTTTTCTAATTTGAAGCAATGAAAAGCCCTCCCCCACTGTCTTGGGAGTCTGAAAGGACTCTCTTACTAGATATGGTACTCAAACAGGGGAGGGCATCACAATCTTATTTTCTACATTTTCCACTAATGGATTTTAATTATTCTTAATCTTTTTACTTGTTTTTAATTATGCACTTAAAGCCAGGCACTGAATATAATCACATATTTCGCTCAATCCCATCATTTCTGGCTGCATCTTGTACATTGTAGGTAATCAATAAATGATTTTTTTCCTCTTGATTGCTAAAGATAGATTCTTTGAAGTAGTGTCAAAGCTTTTTAGAAATATTTGTATTTTAAACAAGAAAAAGACCAACTGCAAATAGACTCTCCCGGAAACACTGATGTGGCTTGAGTTTCCGTGTTCTTCTTTTTCAATGTTACGAACAGAGGTATTTTTTCTGGAGTTACTCATTTTAATCCTACGCAGCTCTAGACTCCTTTAAAGCGCCTTAGACACACGCCACGGCTGACTGTGACTCACAGTTGCTGCTTTTAAACATAAAAGCACCGTGTTGACCTTAGCGTGTGCCTGTGTGTGTCCTCAAGTCCGGAGCAGCGGGAAACTCTGGGTTGATGGCATCTTTCCACAGCTGGAATCTCAGCAAGAGCCACGGGTGGAGGGTGGCTGAGGGTGCCTCGTGTGTGGTGCTCCTAAGAAAGGTCTCCCGTGTGGGTGTGGGACTCCTGAGGGAGCAGCTGCTCGAGACAGGACACAGCGAGCCGTTGGAGTAGGCCCTACTGAGAGGCACGGTCCTCCAGAGCATGTGTGGGCCCGGCTCTGGGCTGATGGGTCACCACTTCATGGCCTGCCCCAGGCAGGAACTTGTTTCCAGAACCCTAAGATGTCGCCTTTGTACACGGCACGTGGGGTCCTTTCTCCCGTGGACAGGAGCAGACCCGGCTTGGCCTCTCGGGACCTTCTTCATAGCGCTTTCTGGGCTGCAGTAGATTGATGGGGTCTGTACCCTCAAACACACCCGCATCCTCAAGTTTAAGCCCAGGGGCACAATGGAGCCGCAAAATTGAAAAAAGGAGCACGTATGCTTTCAGTTCAACAACTATACTGTGTGTCAGAGGACAAAGAATTGCTGAAGTGTGTATTTAGCAGCAAAAACGTTAAAACAAATCCTCTAAAATTGCCTTCATTTTCCTTAAAGAATGTGTAATTTTTTTTTAAGAAAATATGTTGGAAGGTTCAGAAAATTGTTTTGTTTTTCACTTAACCAACATATCCAAATCCAAACTTGAAAAGCTCCTTAGAGAAAATAACATATTCTGCCCTAAAGTTTCTTTTGAAAATTAGACTTAAAATAGGTACTAGTTAACTAAATTTGATACTAATATTTAAGATCCTGGAAGAATAAATCCTACCTATTGCACTTTCTAACTGAGTATAGCTCCATATTGGAAGTTTTTGTATCGTTGTTAAGAATTTAAAATAGAATTCAAAGAATTTACAGCCGTGTCAGAATTGTATGAGATCAGACTCTTGAGCAGACTCCGCTGTTTCTGTGGGTGCTTCAGTGACTCACACTAGGACTCCGGGCCCTCTGAGGTCCCCAGGCTCCTCATTTCAGAGAGTTAAACAGGAGGAAACAAATCTGCACACACGCGCGCACACACATGCACACACACACAGGCACACACACACACACGCATGCACACACATTTCACATTGTTTTAAACATCCTTCAATCTCCTTAAGGATTATTAATATATTTATTTCAACACTTTTATTACTATTTATTTACTTATTTTCATAGTACTGGGGATTGAACCCAGGGGCATTCTACCTCTGAGGTACACTCCCAGCTCTTTTCATTTTTATATTGAAACAGAGTCTCTCGCTAGGTTGCTGAGAGTCTTGCTATGTTGCTGAGGCTGTCCTCAAACCTGTGAGCCTCCTGTCTCCACCTCTCAAGTACTGAGATTACAAGCCTGAACCACCATGCCCAACTTTTTTTCTTTAAATATATTAAGCATTTCTCTGCCCATAAAGTTCACAATTGAACATCTTCTCCCCTGGTTGGTGTTGTAGTCACTGCCAGCACTTTCTTCAATGGATTGTAAACTGACATAAGAAACCTACGTGTTTCCAGAGCATTGTGGGAGACTTGAACCACACACTGTGTAAGGTTGTGATCCGGGAGATTGTTTTGGCGGCACTCTCCCTGCTCAGGGTTTCTCTGCCGCCATCCAGTCCTCAGGCCGCAGAAGTCTCACCTGGGCCCAGAGCTGGGACTTCCCTCCTTCTCTCCTTTGCTGCGCCCTACCTGTGGCACACCTGGGCAGGGTGTGTCTGTGCCGGTGACACATCAGGATCTCGGGATTCCCTTGAAGCAAAACGCAGGAGCTCCGGAGCCTGGAACGGGGCCGCTGGCTCAGCCACAGACAGGATACCTGAGCCTGCTTGCGGATTTTTGCAGGGACAGCCTCGGACCAGCAATCACCGTGGGCTCACCCTGTGCTCTGCCGGCTCTTTACCAAGCACTCCGGAAAGAGCATCCCTTCACGCTGCACTGCCCCACAGAGGACGCCACTGCTGCTCCCGTTTTGCAGATGCGAAGACTGAGGTTTCCTCAGCTGTGCACTGCATATGTGGATGGGACAGTGAGGCCTGGTAGGGTGGACGTGGTACAAGGACAGGACCGGGTGCCTGGGTCAAGCGCCAAGGGGCCATTTCTAAGATTCTGGTTTTTGTTTTTTGGGTTTTTTTTTTTCATTTGCAAAATCTAAGGGATACCGGAGTTATGTTAAGTCTCTTAAAACAGCTCAAGGGAGAAAGTTCCCCTCCTGAAATCCAGTCTTCCAAAAGCTTTGTTTAAAAATAAATGGACCCGTTTCCCCTCCTCAGTGGTGCTGTGAGCCGAGTGTAAAACCTCAGCCCCCAGGAGCCTGGTCAAGAGCAGCGGAGGCGAAGAGATCCGCTGCTGTTTTGCCCCCGGACTCAGAAGCTTGCTTCAATGCTACCTATGTTCTGTCACCTTAGCCTCCATCATGGGCACGATGCAAGATTAAGCCTGGCCCAGGTGTGAGCGTCAACGTGTTAATTCATTTTATTTCTAAATGGCATTTACGTACACATTGTCAAACCAGGGGAGAAAGCCCCTGTGCTGGCTTTATCTCCACCTAAATTAAGATAGCGGTTTAAATTGAAAATGTAATTTAAATCCTTTCCGACGTGGGAATCCACTCCTTTGGCCCCTCCGAGCTTCCCAGAGAGGCTGCAAATCTGCTGGCTGCTGCAGGAGTTGCCCTCAGTCAAAGGAGAATTCCGAGCAGACAGAGACTAACCATCCCACGACATAGGTTAAAAGAAGCCTGTTACTATGACAACAGATAGGGTCAGATAACAAAATGAACAGCCACTTTTGATCTTCAAAAAATTCTTTTTGCTTTGCTCTCTCCCCTGCCTGTTATCTGGACCACTCCATCAAACACCTCGCAGATAACACAGTTGAAAACCCAATCGACCTTCAAGAAAACCCAGACAGGTTGGAAAGTGTACGGGAAGGTTAGCATCCCAGCGAAAGCGCCTCTGAGGGTATTTGCCTGTGTACACAGAAACACACACGCTCCCATTTTCCACGGCAGCAGCAGGGTAAGGTTCAAAGGAATCTACAGAAATGCTTAACACATGTACATAACAGGAAAAAAAAATTATCACTGCGAATGGAAATACTGGGAGGTATTCAAAGTTAAAAGATTTAGGTGTTAGGACTCAGGGCCACCCTATTTCGGATTTGTCAGGATGGAAACATTTGACATAATGGATAAGTCATAATTGATAAAAAAAAATTGACATAATTGATAAAAATACAAACTCGTAGAGCTGAGAAGGCGTGAGTCCCGAGAGTTCTTGTTGGTTCTGTCATGTTTGTGGACCACTTGGTTAAAAATCACATCCAAGTAAAAGAAGCAGAAAGCTTCAAGACTTGATAGCCCTTTTCATTCTGTTTAATCCCAGATAAATTGAATTAAAATTCAATTACACTGCAAACTTCCTCGTGGCGTTTACATTCTGCCCTGTATTACTCTGAGGACACTCTTAGCATTCCACTTGTGCCACGGCTGTTTCTGCAGGACAAAAATGTTCTATATTTTAGCCTGTGCTTTTTTTTATGATGGTAAACAAAGATGTTTTACCATGGAAATCATAAAGTCACTTGTCCAAAAATGCAATACGTTTTTAATACAATCAGTGACGTGTTGTTTGCACACAGGATGCTGGCGTCGGGACGGCTTGATCGATTTGCAGGGCAGAGCGGGGGCTAAAACTGCTCCTCCGGTTTAATTCAGCTTCGTGTGACACTCAGACCTCAACCGTCCTGGTATTGCTCACAAGAGAAAAGAGGCACCTCAATGAAGACCACCTGATCAGCTGCCAGGCACAGTAGGGTGCACCCGTCACCCCAGCGCTTGGGAGCCTGAGACAGGAGGATCGTAGGTTTGAGGCCAACTAACTTGGCAAGACCCTGTTTCAAACTACAAAATAAAATTAGGCTGGGGGTATAGCTCAGAGGTAGAACATCCCTGGGTTCAATTTCCAGTGGGAAAAAAAAAAAATGACCACCTGATCCCACTCTGCAATTTCTGCAATTTCCACAATATTGTGCCACTCTGAACTAAAATGCTCCCTGAGAGTCTCAGGCCAGAGATGATTTATACACATTCTATTTTAAGAAAATGAGAAAGAGTTCTCAATCACGTCTCTGATTCAGGGGTTTTTGAAAAGCATACATCCTTTCTCCATTGGCTTCCAATTCTTTTTTTTCCAGGATGAAATAATTTTGGATGAACGGGCCTGAAGCTGAGGCAGAGATGAAGGAGGGAATTTACGCCAGCTCCAGCCGGGCCCATGCGTGGGAGATAATGGTCTTCCTGCCGCCTTCACCCTTAAAAGGAACCATAACTGTTAAAATATGGCTAGAATGTGGAAAACGGCTGTCACTTTTAAAGTGTCCAGTAATTTATAATATTCATAATAATGAAAAGATCATGATACCTTGACATACAGAAGCTGAAAAAGACACTGGTATCTCTCTCTCTCTCTCTCTCTCTCTCTCTTTCTTTCTTCTTTCTTTCTTTTTTCTTTCTCTTTCTTTCTTTTCCTTCCTTCTTTCCTTCCTTCCTTTCCTTCTCCCATGGCAATCAATATTTATAATTTTTTTATTCTAAGAAAAAAAAACCCCTCAATTGCCATAAGAAAACAATGCACCAAACCCTTCATTTTTTTGAAAGTTTACTTTTACTTTTAATTGACGAATAATAGTTTTGTATATTTATAGGCTGCAATGTGCTGTTTGATACCTGCACGCACCGTGGAGATGACCAAATGAGGCTAATTCACAGACTCATCACCTCAAGTCTTTATCATTTCCCTTTAGCAAGAATTTCGAAGTTCCTGTCTTTTGGCTATTTGAGGGTGCACAGCACCATATTATGAACGCAGTCACCGGGCACTCACTGGAACCTTCTTTTCCTTGCTGGTATTGAAGCAGGAGGGGTGTCCTGGCGTACCCTCCCCCTGAAGGACAGGCGGCACTTCCTCTCTCCCCAGCCAGGGTCCCAGCAGTCTGCACGGGGCGGTAACTCATTCTCCTTCTCTCTGAGGTTCCTCTCCTCTCACCAGGGCCGCTAGCCTTGGCCATCCTGAGCGCTAAGTTTTCCCATTTCCCTCTGTATTTCTGACACGCACTAGGTAGCCAGTGCAATGGACCGTCCATGCCCTCTTTGTATCACAGACACACAACTGCTTTAGGGTGAACACACCTTAGATTTTAGGGATCTGTCTCTAGTTATACCCTTGCGCATCTGTCTTACGGGAACAGGTGCACACAAGTATGTCCCCAGGAACGTCCACTCTTGCTTGTTTGTCGTGGTGGAAAATCAGAAGGAACTCCTCGTCTGCCCATAAACAGTGTTTAGCAGAGCTACTGTGAGTCCACATCATGGAGCGCCACAGGACCACTGAAGGAGCAGGAAGGGCTGCAAGAGGGCTAAAACCAGCTCTCCAAGACCCACTGCGCAGTGGAAAACCAAGTCATAGTCCGGACTCGCCCTCCGTCTCACCGATGCACAATGAGCAAACATCCAAAGCTCGGGTGGCGAGCTTTGCCCAGGGGAAGCTTACTTACTTATGGGGCAACTTCCTGACCAGGGCCGTTACCACCGGCCGGGCTGCTTCTCCTATCCAGCTCCCCTTGAGAACTCTGCTCAGTCCCATCACATGCTGCTTCTCCCTAGAGCCACCCTGACACCCCCAGGAAGAGGGGCTCCTTCCCCAAGCGTCCTGTCCCGCGTGGCTCCCTCTGAAGGTCCCAGGTACCCTCCTCATGCGTGGGTCTTGCTCTGGAAGTGTCTTTCTGACCAAAGGACTCTCTCAGCGGGTTGCAACACAGAACATGAATGTGTCCTTAAACTAGCACCTCGGAAGTCCTGCCTCTGGGATACGCTAGCTCCAGGTCCTGTCTCAGGATGAGAATCAGGAAATGATCTTAGAGAGAGGCCACGTTTCCTACCTGAAAGCTGGTGAAGTGCAAATACAGAATAGTAAGAAGAACAATGGAAGACGTTTGGAAGTCTCTTTTTTCTTTCTTTCCAGAAAATATTAGTAAAATAAAATACCGTTAAACAGCTAGTATATCTAATGCTGGAAAACTTCTTAAATATGCCCAAATAACAGATGTGCAATTTTAAAAAGGGACAAACTACATGTATAAAATTAATTGGAGATATAAAATAAAAATGATACATGATGCTATATGTTTAATGCAATGCTTTAATTCCATCCAAAACATTACTGACCTTGAGTGACAGAAGTCTTAGGGTTTTTTTTAGTTTTTGTTTGTTTGTTTGTTTGTTTGTTGCAGTACTGGGGATTGAACTCAGGGGCATTCTACCTCCGAGCTATACCCCCAGCCCTATTTTTTATTCTTTATTTTGAAACCGAGTCTCACTAAGTTGCGGAGTGCCTCACTAGGTAGCTGACGCTGGCTGCAAACCTGGATCCTCCGGTCTCAGCCTCCCAAATGCTGAGATTACAAGCCAGAAGTCTTAGTTTACTGCATCAAATCAATCTCTAGCAAAGACCAGTCATGCCACCACACCCTGCAGAAGAGAGGCCTGCAGTTGTCCACGCTGGGTGGAAAGGTTTGCACTCAAGAGTCCAGACTCAGGAGCCAAGACCAGTCAGACAGCAGAGCCAGTAACGGGAGTCTTCCAAGGTTCAGCATTATTTAATATTTATATTGGAAAGCAAATTAAGGACTGTTTAAAGGATGTTTGCACTAAGAGATTGGATTTACTTTAATTATTTGATTATTTGTTGTTCCTATACAGCATTTATTAATCAAATGAAAATACAGCTTTTAATATATTTCATTTCTAAAAAGAAAAAAACAACAGCTCACTGAATTATTAAATGGTAACATTCTCCTTGAACCATCAGCATTCTGTGGCAATCCTTTCTCCCTCGGGTCCCTGTCTCTCTAGTCTGTCTACCTCCGTGGTTTCCCAAGATGGTCTCAGCTCTGGAGAGCAGAGTGGTCACCCTGGTTGGGAGGTGCTTCTCTCTGTCGCTCTTACTGGACCTTGGTTTAACTGGCTCCTCTCCACCTGGTGGTCACCGGTATCCCCTCCTGAGCCTCTGGGGAGTGAGTCTGTGCTGAGTTGCACTGGAGGGCTCCCCCTCCTGCAGTCCAGAGCTCCCCACCCCCACCCCCTGGACTCCTGCTCAAGTGGCCACTTCAGTCTTGGAAATTAAGACAGCGATGGAGCTGCCTCCCCATCCCGGGCGGCCCCCACCATCTCCTAGGTCCACCCCCGGCCCCCTGAGCTTCCCTGCCCCCTGCCCCCTCACCAGGTGGGGCTCCTGAGCCAACACCCCGCCCTCCTGAGAAGCCACTATCTCTACAGTCCCCACCCGTTGTCCTCAGCTAGGGTGGGGCCTGCCTGCCCATCACCCGCTGTCTCCAGGGCACACCTGGAGACAGGTGCTCAGCTTCTGTGTGACAAGCTAAGCAGAGTGAAGGAACACAAGCAAAAACGAAGGGACAGGTGACCGCGTGCCCCTGCTCCCAGGAACTGGACCTCGCGCACCGCCTTGTCCGTGGTCTGGTTTGACCTGCATCCCTGATTAACTTGTTCTGCAGCTCTAGCTCTCTTCTTTCACTTTTCTGGCTCAGTACTGAGCTCCTTACTGTGAAACTCCACTGGCTTAAAATAATGCCCAAGGAAGCCCAGAGACCACCATCGCTGCCTCTGCTTCCTCTTCCCCAGGACTGTGAATCCCGCTGGCGGCAGAGTACAAGGAGCGCAGAGCCCCCCACCTGCGTCTTCACATCCTGCAAGTTCAGAAGGCACACCCATGGGCTCTCCCAGCCTGGTGCAGAGTCCCCCTTTCCCAGGGGTACGAAACACCTGGAAATGTGAGGTGGGCAGGGTGGGGGGCGGGGCAGGCCGTCCACACAGGCCAGCCTGATGCCCTGCTCCTGCACCCTCCCTGCTTCACCAAATGGGTGTCAAAGGGTAACCACCTCGAGTCTTGAATCTAGCAAAAGGTAGAAAACAAAGCCAAGGCTGGGCGTGGTGGCACACCCTTGTAATCCCAGTACTTGGGAGGCTGAGACCGGAGGACTGGGGTTCGTGGCCAGCCTCAGCTACTTAGTGAGGCCCTCCGCAACTTGGTGAGACCCTGTTTCAAAAATAAAAAATAAAAAGTAGGGCTGGGGGTATAGCTCAGAGGTAGAATCTGGGTTCAATCCCCAGTACGGCAAAAAAAAAAAAGGAAGGAAAGGACGGAAGGAAACGAAGCCATGTTTCCAAACCTCGCTGCTGCAGCCTCGGCCCTGTCCACTCTGCCTGGCTTCATCATGGAGACGCGGCTCTCGCAAGCAGGGCTCCTGGTTCTACTCGAAACCGGCAAGTCCTTCCGGTGCACTAACACCTCCAGTGGCAGTCCGGCCTAGTGACCCGGCTGCCCTCCAGGAAGCAGTGTGGCTGACCACACCCAGGCTCACTGAACTCACCCACAGCCATTATGCGGCCTGCGTTTCTCCCTCTCGTCCATGACATTCTCTGCCCGGTGCCTGCTCAAACCCAGAGACCACCTTCATGTCGTCCCCTAAGAGAACATTCTATGCATCAAGGAAAGCCCTGATTTCCCTAAAGGATGCCTTGGGACTTCCAGGGACTTGACCTCCCTTCTTAGCTGGGCTGCAGACCCCTGGTAGCATCCCGGGCCCGTACTCCGGCTCTCCCCAGCCAGGGAGCAAAGGAACAACTGACAATTATTCTGTGCTCACTGCATGCCAAGAGCCATCCTGGGGCCCAGGGCGACACCTGACACTGATCTTCCAGGTCCCAACAGCAAGCCTGGTGAACTGGGCTTTGCGTCCCCTCCTTCCAACCGAGCACACTGCGGTGGAGGGATGTGGGAAGCTGTGACTTGTCAAATGTCACCAAAGGATGAGGGGCAGGATGCATCCCCAAGGTATCTGATACCGAGGACCTGCTCTTAACAGTCATGCCCCTACCCCCAGCACAGTGCAGGGGTGATTTGGAGTCCCCCTCCCCGCCACACTTCAATTACCTCCAGCCTTCCTGCATGATCTCTCTCTCTCTCTCTCTCGATCTCTCGATCTCTCGATCTCGATCTCTATCTTTCTCTCTCCCTCTCTTCAAATTCATTCTCACCACCATTTAAATAATAGTCCTGGACACCAATTCTGGACCAAAAAATTATAGCAGTTTCCAGGAAACAGGAAACAAGCAAGAGCTAGCGAGTAAACACGTAAAACAGCCATCCCAGAACCTAAGCCCCCCACAGCTTGCTCCTATCCTAAATGTGTGGCTCTTCTGCTCTGTCCAACCCAACAGCAATTTCAAGGTCTCCTTTCCATCCTGTGTAGGTCTTCTTTCTCATCTTCCTGTTGTAATTTTATTTCACTTGGCATTTATTACACAAGTTTTATACAATTGGGTTAGTCCATCCATGCTATTTCTTGAATCCCTGTGATGTAAGTTTGCTGGTCCTGCAATATCAAAAGCACCCTCTTCAAGGGCAATGGCCACCGCTGTCTTGTCAAGTCCAAGGACATTTTCCTATTCTATGCCCTGTCCTTCTGTCATTCTTAATGCATCCTGGCTAACACTTCCTGTCAACTTTACTAGACCCTCTTGATGCAAACTAGAAAACCAGGTCCCTGCCAGGCATCCCCCCTCTTCCGAGGTTCCTCAACACCCCCCTGACCTCTAGGAGATGTACTGGGCACGGGGTCAGCTTCCCACCGCTGATCACAGCACAAACTAGTCATCCTTGTGTGTCACAATTGCTTGTGTTCTCTGTTGCATTATCACAAAGGAAACTCTGTAAAAGTGGTCTTTAAAGTACTTAGTAAGTATTGACTTGTTAGATGGATGAATTGGATGAATGGATAGATGGGTAAGATAAGATAAGATGGATGGATGGATAGATAGATAGATAGATAGATAGATAGATAGATAGATAGATAGATAGATAGATAGATAGATAGATGAATGTATACATAGATGAGTAGATAGATAGTCAGCTGTGTGGGTGGGTGGATGGATGGATGGATGGATGGATGGATGGATGGATGGATGGACGGATGGATAGACAGGTGGGCAAATGGATGGATGAATTTATAGATGGGTAGATGGATGGACAGATGGGTGGTTGGTGGGTGAGTGAATGGATAGATAAATGGATGCATAGATGGATGGATACATAGATGGGTGGGTGGGTGGATGAATGGATGACAGCTGGATATATAGATAAAGAAAAGAAGGAAGGCAGATGACTGGATGGGAGCAGAAATTATGCTAATTCTCCTTCTCCCAGGAGTAAAAGCTGCAATGCAATTTTCACTTCTCTCCCTTTGCACCGATGTCCCCAGGTGCCTCGACTTCCACAATCCCAACACCGTCGGCTACCTGCACCTTCTTACCCAAGACCGATCCCTTAGAGAACCTTAGGGGACCAGATTGTCTTTCTAAAATGAACTTGCAGGCTGGAATTAAAATCATTCTGAGTTGATATCACCTCCAGTCCTCAGGGTGTAAAGGCCCTTTCGAGTCTCCTTCCTTTCCCAAAGGTGGCGGTTCTTGGAAGGGTCAGTCCTGAGAAGGTTTCATGGTCAGGGTGGGGCTGGTTCCCCGTCCCAAGAACCTCCCTCCTTTCCCCTTCCCCTCAACCCCCTCAGACCACGATCCTGTGGGTTAGCATACGGGTGCTATTTGGGGCTTTAGCTTTTCAGACATGCTAAGAACGCAGGCTTTTGAGGACATTGATTATGCCTAATAGGGTAACCGTACTTTCAGAATAAAACTTGCCCCCTGACTGGAGCACCGTAAGTATACTCACAAGGAAAGTGTGCAGAGCTTTGACACCTGCAGCATGTCCGAGGGCTTCGGGGATAAATGCTTCCTGATGCAGGGGAGTTACCAGAGGGAGCAGTGCCTCACCCCCATCTGGACTGGGTGTGTGCTTTCCTGGCTCAGATCTAAGTGAGGACCCTGTCTAGGGTCCTGGGAAGCCATTGCAGTCCCTCTGAAGGCTCGGGAGACTCAGAGTCCCCTGCCTCCCCCTGCCAGGGCCCGAAAGGCTGTCTAATCGGCCGGTTTATGCATCAGGACCAGGGAAACCAACAAGCAACGGTTCCCGAAGAATGTCATTAATCCTTATCGATGCTGAAACTTTCCTTTTTAGCAAAATGAAAACTGTTCATGAGCATCATACTGTATGTCAATAACAGGAAGGAAAAGAAATGTTAAAACATGCTAAATAATTGCCCGACGGTACTTGTACTAATGACCGTAAATTTCTACTATGCTAATTTTTCTCTACACTTTTAATTACCGATCAATATTACTTTGCGGTTGACATTTAAAAATGCTGAACCACATGTAGGAACACAGACTGAGAGAAAATCTACAATGTGGGACTGAATTTGCCAAATCAATAAACTTTGCCATTTAACAAATAGTTGCATGTAAACAGTCACTAAGATTAGCAAGCAGAAGGGCCGAGCCTGGAGGAGTTAATTGTTGGTTAATAACAGGAGGTCACACTGCCCTGACGGAAGTCCTCTGCAGAGAAAAGCCACCATCCTGAGCTCCGCCACCAGACCGACCTCCTCCACCAGCGACTGCAAGCCGGACAAGAAACCTGCTGGGAAAACTCAGAACCCTGGAATTTCCTCCTTAAAAGAAATTCCTTATCGGAATCTAAGGCTCTGTCCCAAGAATGTAATGGAGGGAATCAGAAAGTCATTAGATTAAGAGATGCGATTTTAAACCCATCTCCTGGGAGCGTATCAACCCTGTGCCAATCATTCATTGGGAATTTAAGGGACTGATAACAATGAAATCTCCATCCACCTTGCACGCCAAGGGAAAGGAAGGCTTTGGACACCCAAGCAGGCCCTAGGAAAATCATTTTTTATAGAGCACTGTGGGAGATCATAAGCAATTCTTATTTGTATTGTTATTATTATTAGCAATAATAATAAATCTAGACGTAGGCATATCCAGCAGGTGATTATGGATGTACGCTATCCGCCCTGGAGGTGGAAGTCATCTGTCTTGGCCAAGGAGGCTGGCCTTCCTGGCACCTGGGGTAGCATTTACAAGATGGAACCCACGGAGCTTCGAGCCAGGGTGGCCTTCGGCTCCGCATCTTTCTATGAGACATCTGAGGAGCTAAAGCTGAGAGTTTGGAAAGACGGCAGCTCACGTTCTCCTTGCTGCTGATGGGGACTGCAGGTACCTCTGCCCAGCTTCCTTACTTGCCAAGGCATCAAACTTGCAGAAACCAGCGTAGCTCTCTTCTTCCATAACTGCCTCTCAGCCACCAAACACTGGGCAGAGGTCACGCCAACAGGTGCAGTCCCAGTCCATCGTGATTAAAACGGAACTGCAGAAGTGGAAGGCCACACTGGGAGGCCGGGCCACCCCTGAGTCTGCACTGACTGCTTCCCCTGCGGTGTCTGCAGCGAGGGGCCGTAGGAGCCAAGTCATGCCACATGGGACTCATGGGTTTCCCAGCTTTCCGGCCAGCCTTTTCCTTTGCAAAGGTGGCAGGATTCACCACCCTTGGGCCACTCACGATGGTGTTCTTCCTCTAACCAGAGCCTCCGCACCTGGACTGGCCTGGCTCAGGCTCCACATGTCTGTTTCTCCCAGGCCATGGGGTTCCGTCTGCAGGGGCGCCCTGCCCTCCAATCCCCAGCCCAACCCTGCATATCCTGCAGGAGCTTCGGCCAACACCTGGCTCCACAGCCCCTGTGCCTTGCTCGGCTCACACAGCTGGCCAGATGTCTCCACCATCCTGAGTCCAGGTGGTCCTTATTGCTCAGGTGCCGGCCTGGGAGAGCAGCGGAGGGCATGGGGTCGGAGGAGAGAGCTGCCAGGGCCAGAGTGCCTGCTGGTGACCTGAGGGACCGCCATGGTGTTCTAGATCACCCTTCCTCCCTCCAAGACACCCTCTTCCCCAGGCTGGCATTTCCTACTGCTGCTGATTCTCCTGGTGGATGTGGGGTGTCCACACCGCCTACCCCACTCTTCCCCTGACCCTCGATTCCTGCACGCCTCCGCTGGAGACACTTCCTCCTCACCCCTGACTCAGCTGACAAGTAGCCGCCGCACACTCTCGCCCGGAAGTGCCGCCGCACAGTGGATTCCGCCTGTCGCCTCTGAAGCCCATCCCTCGTCCAGGGCTGGTGTTTCCTGTTTAAAATGGAAAGGGATCCTTGTCACTTTCTGCCCTGCAGGTGTACAATAGCTCCTGCCCCCCAGAGTCGCTGTCTTTTCCTGAGATGGGGCTGCCCCTCCGGACTCACCTCGCACACTAGCCGGGCCTGGACACAGCTCACTGACTGGGAAGGCTTCCTCTCCTGGAAATGCCGTCAGCTGGGTCTCCCTGCAGCCTTCTGAGTGTGCAGGGACCACAGGCCGGAGCAGGGCTCTATGGCCAGGGACAGGGAGGTCCCCGAGAGACCCCCCAGGAGCAAATCAGTGGACACTGAGCCGTGGTCCCCCAACCTGGAGAACGTGCCAGCAGCTGTCCCCAGGTCAGGATCCTGAGGAGGAGAGGTCAGATGGACTGGAGAAGCAGGGAGGAGGGTCTGGACTCTTGCTGGGGTGCTCTCACCACCTGGAGCATGCAGACCCCACCCCGTGGCCTCTGACTGCCCCTGACAGACACCTGGCCAGTTCAGGCCGGAGGAAGCGCAGGTAGGTTCTCCTGGTTCTCTGGAGAAGTCCTGTTGTTGTTGTTGTTGTTGTTCTTCTTCTTCTTCTCCTTCTTCTTCTTCTTCTTCTTCTTCTTCTTCTTCTTCTTCTTCTTCTTCTTCCTCTTTTCTTCTTCTTTTGAGAAGTCCTACTGGTCAGCACAACCAGTTCCTGATGGTCCATACCATAGTATTGAAGGACTCCTTGTGCATTGAAATGCTCATAGAACAATGGCCGCCTTCCCGCCTCCAGGCAGCCATGGCAGGAGGGCAGCTGCAGGAGCCGGAGCTGCTCTCAGAGCTGTGCAGCCTGTGAAGTCCAAGTCGGCCTGGGTGAGCTGCGGGGATCAGTGGGCCTGTCACTCTAGCCAGACCCAGGACCCTGGAGGAAGCATCTGCTCAGAACTCCCTCTTGTACTCTGCACTGAATGACCACGTGGGGTGTAACTGTGATCCCCAAGCCCGTGTGGTCTTCACTACCACAGAAGGAAGGAGTCTGGGTGACAGCTGCCTGTGGAGGAGGGCCACCCCAAGAAAATCATGGCCAAGTAGGTGTCGTGCGCTGCTCAAACCATGACTGAGTCCCATCCCACCGCTGAACTTAGCTGTCATGAGAGCCAATGGATTCCACTTAGCGAGGGACAATAAAATAAAACATAAGATTACAAGGGGCATAAGAAGGCATGGATCGAAAAGCTTTTTCTTTAATTAAAAATATAGCACAGTTTGTATATGGTGAGGACCAAGTGATTAGTGGATGCAAACCAAAGTTGCTGCATTAAAAAATTCTAGTTGGGACACAGGGAATTCCTACGACAGATTCCATGGCCACCAGAGAAGTTCTGATAGCCTTAAAAGAGAGCGCAGAGTCGACCTCACTCCATTGAGGCTGACACTTTCCAAGAGCATTGCCCAGAACAGAAATTCCATGTCTCAAAGTCAGATTGCCAAAAACAAAAGTGTGTAATACATTCTTCTAAAATGTAAGGTACTTGCTACAATATGTTAACAATAACCTCAACTTATAAAAACAAAACAAACAAACAAAAAAACAACACCCAGCCAGTAAGAAAGACATTAATGCATTAATCATATATAACATTAGTTTAAAACTAAGTTATAGTGATGCTAAAACTAAGTATGAAATTAGTTAAAGTCACCAAAGAAAAGTCGAATCTCATCCTCCTAAAACGATTTTGAACTTTGACAAGAATATGGCCCAACCAAAGTCGAATCCCACACTCCTAAAATGATTTTGAACTTTGACAAGAATATGAACCACATTTTGTTCTCTACGGCCCAGGTAGGATGTGTAGAAGGATTAGTTGGAGCTCAGTTTTTGGGTTGCAAGCAAAAGAAATACAGGAAACCACTGTGGCAGGAGTCCCTTCCCATGAGAGAGGTAAGCACTATGCTCTAGAGGAGAGTATTAGGCTCTTCCTGCTGCTGTAACAATATGACTTAACCATAGCTCATGAGCAGCAGACATCAGCTCTCACAGCCCTGGAGCCTGTGAAATCCCAGCAAATTCAGTGTCTATAGAGGGCTGCTTCCTGGTTGATGGACAGCGTCTTTGATATGTGTCCCACAAGATGGCAAGGACTAGGGGCTCTCTGAGCCCCTCTTATAAGAGCACTAGTCCCACCAGGAGGACTCCACCCTCAGAACCCCACCTCCTCCTAGTGCCACGTCCCGTGGGCAGGACATCAACACGTGTATTTGGGGAAGACGCAAATATTCAGGCCCCAGCAGGGAGGAGTGCTCTCTAAGGGGGGGGGGGATCTGCCTAGGAGCTGCCGGGCTCCTTGGAGGGTAAGCCAAGGCTCGGCCTTTCCTGTTTCCATCGGAAGTAGGGGAGTATCAGTTGGTATTAACGTCCCTTCCCTGTCAGGTATTTGCTTTTTATGTGAAGTTAAACCCAAAAGTATTTTGGAAAGTTTGAAAGAAGATATTTTGTCTGCAACTATGAGTTGTTTGCACTGATGCAAATCTTTCAAACAGATGAAGTTGGCTTTAAAATTGAATTTGTGGTAAGTCGGGCATGGTAGCGCACACTTGTAATTCCAGTACTTGGGAGGCTGAAACAGGAAGATCGCAGGTTCAAGGATAGCCTCAGCAAGTAGTGAGACTCTCATCAACCTAGTGAGACCCTGTTTCCAAATAAGAAATAAAATTGGGCTGGGGTGTAGCTCAAAGATAGAATACCTCTGAGTTCAATCCCTAGTATCATAAAAAAAAAAAAAAAAATTGCATTTGTGGTTTTCTGGAAAAGCTTTGCATCACCCTGATTTCTATTGTTACTCTTTCTGGCATTCCATTAGCCACCTTAACTAAGCCAGATAGCTTCTAATAAACATTATATAAAAGGAAAAAATATGTGTTCCAAGGAGACACTAGGAATAAACTAATAGTGAAGCCAGGGCCAATCCGCCAGCGTCTAGCAGGCTCAGTTCTTGAAGGGGCCAAGTTCACCCTGCAGCATCTCCGGCCTCTCAGCCCTAGAAGGAGGACCAGGAGGCTGGAAATGCTTGGCTGGAACTGCTAGGCCAAGTAAGAGCGCAGCTAGGCTGCTCAAAACAACTCCAGTTTCTAGTGCGTCCAGGGTGGATGCCCATAGGTGTATGGCCATAGGTGTACCCAAATTATGGAACCAGCCTAGGTGTCCATCAACAGATGAATGGATCACAAAACCGTGGCATACACACACAATGGGATTTTACTCCGCCATAAATTACAATGCACCAAATAAAAATTTTTTATTTTTATTTTTATTTTTAAAATTTTGGGGCGCATTGTAATTTCACAAAGTATTGGGGTACAGAGTGTCAGAAACATTCATGCACACAACTCTTGTTGGAGTGACGGAGGGGAAGTAGGGAAGGGGGGATAAAGTCATAAAGAATGCAAATACAATATATTTTAAAAGTGTCTCTCGGAATCCATGTATTTAATGTTAAGCCTTGCGCTAGGATCTGCTTTTTGTAGAACTTTTTCAACTCACACAAATGTTCATCAGATCGCCTTAAAGCAATAAATATGTATGTGCGCATGCTACAGTGAATTCCAAAACTATAACCCAAATGTGCCTTGGAAAAGGGAAATATTTAAAAATGGCCTCAGCAGCAACAAGAGGAAAATCTGCTTGCTGTGTGCTCTCAAGTATGCGCCAGGCCAGTCACGCTCTTCCCACATGGAACCAAGAGGTCCAGGGATCCCAGGCGGATCACAGCAGCCCGGCGTCCTGAGAGGGCACCTCCAAAGCCCCTGGCTTCAGGACGGGCCCCGAGAATCCACACGGTGAGCATGAGCCGTGCTTACATCCTAGGGGAAATTACACTTCGGTCCAAGCTGGCATCTTGTTTCTTCAGAAGTATTTGTGGAAAAACAAGGAGTGAATTAAGCACAGAGAATGATTTCCCAGGGTCTTTGCTAAGCGCTCACTCCGCCGCCATCCACAGAGCTGGGAGCCCGGAGTTGACGCCTCCCCTCCATCTGCCCGGCCACATTCTTCTGCAGGCCTCAAAATCTCAACATGTTGCATAAAGTTAATGATTAAAGGCTCCAGACTATGGCTGAGCCGCACAATAGCAGAGGTGGAGGCCCGAGAGCAGTACCCTATCTCCTCATCTACCACACATTTAACTACCTTTGATCTTATCTAATAGTAGATATATAACTGAAATAATCACCATTTAAATATATTAGGTTGTTTGACATAGGTGCTACACACAAGGAAAATCAATACTGATTATTCAATTGCCAGCTACAATGTAAACGGCACACCGCAAAGTCTTTACGGGCCAGATAGCATCGCAGAAATCCCCACCAGAGTCAATAGCCATTAGTTTTTAAAAGTGGCCACTTGAACTTGTGCGTGGGGGTGTGCACCCTAGCGCCGAGCTGCCCATAGGCAAGGGACCCGGGGTTCAAAGAAGAAAAGAGACCGCTTAAGAACACATCTGAGCGGTGGTCAAGTTGTGCGGAGCTTTTGAAATCCTAAGTATCTCCAGATTCTGTTTGTATTATAGCTGGTAAGAGCCTTTTGCATTCTGGTAGAATTTGGAAAAAGTCTAACAGCTAAGGCGGCCATTCACAATTCTGTGCAAACACTTAGAGGACGCAGAGAATTCCGCCCGGCGCTTGCACCTCTAGCAGGACCCTTCATAGCTGGATCTTGGCTAGAGCAGGATTTTGGCTCCAGCCCAAATTTCCCACCTCTTAGCCAGACGGAGGAGAGTCACAGCAGCAAGTGGATTTCCTAGTATTTTTTCCAAGGCTGTGGAATCCTGATATTGTCATACATGCCTTTTTATCACTGAGTCATTTGGGAAAGGAAATCCCTTAGACTCTGAGGAAAAAAAACTTTGCAAGAGCTCCTAGAACCCAGAGACCCATGTTCACATCCGAAAGTCAACGAGCGGCTCCTCGGACCACAGTGAATGGGTTAGAAGTGGATTTGGAGGAACGTAAGCAGTTACTGCCTCCAGGATTGTTCTCAGGCTGCAGAAGAGCCATGATGATCAATCTGCCCCTGAGTCCTCCGAGCCCAGAAAGGCACAGGCAGCCCCTGTTGACATATGGGTCCCCCTCTGCCGCTCACCGCGCTCTGTAGCCCGACACCTGGGGGCATCCATCAAGATGACGGAGAATGCGCTCTCCTCCGCCGAGGGCTGCGGAGAGGGGCATGTTGAAAGAGTAGGCCCTGTCCCTTCCCTTGCACACACCAGCGCTAAAGGCTTGGCACTGCTAAATCCTGAGCAAATACTACAGGACAAGAACAAAAGTCCAGCAAGAAAAAAATGGACCTCCACCATGCGTGGCCCCTCTAAGAGCAGGCTGAAGGACCAGGCGGCGGCTTTGCCCTCCCTCCCAGCTCCCCCATGCGCCTGTCAAATTTACCGTCAAAGCTCCTCTTTGTAATCACACGATCGTGTACTTCATCACCCTCCCCACCCCATCATTCCATCTAATGGTTTTAAGGGGAAAGGAAATTACTTGTGCTCACAGCCAGCGCTTGACACTTTTATGGATCATTTGTAATGAAGCTATTCTTTGGCTTTAATGGAGACCTTGATTCTGACCAGTGTGAATAATTGTCAAAAGGTGATTAATTAAATATTCACACTCCCCTATAAAATTGATCAACATATTACATTACACTGCTCCAAAAGTTATTTTATTTCTTCATTCTACTTCCAATTCTATGCATTTAAACAAGCTTTAAACTGGAGCCACATAATTTACTGCATATTAATTATACATACGCACTGACTAAAGTAAGAAAAAGTGTTTTACACCTTTTTCAACTCCATAAAAACATGCTGTCATTACTTATGACCCGGAGAAGTCCTGTCTTGAAAATGAAATGTCTGATGATTGTTTCCTGTGTGTATACAGAACAGCTAGCTCAGGTAACAGGTTTTAAGTTCTCTAAACATGAAATGAATTTCCCAGGCAAAAGAAAGTAAGAGCACCAAATTTGAGTGCTATATAAATTTGCAAGTTTCGAAATGCCACCTCAGATAAGACACAGGGGTCCTCTCTCGGCTGCTTCAGATCTCCCATCCCTAAAGACCTCTTATGGGTGGGGAAGAAGGACCAGGGAGGAGATTTGGGAACTGAAAAGTTTGCTGAAATAAAAATCAAAGCCTGAGACACCAGCACCGCCATCGATCTTGAGCTAGCTCTGGTCTTTCTCAGTCTGAGCAAAGAAATCCAAAATCTTTTTGGAAAAGGAGTCCTTCTTGCTCACATTTCTCCCACAGTGTCTGAACGCTCTTGCTGCCCAACAGGAGACAAGTGAGATTCTAGAAAGAAGAGAAAGGACCACATTCAAATGGTGGACTTGATTTAAGAGTCTAGCCATCCAACCAGACTGACTGGTATGGTTGGAGGAATTATACTAAAAATCTATGGAAATAAATCGGAGGGAAATCATGAAAATCAACATAACTGGATTTTCTACTGCCTGTGTTTCTGGGAGAAATCCAGGAGAGGGAGGGGCACGGGCAGCTTCAGCTGCACCCCCGACAGACCGTGGTAGGCAAGAAAGGCAGCCCTCCAGGAGGCTGCAGGGCTGCGCCCGCACACACAGACACACCAAGCAGCCTGAGGCCCACTGGACCCCTGCCCTGGGAGGGATGGCCAGAACTGAACCCAGCAGCTTGGGACACTGTTCCAAGTCCGTGGAATTCACCCATGGACATTCAAGAAATCCTCAGAGGTGATTCTTTGAATATTACTGATTTCATTGAGATAGTCAATCAGTCTCATTTCTCCCCCCCCCCAGCCTATTAAAATGTCATGGAGTGAAAGTAGCAGATAAAAAAATATGATGAGCAAAAAAATAATATTTCAACTTGAACAAACTTGCTATTTGTAGACTCGATCACATGGATCTGGTGCAGTCAAGACGATTTCAGCAGCAGCTACAGGAATGAATCCCACAAAGGGACTGAGTTTAATCATCCAATCCCAGACTGTATTGATTTTGGGACTACTTGCAATGACTATATAAATAAGCCATTTCTTTGCAACTGTATCTGCAGCCGGTCATGAACCCAAAACCTTCACAACCTGGTCCAAAGTGAATTATGCCCTGCAGAAATAAATTAATAAAACGAACACAGCCGGGCTTCTCCACCAACTTATTTTCACGTTTCAAGAGCTTAAAAATATAAAATCAATAATCATTTAGTCATAAGGGTAAATGAAGCAACATAACATCAAAGCGTACCCTTTAGCCATTCAAGTCGTCCCAGGTAATTTATCTCATCAAAAGGCAGTGGTAATAATCCTTCCCACTCTGAGACAAGCGGCCGCCCAGCTGCTGTATTATCCTAGAGTAAACAAGTTGGGAGAAAATATTAAAAATCAATATCTGTTTCCTTCTATCAGGCCAGATGGCATCCATCATAAATCCGCCTGGTAAAGAGTTCTTGGAGTTGGTACCCAGAGTGAGAGCGGTGCCTGAATTAACAACACACCGCGGAGATGCCTGCTCGCTAGGGGACCAGGCGGGAGGGCTTCGGAAATGCAGGACTCAAAAATTGCAAAAATTTGCTGAAATTATAATTACAGAGGGGAAAAAAATCTATTGTCGCTGTAGGGTACCAAGAGGAAGCAATTACCAGCACTGTAAAATCACACAAACAGCGACTCTCAACAGTCCCTGCAAGTGATGTGGGTTATTTGATTTATTTATTTGCTCATTCCTTCCTCCATTTGTTTATTAACCCACCACGGTGATCTCCAGTCACAAAGTTCAGGCACCCGCCCAGCAGCCGGAGCGTCAGCCACATCCTCACATGTCACCTCACCCCCCAAGATGCCCCAAGATGTGGAAAGTCTGGACAAGCCCTCGTCTGATCACTGTCGTCCACGTAGAAACAGTTTGATGCAAAGTCACTGAAGAGTCCGTTCCTGGGGCCAGAGGAAGCCTGCCTGTCCTGTGTGAGCTGAACTTTCACAGTGACTGATTCCGAGCTGGATGGTCAGGGCAGGCCATCAGCCAGAGGAGCATCCCTCCGTGCAGGAGAAGGCTGCTGAGACTTAGCAAAAACGTCGGACAGTCTGTTCCCGAAAGCAGGTGGTTACTCGTCTCATTTAGAGGATCTGGCCAAACTTCACTACTTTGGGAAAACAGGATATTGTTGCTATTATTAACAAAGGTCTTAGCTTCACCTTCTGTAGTTTGAAGGGTGTGTGTATACACACACACACACACACACACACACACACACACACACACACACACACTGTACTAAGGCACTTGAAAATCCCTCAGCTACAATTACTTCTCAGGAAAGGGTGACTCGAGTCTTTGGAACTTGGTTACAGTAGGCATCACCTTGATAAACCACTTCTGTTTCATACCCTCTTTACAATAACCTGTCCTGTAAGCTCAATGCACCTCTTTCCTCAGAACTCCCTCCGTCCGGGGTTGTCATACGCAAGATTGCTTCATAAGCAGCTTCCTTATACACGTGAATAATAACCCTAGAAGAACTCCCAGATCAATCTCTTTTCTACCTGTGAGCGTTGATGGCTGATCCCATATTCTGTGTTTACTACAGTACTGTTCTCTTCCTCCCTCCCCGGTGATAAAGCATTTCCTTGCCCTGTCACCTCCCCTTTACATACTCGGCCCTAATCAACACTGTTCAGATGCTTCTGACCAGCACACACCCCTGGCTCACCGCTAGGCACCAGGGGTCTACAAGTAGGAACCTAGGTAACTTCCCTGCAGCAGAATCCTCATCACGGCTGACTTGTTGGGAATTTAAATGCAACTGAAATTCCTAAACCACTTCCACACATACGCCTGTTCAAATGTTCATGATTCCTCACCTGACATTTTGCAGTTTTTTTTTAATTTGGGTTTTGTTCTGACCTAGGTGTCTACCCTTCATTTCTCCATAGCTGACTTGCTCTACAGTCTGCCCCCAGTTCTTGCCCTAGCTGAGTGAAACCTCTCACGCAGAGTACTTAGCATACTTACTACTATTCCCAGATGAGATGTGAGGCTGAAACCTGGGGAGGACTCAGCACTCAACACCTAGAGCTACGTGGCCCGGCTGGCAGAGCACCATACTTCCTAGAAGGGTGAGAACCCTAGCAGGGCGGCCGGGCGGGACCTCCTGCACCACCCCCTGGGTGTCTGCGGCTCTGCACACCTGCAGCTGGCCTTGGGTGATGTCAGAAAATAGCAGAGATTCTTTTCATTCTAGACAATCTAATTTTGAAGCAAATTACAAATCACGCCCGAAGCCTTAAGTGATGTGCTCTTGTTAGAAAGGTTTGCAAACAGGTGACGTTCCCAGCTGCTTGCTGGCCTTCACAAAGACCAGTCTTCTCACACGAGACGCTTACTGGTACTGTGCGTTGGCAGTACAGTACCACCAGTACAGCCAGCGCATTCTTTGAACGTAAATTTTCCTTCACGAAAATGACTAACTGAGCTCATGTTATCTTCTGAGTTCAGAATGCAAAATATAAACATTTGCATTGTGACGAATTGGAATATCAATCCTCAGAAATCACATACTCCATCAAATCGTTCAATGGATTACAAATGGGACTTTCACAGAGAAAGTTACCTAAGAGCCCATCCGGAATCCTGACACACAACTTCTCAGCACGACAGCTGCTGGGAAAGCGGGACATACATCATGACCCCATGGCAGAGTGGGGGCCGAGGCCATCGATCACCGCAGCGCCCACGCACCCCACGCGGCGAGGGCACTGAATCCCTTCCTCTTAGGAAACGTTTAATCATTGACACACTTCTCAATGGGCATTAAGGAAGTGAACTCTTTAAATCTCTGTGGTTGCTAAGAGACTGATGTTTAATGTTTGAAAATTTTCATCTTTATCAGATGTATTATTTTTTCATGACAGACAAGACCCAGAGATCTGCCAAAAGGTGTAAAATATGACTTTTATAGAAAGAAATCATACAATGTCATATATATATGAGAGAGAGAGAGAGAGAGAGAGAGAGAGAGAGAGAGAGAGAAGGGAGATTGAGAATTTCTTTTCTGGAAAGATGATTCCCTGCAAATCTAATACATGAGTGAACTTTCAGCACAGTCATTCTAGATAATGACAATTATTGACTTGCATTTAGGAATATTTTACAAGGGCAAGATCTAGGTACTAGACAACTTTTGCATTTGTACCAAATGTAATATAACACTTAGGCTGTCATCTCTCAGCCTCATTGAACTAAAGCTATATTTTTCTTTTTCTATAAAAGTTGAAACTTTTTCTATAACAGTGGGTACTTGAAAGTACTTGCTCTGTCTAGGTGTACGAAGGGGCCCCCGTGTTGCCGCTGAGAACCACCTCAGTCGAACGCCAGCAGCTCTCATTCTGGCTCCTGCTGCAGCTGTGGTGGACCCAGGGTCCATGGGAGCTGGAGTCTCCTTCCTGGGAATGCTGAGCTGGACGGGGGTCTCTAATCTGTGCTTCATGTTTGAGTAGCATCCTTGTGTGTGAAGGTGCTGCTCAGAGGAGGTTGTTGGACAAAGAAGGCTATCAGCCTGCGAAGAAAGAGAATCAAAGGAGAAGTGCCTACGGAGAAGAGATGGAGACCCTCCTGGAAGCTTTGCAGTCCCTCAGGCTCTCCCTGAGGTTAGGCTGCATCTCACCCGGAATGCCACAAGACCCCTGTATCCTTACACAAATTCCTCTCCTCCTGAGCTGAGTTACCTTCTACACCAAACTTGAAAGCTTGAATGAAACAGACACATTGCAAGAAGAGTAAGCATTTGTAAAACTATGGCCAGAAGAAATAATAAATACAAATAAATCTGTATGCTTTCTGAAAAAAACTTGATGCAGGGATCAAATGCCAGTCTCCAACTGACATCATGGTCACCATCACCAGGTTCCGCTGATATACCCAGCAGAGCTCAAGAGGCTACATCTTCCTTTAAAGCCAAACCATGGGGACGTGTAGACACATACATTCTGGTTGCAATAACGTTGATTGTCTGGCATTATTTATGAAAGCATTATACCTTTCCTCGAAGCAATCTGGTACATACGGTCATGCATTGCTTAACGCTGGAGATACGTTCTGAGAAATGCATTGTTAGATTATTTCATCAAGGCCTGAGCCTTGTCAGCTGCACTTATACACCAACCTAGACAGTGCAGCCCGCTATGCACCTAGACGGTGCCGTGCAGATGCATGGTGCAGCCACAAAGCAAGCAAACGTCATGAGATAAAACCAAACACAAGAGAAAGTGACACCGTCAGCACCAGGGGTAGGGGACCTTTGCTGGGTGGTGCGGCATACTCTTTTAGAGGTTTTTCTTTCCTTTTTTTCTTTTTTTTTTTTTTTTATTGATGCACTGTAATCATACATCTTAATGAAGTACAAGCTGGTAGAGGCATACATGCACACAGCACTCATTTAACCCTTTCCCAATTCCCACCCCATTTCTTCCCCCCTCCCTCTTTCTCATTTTATGCTTAGTCTCTCTCTCTCTCTCTCTCTCTCCTTCCCTCCCTCCCTCTCGTTCTCTCTCTCTCCCCCTTCCTCTTTCCCTCCCTCCTTCCCTCCCTGTCTTTCTCTCTCCTTACGGATCAAACCCAGGGCCTCAGGCATGCTAAGCACAGAACTCTACCACTGAGTTGCATTCCCAGTTCAACAAGTAGAAGGAATATACTCTAAAATAATGATGAAAATATAGTAGAGTAAGTATATAAACCAGTAGCATAATCACTTCTATCACAATCAAGTACTACACACTGTGCATAATCGAATGTACTGTGCTTTTCTATGACTGACAGTGCAGTAGCTCTATTTACCATCATTCCCACAAACACAAACACAGTAGTAATGCCATGCTCGGCCGCGTTAGGAAGGCACAGACTTTACTAGGCAATGGGAATTTTCAGCCCCTTTATTATTTTATGGGACGGCTGTCATGTATGCAGTCTGTCGTTAGCCAAAATGTCATTGCAAGGCACGTGACTTTGTATTATTTTTTTAAATGCACTTATTATATACAAGCACATGTAGGTGTTATGATTTTTTTGGTTTAAGTCATTGACATTATACCCAATCTTATAATCTTATATGCTGCACTTTTCTTATTCAATATCTAGAAAAACAAACAAACACACACAAAAACCCTACCCTAGAACCAAATGGAACTTGTAGAGGTTAAAAAAAAAAAAAAAAAAGTCAATGTCTAAAATGAAAAAAATCCCTCGTGGCATTAACAGATCAATGCCAGAGAAAGGTGTGATTTGGAAGGCAGAAGAAAAGTAGAGAGTATGGACAAGCAAAGACAGAAATTTGAAAACTGTGCCCAAATCAGATGGACTAGTTGTTTCGTGTAAATTATATGCACGGGATCAAATGGAAAGGTTGGAGACAGAATATTTGGGAAGCTTCATTTAGCAATAAGTTTTAAATTAAAAATCACATACATCTTTTGACCTAGAGATCCTAGAACTGGACTCTACTCATAAAGATAAAATGGAGTAAGGAACACATGTACATGGACGTTTGTTGTGGAATCAATGCAAACCGAAAACTGCTGAAAGTGATAGTGTCCTTAACTAGGGAAATGGGTACATCAGTTACGGTATTTTTGCTTTCATGCCATAAAATATAACATACTCATCAAGAAATCAAATAGGAGCCAGGCGTGATGGTACACGCTTGTAATCCTAGTACTTGGGAGCTGAGATAAGAGGATTGCAAGTTTGCAGCCAACCTCAGCAACACAATGAGACCCTCCACAACTTAGTGAGGCCCTGTTTCAAAATAAAAATAAATAAATAAAAAGGGCTAGGGGTGTAGCTCAGAAGTAAAAATCCCCCTGGATTCTATTCCCAGCATCACACACACACACACACACACACACACACACACACACACACACACACACACTAAAATAGGGCTATATACTGCAGAAAGACAGATCGGGAAATTTAAACATATAGCAGTACTTTTATACAAAAGGAAGCACAACAGGGAACGTCAGTGGTGGGGGGCAGAACAAGAGCCTCAGAAACCTGTAGGAAAATACACAACTGTCTAATACACCTGCATCTGGAGTCCCAAAAAGAAAGGAAGGGTCAGAATTTCATATCTGAGTAAGAAAATGTTTAATTTTTCCAAGTTGATGAAAACTATAAAGACATGAATTGAAAGAAACTCACCAAATCTCAGTGGAGATCAGTACAATTTGGGAGGCTGAGACTGGAGGATCTGGGTTCACAGCCAGCCTCAGCTACCTAGTGAGGCCCTCCGCAACTTAGTGAAACCCTGTTTCAAAATAAAGAATAAAAATAGGGCTGGGGGTATAGCTTGAAGGTAGAATGCCCCTCCTGAGTTCAATCCCCAGTACCACAAAAAAAAAAACAGGGTCTCCCAAATTACCCAGGCCGGTCTGGAGGCTGCGATCTTCCTGCATCAGCAGGCTAGAAGGATTACAGGTGTGAACCACTATGCGCGGCTAAGAAAAAGAAAAATTTAAAATTTATGGTGCAAATTCTACCTTAACAAGCTAAAAGAAAAGTAAAATCAAAGTAAGAGGAGGGGGAAAAATAAAGATCAGAGCTAAAATCAATAAAAAATGGTCAAACAATACAGAAAAAAAAAATCAATGAAACCAAAAGGCCATTCTTTGAAAATATCACTAAAACTTATAAACTTCTATTCAGCTGGACAAAAAAAAGAGAGAGCGAGATAAATGACCAATATTAAGAAACAAAGATGCATCACTACAGACCCCAGAGACAATGAAGAAAGAATGGGTGGGAAGTCAGTCCAACATTCAGATAAAATGGGACATACCAGATATAATAAAAAATCTGGATTGTTCTTTAACTATATAAAATTAATTGTTCTTGTTTTTTGGTTTGGGTACCAGGGATTGAACACAGCAACAGTCTATCTCTCTCTCTTTTTTTAAATGCTAATGTAGAGTTTATTGAAATAATTGAATATTAATGGCTTCAAAAAGCATACCAGTAGTTCCAAACAAAGTAAATGATCTCTACCCTCTCTCCCCAAAGCACCACAACCAAAATTGGCTTTATCCCTTCTAACTCTCTCCTTAGGCTATAAATGGCTAAATAGGCTCTCTCCTATGTGAAGGACCATGGGATGAAATCTTTGCAGTCTCTCCAAACCAGTCCTGAAATAAGAAATGTTGGAAGTGAGATCTAGCCTTTACACAGTCCATTCTTAGCCATTAAGTGAGTTCTTTAACAGCACCCTTTGCAGTAGGAGAGGGAGTTTGTGGCAATTTCCTGGGCTTTGAAGCAATTTGTATAACTGGAAAAGAGATCAGCCTCTTATCTTGTCCAAGAGGGTGCTTTGTTTATATTGCAGGGATTTAATAACTGATGGAGAATCTATCTCCAAGATAAACCCTCAGCCCTTTTTCTTTTGTGTGTGTGTGGGTGGGGGAGGGTGCTAGGGATTGAACTGAGGGACATTCTACCTCTGAGCTACACTCCCAGCCCTAATTTATTTTTTATTTGGAAAAAGGGTCTCACTAAGTTGCTGACTGCCTCATTAAATTACTAAAACTGGCTTCAAATCTGTGATCCTCCTGTCTCAGCCTCCCAAGTACTGGTACTGGGATTATAAACATGTTCCACCACGCCTGGCTTTTTTTTTTTTTTTTTTTTTTTAGCAAAGTCTTGCTAAGCTGCTGAAGTTAGCCTCAAAACTGCAATTCTGCAATTCTCCTGTCTCAGCTTCCCTATATAAAAATAAATCTGTAATTCAAAATCTTCACAAAAGATATTTCCAGCTCCATGTGACTTCAGGAGTAAATTCTATCAACCATTTAAGAAATAAATAATAATACACACTTTTTTTTTCAGAAACTAGACAAAAGTATTGCTTAATTCTCTTTGTGAAACCAGAAATACCTTTATAACAAGTTACCAAAACCAGAAAAAAATATAAGAAAACTATAGACAAAGATCTATTATAAAAAAATCATTTGCTTACAAACTATTTACAAATTAAATCCAATAATAAAAAGAACATACATTATACTGAATGGAGTTCATCCCCCAAATTTAATATTAACTTAACATTTGAAAATCATCAATGTAATTTACCATTTTAGCAAAAAAAGGAAAAGTCACACGATTACCTCAATGGATAAAGGAAAAGCACCAGAGAGCCGTCCACAATTTAAAACTCTTAACAGACTACGGGGGACGGGCACATCCTCAATCACATGAGGCCATCCACGGAGAACCTGCAATCCCATCCTATTCAAGGGTGAAAACCTGGCCACTTTCCTCCCATGCCCAGGAGCAAGGAGACCTTGTGCTCTATCAGTGCAGTAAGACAAGAAAAAAAAAAAAAGCAAAACTGTACAGATCACAAAGAAATAGCATTGTCTTCACATATGGAAAATATAACCGTGTATGTAGAAAAAGCTAAAGACTCTGAAAAAGTTTCTAGAATTGAGAAATGCATTTAGTAAGCTCATATAATAAAAGTTATACTGCTCTGTGCTATGAATGAGCAATTGGGAAATGAGACATTTTTGTATGTGTATGTGGTGCTAGGGATTGAACCCAGGGGCATCCGAGCTACACCTGCAGCCCTATTTTATTTTTATTTTGAAGCAGGATCTTGCTAGGTTGGTGAGAGTCTCACTACTTGCTGTGGCTGTCCTTTTACTTGCAATCCTCCCTTCTCAGCCTCTCTAGTGCTGGGATTTCAAGTGTGTGCCACCACTCCTGCTGAAAATGAGAAATTTTAAATACCCATTATCGAGAAGGTCAAAATCATCAAGTATGTAGAATTAAAAAAAATCATAACATGGCCATACTTACATATTGAAAACTACAGAATATTGCTGAGAGAAGTCAAAGAAATCTAAATAAATGGTAAGACATATTATGGCCATTGATTGGAAGACTCAATATTATCATGGCATTAATTTCTCCCAAGCAACCAATAGACTCACTGTGATCTAAGCCAAAACCCCAAGAGGCCTTTCAGTAGAAAGAGACAGGCTGATTTCTAAAACATACAAAAACGTGAAGGACCTGGAATGGCCAAAAGAGTTATAAACAGCGAAGCTGGAGCACCTACGGTTCTGATTTTGAGACTTGCCACAGTAATAGCCAGCATGGCCCCGGCTTCAGGAGGGATGGAACAAAATGGACAGCCAAGAAATAAATGCACACGTAAGTGGTCAGTCAATGTTCTGCCGAGACGGTGAATCAAGTTAATGGGGAAGGACATGCTTTTAATAAATAGTCCTAGGACAGCTGGGTATCAGTCTCAAACAACAGCAACAAAACATGCACACAGATTTTATTTGAAAAAAAAAAGGACAAACACAAAAACTAAATTGAAATGAATACTAGACCAAAATGCAAAACTAGAAACTAAGAAATCTCCAGGAGAAATTAACAGGAGACAATCTGAGATGGAGGTGGGCAGAGACTTCTTACAGAGGAGGCAAAACACACAGACCTGGTGTGGGAAAAGCAGTGTGGCATGCTTCAGCAGAACCCAAGATGTCTGCTCTTTATATTAGGAAGGAAAAAAATAATAAATAAAGCAAGCCGTAGGTGAGGAAGGTGTCGCTAATATGTGAGTCATCAGGGCTTTGTATCCAAAATAAAAAGGAACCCTTATAACACAACAGCGGGCAAACGACCAGTTTTTGAAAGTTGTGACAAATATTTTCATATGAGATTAGAAACATAAAATGTAGGATCGATCGACACATGAGAAGAGGTTTTTACCATGTTATCAGAGAAATGCAAATTAAAATCTCAAGGAGCTCTGAGTACAAACCCACTAGAAGAGCTAAAATTTAAAACCTGAAAACAGCAAGTGTCAGCGAGGTTGGGGGGCAGCTGCAATGCTGACACCTCTGGGGGGAGGTGGACGGGGACAGCCCTGGGAGGGAGGTTCCATGGCTCTCAGAGGTGAACACACTCTTACCGGATGGCCGTGCTCACACTGCTGGGTACTCACCCAAGAGAAACGGACACACATTCCACGCGACAACGTGTACATGAGTCATCATAGCTATCATTTATTTATTTATTTATTTATTTGTTTGTTTGTTTATTTATTTATTTTATTTTTGCAGTACTAGGGGTTGAACCCAGGGGCATTCTTCCTCTGAGCTACACCCCAGCCCTATTTTTTATTCTTTATTTGGAAACGGGGTCTCACTAAGTTGTGGAGAGCCTCACTAAGTAGCTGAGGCTGGCTGTTAACCTGCAATCCTCCTGTCTCAGTCTCCCAAGTACTGGGATTACAAGTGTGTGCCGCCACACCCGGCTAGCTCTCCTATTTTTAACGGCCCACTAATTGAGTGCATTTAAAATCATGCCCTAAACCTGGCATGGTGGCCCACACCTGTAATCCCAGCACTTGAGAGACGGAGATAGGAGAATTGCAGGTTTCAGGCCAGCCTCAGCAACTTAGGGAGACTCTGTTTCAAAATTTTTACAAAAAGGGGCTGAGATGTGGCTCAGAGGTAGAATGCCCCTGGGTTCAATCACCAGTACAAAAAATAAAAACATGAAATAAATAAACATCATGCCCTAATAACAATGCTTAAAAAAAACTGCATGTTAAAATGAAGCAAGAGAGATCAGGAAATAACTAAGGAAACAGGATCAATCTGACACAATGACATTCATGGAGAAAGGAAAAAACAGGAAAATACGATATTTGAGAGGGAAAATAGAGAGCAGAAAAAAAAAAAAACACTAAGCGAATCAGTATTTGTAATAAATGTAGGTGAGCTGCATTCATGCAACAGAGGAGAGGCTTTTACAAACTGGATGAAAAAATCAACTCTATGCCAACAGAAGAGACACACTGAAGCTCACATTTCAAACGGAGATTGAGAAGGATGGGTTGGAATGCTTATGCTAATCAGATGCTAATAAGAAGCCAGCAACTGGAGCCGCTGATAGGGAAAGGAGGAGAGTTTAGCTGACCAGGAGGTGGGCAAAGCCGGGTCCTCCTGTGATCAAAGGAACAGCACATCCAGGAGCCGCCTCCATCACAGCTCTCCTGCACTACTAAGGGCTTAGAAACACAAAGTAAATAAGGCAGAAAACTCTCAGGCGGAGTAAAAGACCTTCACCTGAATCTCAGAAACCAGCTGTCTATAGAAAAACGTGGAAAAGCTAAGTACCGTACTTACTGATGTAGGGCCGATTTGCCTGCCAGTATTGAAATTGAACTATGAGAGGATATATATACATACATATATCTATATACACACACATATATATACATACACACACACACACACACATATATATATATATATATATATATATATATATATATATATATCCTAACCCTAACCTAATATCCATGAATCTGTCACACACATTGAACATTCAGCTCAGCACACACAGAGCTCCAGATAGTTTCAATAAAATAATTAAGTTCTAGATTCCAATGTCTTGTGATAAGTACAAAAATTGGTGTTTAGAAAATAAAGATCTAAACTGCTCCCTAAATCTGGTTGGGGAAAAAAATAATGTAAAAACACAAATAATCCAAATATAAGATGGGAGGAGGTAAATAATTAAAACTTTATAAAAATACATTTTAAAATCTAGACATAAGCAGTGACACATACAGTGTGAGGCTGAGACAGGAGGATGGCAGAGTCAAGGCTAGCCTCAGCAATTTAGTGAGAATCTCAACAACCGTGCAAGACCCTGTTTCAAAGCAAACACTAAAAAGGGCTGGGGGTGTAGCTTGGAGGTAGAAGTCCCCTGAATTCAATATGCTGTACCACCACAATAAAAAATAGAGATAAATAAATCGTAGACATAAAATATCTTGGAAAGATAGCTAGTCCAAAGTATCTCCCAAATAAATTAAGTTTAAAACAGTGGAGTACTACCTGCACAAGAGGAGGCAAGGATGTCGGTGACACAGAAAGCCCAGGCTGTTGCTGGGGAGGGGGCTATGAATGACCTTATGGTGTGCGGTACCCTGCGACGCCCTTTACACCACCTGCCGGCAGGTCTGTTAAATCACGGTTCTGTGTCTCAGTGGCTTCAAATCTAAGCTTTGGCATCTCAGGTTTGGAGGGGGGTGCAGGACCAGCTTCCAGCCACTCACCAGACCACGTGCATGCATACCTGGGCCTTGCATGCCCACAGGTGCACGGACAGGTAGAGTTAGGTCTTCCACGTGTGCACGTGCATCAACATGTACTGAGAGAGAGCTCTCCACGGTGCACACGGGCTCCGGGGAGGAGGGAAGAGGTGGGGTTAGTGGTGGATGGCGGATCAGTGCTGGCCCCAATAAGATATTCCTCTATCCTAAACCTCAGGACTTGCAGATGTAAGCTTATTTGAAAGAGTCTCTGTGTATATTATTAAGTGAAATATCTCAAGGTGAGGGTATCCTGGGTTTTCCATGCAAGCCTTAAATCCAGTGGCAACTTCCCTTATGCAGATCAGGAGGAGAGGGCAGAGGAGACCTGGTGAGCAGACAGGGCAGGGCGGGGGACGATGCAGGCACCAGCCCCGCAACCCCAGGGCACCTGAGTCCCCAGGAGTGGAGGCAAGGGCTTCTCCCCAGAGCCCACGGGAGCCCGCCCTGCCCCACCTTACTGTAGGACCTCCGACCTCCCCAGCTGTAACAGAATACCTTTCTGCGGCTTTAACCACAGGACTTAACTCGGCTACTCATCTTTATGCTGTCTACAAGAACAACACAACCATATGCAATTTATGCAAACGAAACAGCAAGCTCCTGCGGTCTTGTCTGGACTGTTCACCGTGAAAGACCCCGCACCAGAGCAAGAGTGATTGAAGGACCATTCTCTCTCCCAGAAGGTCGGGGTCTGGCTAGATTCTGGGTGGGCAGCTCTGCACACCTCGGGACCTGCTTCCTCCTCCTCTCCAGCTGCGGGTACGTGCCCAGCCCACCCTGCGGTCACACTGTCACCCCAGCATCAGTGCTGTCCCTGTGCGTGTGCCAGCCAGAAGGACGGAAATGGGAAGACCGTCCCCCTTGAAGGACACTGCTGGCAAGTGCCCCCCTTCCCTTAGCGTCCCAAGAAATCACACCTTGTGTCAGGAATCTGGGAACCTGGCCCTTCCTCCAGGGGCCCCAGTTCTCAGCCGAGAGCCGGGGTTTGTTTTTAGGGAGTGGTGTTCAGGGTGAGGCTGATCCTGGCGTTCGGGGCAGGCAGGTGTGTGGTGCAGCGAGTACTGAGCCCTGTGGCTCCTCCATTGGGCTGACAGCTCAAAACCACCTTGTTGAGGAGAAGCCGGGACTGCCGGGGGTGGAGCAGAAGCTGTGGTGAACCCGGCAAGAGCAGGACATTGCTGAGCACGGACCGCACGCCCCCACACAGGGGAGTGTCCCCAGGACCCGTCCCTCCGTGGCACAGCCTCCCTCAGTCACCTGGGTACACGAGCAGGTCTGGGGCCACAGACCATGACCTCCATGACCCCCCTACTGGACCACAGGGCCTCTCTGCACTCCATCTAGGGGTCTCTGCTCCTCCCTTTTCAGCCGCTTCGTAAGGTATTTAAATGAGGACCCACTTCCTCCCTTTTCTTCCTTTACAATTAGAAAAGGGCACAAATTTGCAGCAAAAGTTAAAATAATATGGAGATTAACATGCATACATACTCATCTTTTTTTTTTTTTTTTTTTTTTTTTTGCAGTGCTGGGGATTGAACTCAGGGGCGTTCTACCTCCGAGCTATACCCCCAGTCCTATTTTTTATTCTTTTTTATTTTGAAACCAGGTCTCACTAAGTTGAGGAATGCCTCACTAGGTAGCTGAGGCTGGCCTTGAACCCGGATCCTCCGGTCTCAGCCTCCCAAATGCTGGGATTACAAGCGTGCGCCACCACGCCCGGCTTCATACATACTCATCCTAGGCCCCAGTATTCTATCCCTCAAATGAAACACGTTGGCCACAAAGCGTGGACCTTAGCAGGTGTTGAGATGCACCTGTAACCCGGGTGCACGTCCCCGCCGGGAGCTGCGGCCGCTCCTGCCCTCTGTCCACCTGGGGGAGAGGTTCCGGCAGCTTCCAATTGCCGGCTCTTGCAGATACGCAATAATAAGACTCCACACATATTTTGGGGCATTCCTACAATTTACACTTCCAGAAACCTAACTGCCATGTCAGAGTTTCTGAGGAGTTTAAATTCCAAGAAGTATTTACAAGGAGCCCCCCAAAACTTGTTTACATAGGTTTGGTTTCTCTTTGCCCTCCATCTTCCTGAACACATTCTCACGTTCATTTGTCAAATAGTCGGAGCTGTTTTGGGTTTTGCTCAAGTTCTTTAATTTTTAAGTCGCCTATTTGAGACCTGGTTTGTTTTTCATTTATAATACTCTTATTTTTATTTAAGGGATTAGGAAATAATTTTGCAAGCTAAGCATTTTTCTTTTTATGATTTTTTTCTATTCCCTTTAAAGTATTTATTTTCTTTGTTGAAAATTTGACAAATATACATAGATACTTATAGAAATTATGTATAAATATATTTCTTTAATTTGGAGAATTAGAAAATGATTTTGCAAGCTAAGCATTTTCATTTGGGGAACGAGAAAATAATTTTGCGAACTAAGCATTTTCTTTTTATGATTTTTTTTTCTATTCCTTTTATAAGCATTTATTCTCTTTGTGGAAAATTTTGTAAATACGTACACTTAAAGAAATTATATATAAATATATGAAATGTGTGTGTGTGTGTTATATAAACATATTTGTTAAGAGCTAGCACCGAGCCCCTCTCCAAGAGCAAGCCGTCTTTGAAAGCACAAATCCTTCTTAAGAAATTTAAGGCTGGCAGTTTGCTGTTGGCAGAAAGCCACGTGTGAAAACCGTGGTCAGTGGTTCCTCTGCTCTTCATAACAGAGTGAGAAGAATCAGGTTTCCTCCCGATGAGGAGGACTCAGCGGACAGGAGGAGGACTCAGCGGACAGAAGGAGGACTCAGCACTCAGCGGACAGGAGCCTCCTCAGAGAAGAAGGGACAGGGGTGTGGAGGCAGCCTCCGGGAAGAAGTGTGGCCAGGGAAAAGGAGTTTGAAGTTTGAAGTTCCCAAGTTTGAAGCTCCTTTTACCCCGGAGGAAATCTCACCTCCACACCTCCCTGCCGCCCCTTCCCCGACGTGAGCGAAGCTGGGGAGACTGCACCGAGGCAGGGGTGATGACTTGGAGCAGGTGGAGGAGCAGCTGGGATCGTGGTCCCCTCCCCTGCATCTGCCGCCCGCACCCCTGCCCCAGGAGCGGTGCCCAGGACCACAGGCGAGGCCAGGGCCTGGAGCGCCTGGAGCCAGGAGGAACCTGGCCGGGGCCTCCCATGTCTGCAAAGACGGATTCCGGCCCTGGTAGAGAGTCTGAACCAGTTGTGCTCAGAGACATCTGTCCCTTCTGTGAGGTGTGTGGGACCCCAGGGCACATTCCAGCGGTGACCAGTGAGGGGGTCCAGTGTGGGGGCAGGCCACTATTCTGCACAGGCCGAGGCCACCAAACATTCATTTAGGCTAACTTACCACATGCTGGCCTCAAACCTGCAATCCTCCTGTCTCAGCCTCCCCAGGACTGGGATTGCAGGCGTGCACACCACCATGCAAACTCCCCGTTTCACAAACGCTTTTCTATGGCACGTGCAAGGTTGTTTGCACCAAGTAAGCCTGGGACAAACACACCTGTGTATAAATAAGACATCCCAATGAAACACGCATTCCAGCCTCAGTTTCCTCTTCTGCGAACACAAGAATGTGTGTTCAACAGGAGGAGGCTGGGCCTCGCTGACTTCTTGAATGTATTGATAACCCCAGGGTGCCAGCCCTCGGGGTCTTTTAGTCAGTGTCACCCTGCACTCCAGCCACCAGTGACGCGTGTACACGCACGGCTGACTGTCCCTACCACTCTCACGGACCCTGTGACACTCGTTAACTATAAGTGGCACCTCACTCCTCCCTTGCTGTGATTACGGGATAGAGCATAGGGGCAGAGCAACATTGCAAACCCGCTGGAAGCCTGGGGTCACCTTTAGCGAAGGCTGTCACACATCCACGCGCGTGATTGGTTAATTAGTGGGCTCGCAGCCTCGCCCCCACTTGAAACTAAACCCCGTGACCTCAGATCAAGTGACCTGACTTTTCTTTTTTTCTTGTGGGTTCAATTTTCCCTTTTTCAGGAGAAAGGGTCTTTCCTCTGAATAACTGTGAGTGCTTACCTTCGCTTGCACGGTTTCCTGAAGAGCCCAGGCCCCAGACCATCACTACCCATGCTTGGGCCACCCTGTCCAGGTCATCCAAAATCAAGCCTCTGCAGCGTCCTCTCCGCCCTTTGAGGAGGTCATGCTGACAGCTAAAAGGAAGTGCAGACCATTTTAAACTGCAGAACATCTGAGCTGCACCCCAGGGATGGCTGGTAGGGCACTAAGGGGACAGGAAAAGGGGACCTTAGCTTCAGTGCCTGTGACAAACCAGATGCAAGACAGTGTAGTTACTGCTCACCTGCTCTCCTGCCAGATGATGGGCCACCAGGCCTGCCTTAAAGTAGACATAAAAGCATAAGAGCAACTGTGTACATTTCAAATAATTCGTGGAAAAGAGAAGTGGAAGCCCGCCGTGGTGGTGCATGATTGTAATTCCAGTATTTGGGAGGCTGAGATCGGAGGATCCGGGTTCAGGTCCAGCCTCAGCTACCTAGTGAGGCCCTCTGCAACTTAGTGAGACCCTGTTTCACAATAAAGGATAAAAAATAGGGCTTGGGGTGCAGCTCAGAGGTAGAATGCCCCTGAGTTCAATCCCCAGTACCGCAAAAAAAAAAAAAGAAAGAAAAGAGAAGTGGAAAAAAGTAGATTCTAAATAAGACAAGAAAGGAGACAATGTATAGGAATAATAAATATACAGATAGTTCTCAAATTATAGGAAAAAATCAACATATAATCAGTACTTTTTTTTTTTTTTGCAGTACTAAGGATTGAAACCAGGGTCATTCTACCTCTGAGCCATATCCCTAGCCCTAGTTTTTATTCTTTATTTATTTTTATTTTATTTTTTTTTTGCGGTACTGGAGATTGAACTCAGGGGCATTCTACCTCCGATCTACACCCCCAGCCCTATTTTTTATTCTTTATTTTGAAACCGGGTCTCGCTAAGTTGCGGAGTGCCTCACTATGTAGCTGAGGCTGGCCTCGAACCCGGATCCTCCGGTCTCAGCCTCCCAAATGCTGGGATTACAAGCATGCGCCACCACGCCCGGCTGAAAGATCTCTTATTAATGACAGAAAGAGCAACAAGAAAGCAAAGACACCTAGGAGGTGGTGGCACGAAGACGGCGGATGAGTGACTATGTGAAACGATGCCCATCCCCAAATCTAATAAAAACGAAGGAGGGTTGGAACAAAAACAAAATCAGACTGAAAAGATAGAAATGATTGATAACTCCACTTTTTATAAGGATTTTATAGACAATTACTGTATGAAAAAATAGACACTCTTTAGTGAACAGTTAAATATTAATTTTTGATTTTGGTAAAAACATGAAAAGTATATCTTTTATTAATTGAGATATGATTTGAATGTAATAGGAGGCCCAGATGCTAAGAATAAAATAGTTTGTTATCAATTGTCTATCCCTGTAGTCACAACCTCAGTCAGCGTAGACAGTATTTCTCTGTGAGACCCAGGCAACCCCTCCCACCACGGAAGGTGTCATCAGTCAGTTTCTGAATTGAGCGCCAGGTGGACAGAATCATCCAGTGAATACTCATGTGCACCCTTCACAGAATGCTTCTGAGACACATCAACACATGCTGTTCAAATAGTTCCTCACTTTTTAACCCTGTATGTGTGAAGGAATACACCACAATTTAATTGCCCACTCATCTGGGGATGGATATTGGGGCTGTTTCCACTTTAAGGCTATTATAATCAGGGTCCCATAAATAGCTGAGACAGTCGAATGTTTTTCTAGACACTGGTTTTCACTTCTCTTGGGTACTTACCTAGGAGTAAAACTTCTTGGACACGTTGTAAGTGAACGTTTAATTTTATATTAAACTTCTCAAACAGTTTTCCAAAATACTAGTATGAGCTTACATGTCTGCCACACTTGGGAATTTCAGTTGCTCCTCCTCACTGTCAACACATGATAATGTCAGTCTGTTTACTTTAGCCATTCTAATAAACCGGTTGGGGCGTATCATTGTGGTTTGAATTTATATTTCCCTTATGACTGAAGATATTAACTGTTGCTCATTTTTTATATCTTTTTTTTTTTTTTGTGGTACTGGGGATTGAACTCAGGGGCGTTCTACCTCCAAGCTATAGCCCCAGCCCTATTTTTTATTCTTTATTTTGAAACCGAGTCTCACTAAGTTGTGGAGTGCCTCACTAGGTAGCTGAGGCTGGCTGCGAACCCGGAGCCTCCGGTCTCAGCCTCCCGAATGCTGGGATTACAAGCGTGCGCCACCACACCCGGCTATATCTTTTTTTTTTGAGAAGTGTTTAAGACTTTCATAAGGTTAATTGTCTTCTTATTGAGATGTAAGATGTGCTTATATATACAAGTCTCTTGTCAAATAATAGGGTATTATTAAGTGATAATGATGTTATGTTATATTATGTAACATACAAATTATACTATATGCTATCACATTATTTCATATAATACATAATTATATGCATGTATTATGGCTTGCATTTACATTTTGTTCTTCATTCAAAAGGAATTTTTTAGTCAACTTATACCTCTTTTCTTTTGAGAATAGTCTTGTTTTTGTACGAATAAATATTTGCATACTTGTGAAGTTTTCTTCCTGCATTTTTCCTAGATGTTATATAGTTTTAGCTTTGATATTTAAGTTTATGACCCATTTCAAAATAATATTGTAATGACGTGAGATATTGAGTTGAGTTAATTTGTGTCCAAACTAACTGGTTCCGTCTGTGTGACTCTCCCTGGGCTCCCCATTCTACCCCCCCATTCCCACATCTATCTCTTCCCCAGTATCAGACTGTTAATTACTGTAACTTCTCAGTAAGGCAAGAAATCAAGTCATAAGCTCTCGAGGTTGGTTCTTCTTTTTCAGAATTGCTGACTATTGCAGTCTGCAGTATCCCACATGAACTTCAGGCTCAGCTTGTCAGTTTCTACATAAACGCGCACTGGAACTTTGGTTGCTATTGCACATTAGTCTGGGGAGGAGACACGTTTCAACAATACAATATTCCCAATATCAGTCCATTAGTATGTTATGTCCCATGGTATGTTTTGGCTTCTTTAATTACTCTCTGCACTGTTTTGTGGTTTTCCATGTAATTTTCATGCACTGCATTTGATTTAATATTTACCTTTTAGTTTAACATGTTTGACAATCTTGCAAATGACATTTTAAAAATTAAATGTCTTGACTATTCTTTTTGAGTTTTTCAAATCTTGGCTTTGCATCCTGAATACATGTATACAAATTGTTTTCATCCTAAATACACCCATAAAGTCTAAATAGACATTTTGTAAACTTCTTAGAGTTTTTTGAGGAAAACTTTCCAAATGTTTCCTGCTTTGTCTATGTAGGTAGTATTGCCCTATTACACTCCTGGACAGTTGAAAAGTAGAAATCCTCACCTCATTTTCAAACTTGAAGGGCATTCGCAACTAACAATTGCATTGGCTTTAGATGTCACCTTGAAGTCCTTTAGCTGGTTGAGAAATTTTATTTTTTTCAGTTTCCTGAGTTTCCTTAATGAAAATGCTGTAAATTTTGTCAAAACTTTTTCAGCCTCAATTTCAATGGTCATACAATTTTTCTCCCTTATTCTCTTAATATGGCAAATTACATGGATATATTTCTCAAATTTCCTGTGATAAACCCATGTGTGCATGATGTTCTCAACGGTGCCTTCCTAAACCTGATCCCCTCATTTATTTAAGGGTTTGGGGTTCTACGTTCATGAGATATATTGGCCTGTAAAACGGTCATTTAGTCACAACCAAGGGTGATTAATTCCAGTAATGCAAGGTTAGTTTAATACATAAAAATCAATAAATATAATACACCGTATTATAGATCTAAATTTAAGAAAAAAATAATATGTTCATCTCAGAGGCCCTGAAAAGTAATTCCCCAGAAAAGTGCAGCTTCCATTTTTGATAAAAGTTCCCAGCAACCTAAGAATGAAGGCAGCTTCCCCAACCAGACCAAGTACATCTTTTAAAACCTTACAGTTTGTAGTCGGGTGTGCATGGTGGCGCATGCTTGTAATCCATGTACTTGGGAGGCTGAGATCGGAGGATCCGAGTTCTCGGCCAGCCTCTGCTATTTAGTAAGGACCTCCACAACTTAGTGAGACCCTGTTTCAAAATAAAGAAAAAAAAAATAGGACTGGGCATGTAGCTCGGAGGTAGAATGCCCTTGTTCCGTAAAAAACAAAAACAAAAGCAACGAAAAAAATCTTATAGTTCGTGTCATGTTTAGTGAAGGACTGAACTTCCTACCCAGGAGGACAGGCCAGGAGGCCCCTGACCTCTTTCCTGTGACCTTGGAGGCCCCATTAGGGCAATGAAGATAGAAAGTTCAACAACAGGCAAACAGATCCGAAGAGGAGAGGGAAAATCCATTCACACACAACACAATCACTTCTGCAAAATTTGAAAAATCTATAGAAGCGTTAATATAACTAGTAACTGAAGCTAGCAAGGTTGCAAACACAATGTCAACATGCAAAAATAAATTGTACTTTTATGCATTAGAAGAAATAAACAGTTTTAAAACATATTGCAAAATTGCATTTCTAATGGCATAACTAATAAATTAATGAGTAAAATACTGAGGAATAACTTCAATAAATATGTTCAAAATTAGTACAATGAAAATCATAAAATATTCCTGAGAAAAACATTTAAAAGACTAAATAAAAGAAGAAGTATGCACTATGTCTAGGTTGAATGAGTCAATTTTTTAAGAGAGCAGTTCTCCACGAATCGATCTGTATTGTTAATTACATTCCAGTCAAACCTCAGTAGGCCTTTTATAGAAATTGAAAAGCTGATTCAAAATTTACATGTTATGTAAAGGACTTAGAATTTCCAAAACAATTTAATGAAGAAAAATAAACATATGGGGAAAACATAACCCTTGGCCCTTAACACACACTATAAGCAAAATATTCCAAAATGAATCCTAATAAGGTCCACCAAGTATAAGAGTTAAATCCTAAAAATTTGTAAAAATTACATAGAAGAAAATGTTTATGACTTTGGATTAGGTAAATGCTTCTTAAACAGAACACACACACACACACACAGTCAAAGAAAAGAAAATGCTTTCATGCCCTGGGGTTTATCAAACTTTCAAGTTTGGCTTGTTGAACAAAATCCATTAATAATACTGAGAGACTGAGAAGACCAAGCACAGACTGGGGGGAAATCTTTATAAAACATATATCTGAGAAAGGACTGTGACCATAGTATGTCAAAACCCTCATACGGGAGTAATTAGGAAAAAGCAACCCAGGTTTTTAAATGGGCAGAAGAGTGGAGCAGAGATTTCAAACAAGAAGATGGATGAATGGCGGAGGAGCACAGAAGACATCAACACCATTAGTCACTTGGAAAACCCAAACGAAGCCACAATGAGACGCCGCTTCATTCTGAAACGCGCCCACAGGACTTCACTCCAGGAGGGGAAGGAGCGCCGTGCGGACCAGCCGATGCCAGGGAAGGGAGGCTGGCATTGCTTACATTTCTCTGGAGAAAGGGCCGCTGCACAAGACCCCAGAAGGAGCCCCAGGGAGGGGAAGGAACTGACCAGCACCTCCCTCTAGGTTTCTCCGGGAAAGGCGCTGGTCCAGCTCCTGCGGATACTTCCGGCCTGCTCTGAGACATGGGTGTAGTCTTCAGTTGCCTGGTTCCTGGCCCTGGGAGGATTTGGGCAGGAGAATTAGGCAGGAAGCTGTGGCTCAGGGTAGAGATTTGGATTGACCGGTTTTGCATACGATTGCAGGTCCCAGCCTCGCTCTCAGCCCCCTCTAACAACTGGCTAGTGCTGGAGGGGCAGTGTCTCTCCGGTGAGTGAGGCCTTCAAATGCTGAGCATCTAGAAGGCCAGAAACAGCCTGGTGTGATGGTGCACGCTGGTGATTCCAGGACTTGGGAGGCTGAGACAGGAGAATCGCAGGTTCATAGCCAGCCTCAGCTACTTAGTAAGGCCTTTGCAACTTAGTGAGACCCTGTTTCAAAATAAAGAATAAAAAATAGGACTAGGGGTGTAGGTTGGAGATAGAATGCCCCTGGGTTCCATCCCCAGCACCACACACACACACACACACACACACACACACACACACACAAAATGGCCAGAAACAAGAAAGCACAGTTAATCTATAGAACACTTCCTACCCACCAGAATGGTCCAGCCCCAAAAGACCGGCCATGGCAGTGGTGGTCAAGGTCTGCAGCTGCAAGCCACACAGGCCCAAACCGCTGCAGCCACTTGGGGAACAATTTAACACGTTCCTCAAAAGTTAAATATGCACCTACCTCTGACCCAGCAATTCCACAAGAAAAAGAAGAATCTGTCATCCAGACTCGGACACCAATGGTCAAAGTCATCTTTCTTTTGCAAGTAGCCTTAAATACATTTTGAGCAACACAAAAGCATATCAACCGGCGAAAGGACCAATTACGTGGGGCACAGCCACACAATGACTCACCACTCCAAACCAGTGCGGGCAACACCACCCATGCGGGAATCTCAAAACGCCAGGCTCTCTGAAAGAAGAACCAGACACCGCAGACGACATACCGTAAGATTCTGTTTCCGTGACACCTAGAAGATGTGGGACTGTTGACAGAGAAGGTGCACGGCTAAAGATCCCAGCGGTAAGGGGTGATGGGCTTATTCTAAAACTGGGCTGCAGGGTAGATGCAAAACTCACCCACCCACCTAAAATCGGCGAGGCTAAGTGTTTGTATATAGAGCTGCCTCCTTTAGGCAGGCAACGTGCTGCCTGCCTGTAATCCTCGTACTTGGGAGGCCGAGACAGGAGGATCACAGGTTCAAAGCCAGCCTCTGCAATGTATCGAGGTCCCTCAGCAACTTAGCCAGATGCTGCTTCATAACAAAAATAAATAAATTAAATTAAATAGGGTTGGGGATGTGGCTTGGAGGTAGAATTCCCCTCTGTTCATCCCCAGAACCAGTAAATAAATAAATAAATAAATATTAAATAATAAATAAATAAATGTTAAATAATAAATAAATAAATAATTGCTTTGGTAAACTATTGAAACAGCACAATGAGAAGTGGGCACGGTGGCGGCACACACAGGTAATCCTAACTACTCAGGGGGCTGAGGCAGGAAGATTGCTGGAGCCCAAGAGTTCAAGACCAGCCTGGGCAACATAGCAAGATCCTGTCTCCAAGAACAAACAACAAAATGTTAAAATGCACTACGACGGCATATCCTGTTTTCCCTTTTACAGATCGGACCAGGAAAGTTCCAAGTTTCTTTAAGCAGCCTTTAGTCGGCTGTGAAGAACTGTGCAGTCTCTTACACTGACGTTGGGAGCTCACAACAACAGAATTTTGGCAATTCCCAAGGACACCGTGCACCTCTCGAGGGAGCCGGCTGCCTCCTTCTAGGGACCTGCCCGAGGCTGTCTCTTCCCAAGCTGGAGGCCGGCGTGCACGTGGCGTGCTCACCTGCATTTGCTGCAAGTCCAGGAAACTGACCTTCTCGCTCGCTGTGCCCGTCAGCATCATCAGGAAAAGCAGGAGTAAAGAGAGCGCGCTTGGTGACCACAGGGCACAGAGATGTGGCCACCAACTGCAGCTCGTGGGCCCTGATGCTTGGTGGCCTACAGCCAGGGCTGCAAGACCCCCGTGGAACCCCGTGGGAGCCCTGGGGCTTCCAGAGACAAGGAGTGAGCTGGGGCTGTGGCCCAGGGCGGGCTGCTGGCTCCAGGTGGCCCTTGGGCTGGCCAGTCAGTCCTCCTCCTCCTCCGAGGGAAGCCAGTACTGAGCCAGAAGTAGACGAGCACGACTGAGGAAACGGTCAGATTCTAACTTGAAAAAAAAAGAATGAGCGCTTAAAAATCCAAAAAGCAGCGGCCAAAACTGCCCGTGTCTAAGGAGCAGGGCTCTAGGTTGCAGTTTTTGACACGGAGGGACACTCCCTTTTAGTTTCTTGCTTTTGGTTGACGTTAAAAATCACTAATTCTGACGGTCGTGCAGCTGAGCGATGCTAGCTGCGCTCTGCTGCGGATGACGCCTCTGACATGCAGGTCAGGATGACGGGGTTGCCTGAGCTGCTTTCCAGGGGCTCAAGGCCACGTTCGCTGAAACCACTGACTGCACTTTGGCCTGCGCAGGGTGGCTGAGGGCGAGGCCCTGGGCCCGTGGTGACACCCCCACTGTGTAAACACTTGTCCCATGGCAAGCCATGAAGATTGACATGCATGTCCAGACCACGGACCACGCCACCTCCAATCACCATCCACACACCCTAAGTCACCTGCATCTTTCTCCCAGAAATATCCCTCAACCCTACCTCAGGGTGACAGATTTGACACTTCCTCTCCTATGTCCACACATGGCTGTCTTGTGAAAAAAAAAAACTCTTTCTCTTTTGGAAAAACTAATCTTTGCAGCGCTGGGCATCCTGTGCAGCCAGCAAAAAGGCTGACGTTTTAGCCAGGCCTTTCGGAACTGTTTTATTTAACATCTGTCCAAGTGTATGCGTTACTTAGAAAATATGTGTACCTATGTAATTTTTCTATGTATATATATGAAGATAGTTCTAAGCACTGCAGTGGCTACTTCTAAATATCCTCTTTCCCTCCCTCCCTCCCTTTCTCCTTCTTTCCCTTCCTTTCTTCCAGCTCAGAGCTGGGAGTGTTGGTCCAGCCTCCTGCCCCCTTCCTTCCCACTACCTACACCAGACCCCAGCTCCCCCAGAGCCAGCAGCCTGTACAGGATTCTGAGATTGGAGCGCCTTCCCTCTGGGCGCCAGTCTGCTCCATGTGGGGAGAGGCCACACTCTGCCTGGCTGTCCTGCGGCTGGCTGTCCTGGGGCAGCTTCTGCTCTGGTGCCATGGAGGAGACTCAACATCGGCCGGCCTCTCAGGCAAGGAGGCCGACCAAGGAGGGCCAGGGACAGGTATGGGACTATCCTGGGGAGAGGGGAGAGGAAAATGCGCTAAAATTAGACTGTAGTAATGGCAGAATGACTATAAATATACTGAGCGTCATCAAGTCCTCCACTTGAAATGAATGACTTGTCTGGTATGCCAATGGTCTCTTAATAAATCTGTTTTAAAAAGGCAAATCAAAGCCGGGCGTGGTGGTGCACACTTGAAATCCCAGCATTCAGGAGGCTGAGACCGGAGGATCCGGGTTCGAGGCCAGCCTCAGCTACCTAGTGAGGCATTCCGCAACTTAGCAAGAGACCCTGTTTCAAAATAAAGAATAAAAAATAGGGCTGGGGGTATAGCTCAGAGGTAGAATGCCCCTGAGTTCAATCCCCAGTACCGCAAAAAAAAAAAAAGGCAAATCAAGTCACAACCATGCCCTAGCCTTCCCAGGACTCTTTCCAGAAGCAAACACCCAACACCAGCCTGAGGCCCTCCTGTTTTGGCCGCTGGGCCTCGGTCTCCCTCTTGGTCCCCTGCTGGACAGCCTCCTGTCCCTGATCCCATGGGGGCGGGAGCGCCCACCCATGCTTCCCCTCGCCTGGGACTTTCTCCTCCAGACCCCTGGCTCTTCCCTCTCTAAAACACACCATGCTTCCTGAAAGCCAAGCCATGTCCCTTTTAACCCTGTCACACGCCTCTCTGAGTGTCTGCCTTGTAGAAATGTCCACTTGAGGAAGGGAACAGTTCACGTAACGTGACGCCCGTACATATCACTACATGTGCAGGGGAGCCAGAGAGAAGAGGGTGGGATGAGTGGGACGGGGCAGGAAGGCCGCCGAGTGCTGTGTGCACATGTTTGTCTGGATTCCCATACAGGCCCCCCATGATTTTCCATCGTCCCTGGCTATCCTGTGTGCATTCAGTTCTAAAATTGTATCACAGCTGAAAGTGGTGGTGCACACTTGTAATCCTCAGTACTTGGGAGGCTGAGCCAGGAGGATCTGGGTTCGTGGCCAGCCTCAGCTACTTAGTGAGGCCCTCCACAACTTAGTGAGACCCTGCTTCAAAATAAAGAATAAAAAATAGGGATGGAGGTGTAGCTTACAGGTAGAATGGCCCTGGGTTCAATCCTCAGTACCACAAAAAATAATTGTTATTGTTATTTTTAAAAATTGTATCACATGTACAATTCTCAGATCGACACACACTGCAGGGTCCAGAAACAGAACAGTTCCATTTCACAGGGATCCTGCCTGTCGCCCCTTTATAAACACACCCCCTTCCCCCTCGCCACCTGCACCTCTCTATCCCCTCCCTAACCCCGGGCAACTACCTAACTGTTCTCCATTGCTAAAGTTCTGTGATTTCGGAAATGGTCAGCAAGGAGGATAGCACCATTTGTGGCCTTTGGTTGGCTTGTCTCCCTGGGCACAACTTTTCAGAAAGGCACACAGGCCGCTGTGTATGGACGGTGCAGGGCTTCCTTCTGCTGAGAAGCAGGCGGTCGAGTGTGAGTCAGCCCCTCACTTCTGGACACCTGGGCTGGCTCCAGCCTTCCTCTAGTATACATAGAGCTCACGTGAGCACAAGGACATGGGCTCTTGCGTGAACACAAGTTACTGCGTCTCTGGGATCAGCCTCCACGAAGGCAGTGGCTGGGTGGTATGACAGGCGCGTCTTGGGTTTTAGCAGAGGCTGCAAGCTGTCTTCTGGAGTGGACACGCCCTTTGACGTTCCTGCAGCTGGCTGGCCTGGGGCTGCTTCTGCTCTGATGCTGTGAAGGAGACTAACATCAGCCCCTCAGGTGAGGAGGCCCTCCACGGAGGCCCAGGGGCAGGTACGGGGCCATTTGCACCAACATTGGGTGTTACCATTGTTCATTTTAGTCATTCTGAATGAGGTATATATTCACTGTGGTTGTAATTTGTGTTTCCTTGAAATGTGTCCCTCCCCCATCTGTATGTTCTTTTTGGAGAATTGTCTTTCCATGTCTGTTCCACAAATTCCAACTGAACTGTGTTTTTGGTTACAGGTTTGGGGTTTACTGTTGAGTTTTGAGCGTTCTTTCTATATTCTAAATACTAGTTCTTTGTGGGATATGAGGTTTGAACACATTTTCTCTGTGACACATCGTTTTGCTCTTTACAGGGTCTTAGGTATAGCTGAAGACTTAAATTCAATGAAGTCCAGTTATTGAAAGTTTTGCTTTTATAATCTGTGCTTCTGGTGTCTGATCTAAGAACTCTTTGCCTAGCCCTAGGTTCTGAATACCTTCTTCTATATTTTTATAATTTTCCACTGTCCAGTTTCTTTCTTTTTTTTTTTTTTTTCAGTACTGAGGATTGAACCCAGGGGTATTCTACCTCCAAGCTACACCCGCAGCCCTATTTTTTTTTTATTCTTTATGTTATTAAAACATAAGTTGCGGAGGGCCTCACCAAGTAGCTGAGGCTGGCCACAGACCTGGATCTTCCGGTCTCAGTCTCCCAAGTACTGGGATTACAAGCGTGTGCCACCACGCCCAGCTCCTCTGTCCAATTTCTATAGTCCATTTTTGGGTTCATTTTTATATAAGGTATGAGATGAGCATGGAGGTGCTTTTCTTTCTTAGTAGGTAACCAATTGTTCTAGTTCCGTATGTTGAAAAGACTAAATTTCCTCCTTCAAATTCTTTTTGCATCTTTGTTAAAAAAAGAAATGGAGGGCCAGGGCTGTAGCTGAGTGGTAGAGCACTTGCCTAGGACATGCAAGGGCCTGGGTTTAATCCCTAGCATCATAATAAAGAAGGAAGGAAGGAAGGAAGGAAGGAAGGAAGGAAGGAAGGAAGGAAGGAAATTAACTGGGACATATTTAACTAGGTGTATTTCTGGGTTCTCTGTTCTGGTCTACTAATCTCTGTGTCTGTTTCTCCACCAACACCAACCCTCTTGATTACAAGAGCCTCAAAATGGCTCTACATCAGGTAGCCTGATTCCTCCTACTTTGTTTTTTTTTTTTTTTTTTTAATTATTTTAGCTTTTGTGAGACATATGCTTTTCCATATTTACTTTAGAATAATGTCGTTATATCTGTGAAAACTCTGCTGGGACCTAAATTGGTTTTTTTTTGTTTGTTTGTTTTGTTTTGGTTTTTTTTGCGGTACTGGGGATTGAACTCAGGGACATTCTACCTCTGAGCTACACCCCCAGTCCTATTTTTTATTCTTTATTTTGAAACAGGGTCTCACTAAGTTGCAGGTGCCTCACAAGGTAGCTGAGGCTGGCCGCAAACCCTGATCCTCTAGTCTCAGCCTCCCAAATGCTGGGATTACAAGCGTGCGCCACCACGCCCGGCTCTAAATTGCTTTTTAAATACAATATCTATAACTCATTCCCCCTCTGAGTTATTTACTAAAAACATCATGGAGGTTCCGTTTACGTTTATTTGTTTCTTTTTCCCCTAAATGTTAGCATGTGCTCACTCACTCACTCAACTAACTCTTGCATGCTGAATACCACCTCGTGCTAGGCATCTGCAGGTCATTCGGGAAGAGAAAACGCAGGCTCATGATCCTCAGGGAAGGCAAGGGTGGGGACTGATTGCCAACTCAGGGATTCATTTTAAAAAATGAATTGTTATTTTAAATATGCATATCTACTGGATCTTAAAATTTAATATTCAAAGTCAATCTTGCGTTGCACTTGGGAGGCTGAGCTGCAGAGGGGGATGTGATTGGACTGGGGTGCTTGCTGTCCACCCTGGCCGCCAGCATTCGCACTGATCATGCTCCCCTCCCCAAACCCCTCTGTGCCTTTTGGGGGATGGAACCAAGGGGCCTTCTACCTCCAGGCTGCACCCCCAGACCAATTTTATATTTTATTTGGAAACAAGGTCTCACTAAGTTTCTGAGAGTCTCACTAAGTAGCTGAGGCTGGCTTTGAATCTGCAATCCTCCTGTCTCAGTCTCCCAAGTACTGGGATTACCAGGATGCACCACCATGCCTGGCTCCCTCTGTGCTTTTTAGAAGTGCAGGTGACTAGCCAAGAGCCAGCCACTCATCACCCACGGGTGCATTCATTTCATCGATATTTGTCTAGTGCTCACAGCTTGCCAGGCATGGATACAGGGAAGGGGGGGGTCGGTTGGAGAGCCGCACCCCATGAAACCCACAGCCCTGGGAGCCGCTGTCACAGAGCCTGGGGGCTCCCCGCACACGGGGTCTTACAGAGGATGTGGCCCATGCACGCACTGACATAGGAGGGGGCCTGGCTTCCCCCAGGAGGGTGAGTGGTCAGGGCGTCCAGGGCAGAGAGCAGGGGACTGCAGGCCCAGGGCTGCCGGCTGGCCTGGGAGCAAAGGGTATGTGGGAGATGTATCAGCTGTGTGGCTTCCAGGAGCTAGCGCTCTGGGATCCCATCCTGGGGCACCAGGAAGGCAGGAGGACAGAGAGGGCAGTTTCCAACCTGCTGGGGGAGCTGGCGAGGGGAAGGGCTGGGGGCCTGCAGGCCTGCTGGGCAGGCAAGGCTGGGCCTTTCCCTCTCCCTGGCCTCTCTACCTTTCCAGGCCTGGCGGCCATCTCCCATCCTCCTGTCTCCCTGTAGCAACTCTCACTCACCCTCATTTGAATTTTCTAAAATACTTTCACCATGATACAGAGAGAATTACGCACAGTCTGAAGCATGCAGCCTTCCACAGAGGTGAGGCGGGACCTGCAGGCAGCCGGGCTGCCCTAAGCAAGGTCTCTTTCCTCCCAGCCTCTCTTGCTCACTGCCCTGAGCAGAGCAGGGCCCGGCCCTCGTCCTGCCAGGGACACCTGTCTCCCTGCCACGCTGAGACAGTGACGCAAAGACACACCAACAGCTATCGGTATAAAAGACTGCAAATCTTTTATTTATTTATGTATTTATTTATTTATTTTAATGGTGGAGGAATGGAGAAGAGAGAAGAGAAATAAGGGAGAAGAGAGATGATAACGAAAAATTTTAAGAAGCATTCCCAAATGAGCACATTATACTTCTGTGCCTCTGAGGCTGATACTTTCCCCTAATCCCAGTGCTTGGGAGGCTGAGCTAGGAGGATCACAGGTTTGGGGCCGGCCTCTGTAATTTAGCGAGGCCCTCAGCAACTTAGTGATACCCTGTTTCCAAATAAAAAATAAAATAAGGCTAAAGGTGTAGCTTGGTGACAGAATGCCCCTGGGTTCAATCCCTGACACAATAATAGTAATGATAATAATAATAATAATAATAATAATAATAATAATAATAATAATATAGCTGGTTCTCCATTTTAAATTTAATTTCCAAAACATAAAATTGTGCACAGGAAAGTGTTCAGTGATGTAACCCCAGGCCACCACCATCGCAAGTCATAATTGCTGGCTTCTTGCAATGTAACCCTCAGATACATTTTCTGAAACAGAACTCGGCTAACCTCCATCTCACCCCACACCCCTGAAGAAGTGTCCAGGGCCAATGGGCCAGAGAGCTTCCTTCTGGGACCCCCATCCCATCCTCCGCCTGAAAACACAGAATATTGTTGTTTGTCTCTAAAGTTAAAATTTTAAAATCAGTATTGTCTTGTTTTATCCTCCTAACCCCAACCTACCACTTTGAGAATGTCTGCATGCTGATCCGAGAGACTCCATTGGCTCGGGCTCCTGAGGAAGTCTGCATCAGGAAATCTATCACTCACTCATTAGCCAGGCCCGGGGTGGCCAGGCTGGGAGGAGGTGTCCAGTCCTGCATTACTGCACCTGCTGCTTCAAGGCCCACCCACTGGAGTCTTCCCAGCACCAGGTGAGGATTCCCTGCAGTGGGGGTCCTCAGGTGGGGTGGAGGGAGCTCTTACCTCCTGCTGCTTCGGGTGTCAAAAGCCTCCCTAATTTCTTTGCAGCGACTTAAACAGGCACAGCCCAGCAGAGTCCAGTTCCTGGGCGCCCTGGCCTTCTTGGGTGTCCAGCAGTGGAAAGCAAGTGCACCTCTGCTGGCCAGGGGTCTCCCCATCGCTGCTGAGCAGGGCGTTTTGCGGTCTCTCTGCGGGGGGGGGGGGGGCTCTGACCCTCTGCCAGGGCCTCACCTGCCGTCTCCATTGACATTGAATTCCTGATACTGTGAAGCAGTCGCTGTCTTTTAAATGCAGCAAATACCTTCTCCCGGGCGTTGGCGGGAATTCTTACAGAGGTGTTTACATGTAAAGCAAATGTAGCCAGTTTTACATTTTCTGCATTCCCTGCTGGGTTGAAGAAAAAGAAAAATAGAAAAGGCCCTCCCTGGCCCTACCTGTGCGATCCCAGGCGTGAAGACCGCAGGGAGAGCTCTGGAGAAGGGGGAGCAGTGTATGCATGCACCCACAAGCTTCCCAGTCTAGGACCTGGCGCAGTGGTCCAGGGTCCACACACCAGAGAGTATTAAACGCACCCCTAGACCAGCGCTCCTTAGGGCCTTGACTGCTGGATAAAAGTAACTGAAAAGACTCGAGGAGATCCTTTTCCTGCTGCAATGCCTGCTTAAAGCGAGGAATCCTGCTTGCTCCCAGTTCAGAGATGACCCCTGCGGTCTCGGCGGGCTCCGGGCGTTCCCAAGGCTCTCAGCTCCCGGCACCGAGGTGCGCTCTGGCGTCCGAACTGAAGAATGCAAAGCCACGAAGGACCTGCGGGCGGGGGAAGGTGAGCTAAGCACTTTAAGAAAACCAAACCCAAACCCAAACCCTCCCAACTCCCCGGGACCCGAACCGCTTCCGCGGCGCGCTGCGCGGCCGAGCCTGCCTCTCCAGGTCTGCGCCTGCGGGAGAGAGGCGTAAAGGTGAGCGGGTGCGGGAGTCTTCACCATTTCCTCTTCAGAAAAGGCCTGCCTGACGGAGAACGAAGGCCGGCTCTCGCTCGGCCCTTCCAAAGAACTAGGGCCTGTCTCTTTCCCAGGAAGACCCTCTCTTCCCCGCTTTCTCTGCGTTCCCCAGGCTGCCCATGCTCGGTCCCTTCGGCGGGGCGCGAGTCGAGCTCTGTCAGCCACGCAGGGCGGGGACCTGGGCCCCAGCCTCGCAGGCACCTTGCCACGGGGGGCTGCGGCCCCCAGCCCGGGACCCGTGCGCCCGGGACAGCAAGGCAGCCACAGAGCTCACGCCGAGGGAACAGCAGAACGCGGAGAGGCCAGAGGGGACGGCCAGGACCGAGTTAGCCCGCACTAAGAAGTAGAAAAATCAGGATCCCCCGGACTCTGCGCAGCGGAGAAACTTCAGGAAGCACGTCGGAGGCGGGGCGAGTGCCGGAGAACCCGGCTTTTTCTGCACTCTAAAAGAAACCGGGAGCTACACGTTCCTTAGCAAAGGAGAGACCTTGCAGCCTTGTGTAGCTAAAGAGAAGACAAGCGGGAAGCTGCTTAGCCGAGTGCGCGGCTCTTACTTGTAAAACAAATGAAAACACAACACAACTCCGCCGGGCGTCCGGCCTGGAATCCGGGCATCCCAGCTCCCCGGGGGTCGTCCTCCCAGGCGGGGGGCGGCCGCCTCGGGTCCCTCAGCGCTGCGCTCGCTCGGCACTGCCAGGGGTCGTCCGGGCCTGAAAACCTCAGGCAGGGGCCCCGCAGGTCCTTCCAGCTCCGGGGGGATTGTCCTCTTCGCTGTATTTCTAGGGAGACACCCCAGCTTCGGAGTGCATTCGGGAACCTAGAAATATCGATGCTTTCGAAATTCACTCCATTATTCATAGGAGACTTCGAGCTGCAAACGAAGCTTGAAAAAGATCTCCGTGGCATCTGGACTCGGATTTTGTACGGTTCATTACGACGTATTCCAGTTTTCATAAAAAGAAAGGAGAGCGCAAAGCTACCCTCTCCCCTCCTCCCCTTTTTGCTTTCTTTTCTTGCTGTCTTTCCCTTCAAGCCATGCCAGGAAGTCCCAGAGCAGGGGAACATCTTTGGTTATGCACACAATAGGAACAAGCTTTGAAACACTGAACCTACTTACAGTTTAAACGTCTCTTCATTAAAGAAAACGCAAGAAAAAATGTGTATATATAATCCTTCTTGCCAAAAGAAATTTTTTTTTTTTTTTTTTTTTACAAATCCCCAAATGGTATTTTTCTACCAAACTCTTTAAAAACCCCAAGGAAGGTTAAAGTAAGCAAACAGAATGAGAAATTGTCCGGAGCCGCTTAGGGCTTATTGAAATGCGCTCGAAGCGTTCTCCGGGATCCCCGAGCGGATCCCGGGTGGGAAGAGGCCGGCGGTGTCACCAGCAGGGGCGTCCACCGCTCTTCGGTGGCGCGGGGCAGCGCCTGGCCACCGCGGCCCTGCAGAGGCCGGCAGACGCGGGCCACAGCGCCCCCTCGCCGCCCGCCGCGCGACTCCTCCGGGCCGCGCGGCCTCCTTCGCCTCCCAGAGAGCCGCGGCCTGGGCGCCTGGGCCTTGGCAGCCAGCCGCGTCCCCCGAAGACCCGGGGACGAGGCCGGCGGATCGGGCGCCCGCCTGGGCGCTGGGCCTCGCAGGAAACCCGGCTGGCCGACGCGTGCCTTTCCACACAGACCCCCTTCCGAAGGTTTCCGCCACTATAGGGGCAAGAAACAAAAACAGGTCCGTGCCAACTCTCTTTTTTTTAATTGTAGTGAACTGGGGAAGAGGGCAGGGTGTGATCTACGCTAAATCTGAAACCACTCATGGGCTGGGTGATCCGTCCAAGGGACCATGCTGTCTTGGAGAGGTTGGTTGCTCGGTTTCTCTGTGTTCGTTTTCTTTCATTCCAAGGTTCGAAGCTGAAAAAGCGGCTGGAACTCAGATCCCCACCATACCGAAACGACTTCGCATGCCGGAACTACTAGGCGAGCGATGCGACGGGAACGCAGCGTCCAGGCCCGGCTTGGCTTGCTGGGAGCCGCTGGGAAGCGCCCTCCGAGCGAGCCCGCAGCCGGCCTCTCTCTGCCCTCCCGGGACTGCTCAGCCCCACCACCACCCTCGAGCACAGCCCGGGAAACAGCGCCCAGCGGGGCACGACTCGAGGTGCCTGTTGTCCTCCTTCTTCTGTGTCTGGTTTAAAGAAAAGAAGCCAACTTTCACCTCGAAATGGAAATGTGATTTTTTTTTTTCAAAATCAGGGCGCGTTAATGCCAGGCGGAGTTTATATGTCCTAATAACAATGAGCATAAGTGTTAATGTCTCTGCGTAGGCATTTTAATTTGCTACAGTCACTACCAATAAAAATGGCATGTAGCATGATTCGACTGTTTAATAGTGCAAGGTAGACAGTTTTTATTAGTAACAGGCAGCAGTATGGAAAATTTGGATTTCGGTGGAGGAGTATAATTGCAGAGGGAGTAGACACACACAGCAAGGGCAGAGGCCTTGTCAAAATCAGCAGCCCTCAGCCCCTAAGGCCAGCGCTTCTGGACTCACTGGCTAGGGGACCCCCTCCCAAGTCACGTGGCCTTGTCTGGTTATATACTTAATTGATATAAAAATCGAAAGGCATCAGGACGCTTGCTCCAGCTCCAAACTGGAGGTGTAACTTGCTTGTTTTCTGAGATGCATCTGTCAGAAGTGGGGGTTCAATGAAAGGGGGTGATTCCCCCCATGCTAATGAAGTCACAAGAGGAAACCAGTCTTTAGAGATGGCGAGTCACCCCCCTCCTCATTCTCAGCATAAAAATTAGGGTCATTTTTAAAATTTAAATTAATCTGATTGGAAGCCAAAGGGAATGGCTTGCAATCTAATCCGAGGCTTCTTACTTTTTTTTTTTTTTTTTAACCTAACCTGCAAGCTTCGAATTCGGGGCCTCTCCCAAGCAAGAAGATCCAAAATGTCATACATTCCTCTATGAAAGCTCCACCTAGCTAGAGGAGGAGGTCTTTCTCTCTCCTATGATAATTGACTTAAAATATTTTCCTTGCACTAAATTAGGATGTCCCAGGTAGGGTCGCATTTTTGAGTCGGCTGCTGCCCACTCCCCAGCCTGGGGTGGGTAGGCATGCGTGCCCACGAGACCCCATAGATAGTGGATGGCGGGCATGTGGTTGGTAGAAAGGGGGGCAGTGGGGATAAAGTTAGGGTGGAGGGGGTGGAGGAGGGGCACCTAGCGAACCTGGGTCTCACCTAGCAGAAGTGACCGCAGGCCTGCCTGGGAGGAGGGTCCTGGTCAAGCCCAACTCTAATTTTGCAGCTGGTTCTCTGGGGCCTGGAAGGAGCATACAGCCTGGATCCGGCAGGCAGCCAGGTCCCACGCAGGGGCCTCGGATCCGCACCACGGCCTCAGACAACCTAGGCTAGGCCACTGGGCCACCGGCTAGGAGGCGCGGCTGCAGGCCAGCGCTCTGGCCGGCCCCAGCCCACAGCGCCCTCAAGCTCCACGGAGGGGCTCGCGAGGGAGGCAGAGACACCTGTTGGCTGGGCGCCCCTACCCAGGCCGGCACACGCCACGCCTCCCTAGCGCCCCCCACTGGTGACCTCTCCCGCCAGACCCGGAGAGGGAGGGACGAAGGCACGTTATAGGAATGGGGGCACTTCGGGTGCTGGCGTCCCCAAGGCCGTCGCTGATCACCTCCCGAGCTACCTGTGCCGCCAGCCGGCTCCCTTCTGTCCCTTCCAGAAGTGTAGCGTGGCTCCCGTCCTGCCAGAGGCGCTGACTCCTAAGTCTTCCCCCACATCCGAAGAAGGCGTCAACTTAGTCAAAACAAAACAAAACTCTTTGGGGAGGGTGACGTTTCCAGGGCGCAGCGCTGGCGGCGAGCGCGGAGAAGTTCCCGGCGTGGAAGGTCCCAACAGCCCGGGCCCGGGAGTCCACCGACCTGGGGCGGGAGGCTCACCGCAGGGCCCGGCCGGCAGTCCCAAGCAAAGGAGCCCCGGATCCGGGTCCGCGCTTGGTGGCTCCGGGCGCGAGGGGCGGGCGACCAGACCCGAAGAGACGCGGGCAGCCGCGATCAGGAGGCAGCGCGGCTCGCGGAAGGTGGGAGCAAGAGCCGTGCACGCCGCCCCCAGGAGGACCCGCCTCGGCTAGCAAACCCGACCTGCGACCCGGTGCGCAGTCACCTGGGCCGGCCTCTTCGGGGTGGCGGGGGTGCACCGGCTGCGCGTCCCCCAAGTAGAACCGGCCGGGCCCGTCTGCGAGAGCTTCTCCCCCGCCGATGCGGGCCGAGCGGGGGTGGACCGGCCCGAGGAGGTGGAGAAGGTGGCCGGGCCGAGGTGGGGGAGGCCGCCGGAGCGGGATGGGGGTGGCGGTGGCTGGGAGTACGCGCCGAGGAAGGGGTGCGCGCGCAGGGGCGCAGCTCGGCCGGGCCCAGCTGCAGGGCCGCGGGCCGCCGGCTGGGGCCGGAGCTGGGAGCGGCGGCTGCGCCACAAAAGCCTGCGCGTCCCTCCCGCCCGCCAGCCCGCCCGCCCGCCTCCCGCTCCTCCGCCCGCCCCTCCGCCCCTGCGCGCGGCTCGCTGCCCCTCCCCCGGCCCCGGCCCCGGCGGCTGCAGCGGGCGGAGCAGGGGAGGGGCGGGCCCCGAATATGCAGATGAGCGCGTGACGGACAGCTCGGCGTTCCAATGTCCCTCGGAAACTCGAGCGCTCCTTCCTCAACTCCTCACTCCCGACTCCAGACTCCCCCAAACCCCGACCGCCGGCCTGGCGCGCGGCTGCGCCCACCGGCTCCGCGCCGCCGCCGCTGCAGCCCCGCCGTCCCCCCGGCCCGCGGGCCGCCCCGGCTAGTGCCCCGGCCAGCCTGCCCCGGCCCGCGGCCCCGGTGCCCACCGCCGCGCTGCGCCCGGGCCGGGCGTGGATGGAGGGCGCCGCGCGCCCTGCCCGCTGCTCGGCGTGACGCGGGCCCCGCGCCCCGCGCCCACCATGTCCTACCCGCAGGGCTACCTGTACCAGGCGCCCGGCTCGCTGGCGCTCTATTCGTGCCCGGCGTACGGCGCGTCCGCGCTGGCGGCGCCGCGCAGCGAGGAGCTGGCGCGCTCGGCGTCTGGCTCGGCTTTCAGCCCGTACCCCGGCTCGGCGGCCTTCACGGCGCAGGCGGCCACCGGCTTCGGCAGCCCGCTGCAGTACTCGGCCGACGCCGCGGCCGCCGCCGCCGCCGGCTTCCCGTCCTACATGGTAACCGCGCGCGCTGGGGCGGGCGGGCGGGGACGCGGGACCCGGGGCTGGGGAAGCCGGAGCCGGCGCGGGCTGCGTGGGGCGGAGGGTCGCCGCGCCGGGGACGTGGCGCGACCGGAGGTTCGGGGATCGGTGGCTGGGGCCGCCGCGCGGCGGGAGGGACGCGGGGCCGGAGCGATCGGGCGAGCGGGGTAGGACCCTGGTTCCCCTTGGCTGCCGGGGTACGTCTCTTGAGGAGCTTGGGAAGTGCGGTTCAACCTGGGACGGTAGTGGGGGGCCCCCGGTCCCTGCCTGCAGCTCGCCGAAGGGTCTGGAGCGGGCCGAGGGCTCCCGTCTTTGGCACGGGGCTCGAGGGTCGGCGCTGCTGGGGCCTCCCCGGCGGCTGCCGGCCGATTCTCCGAGACTTGCGGGGCCTGGGCCGGCGGGGTCACGGAGTTGGAAGAGCGAGCGCAAGCGGCCCGGAGCGCCCTCGTCTCGACCTTAATCGGTCTAGCCGACCAACCTTCCAAAACTACGGGTTGGCGGGCGTGGTACCCGCCGAGCGCCGCTCCAACTCCAGCCTCGCCGGGCCAGCCCGCGCGCCCTGGGTTCCGCGGCCAGGCTGGGCCGGCCCGGGCGACGGAGGCCCTTCGCGGGGGGTTGTCGCCCCCGCCTACCCTCGGTGGAATTCCAGGGCAACTAGGGAGTAGCTGGGGCCTGGGCAAAGGCTGAAAAAGTCCTGAATTTAAACGTTAAAGGATGAATTAAAATGCTAATTACCGCATACGTGAAGAATTCGAAACGGTGACTGGCTTCTGAGTTGCAAATTGGATTTACGGGGAGCTGTAGACTGGTGAATAGCGAGTGGGGGTTCTGGGGTGTTTTTGTAACCATATAAGGGCGAAAGGGGGGGTGTGGGAGGAGGGGGCAGCACAGAAAGACTCCGGAGAAATTTAGATATCAAAAAACTACCTGGGGGCCTAGTGCTTGGCTGTGCGTCTGAGTGTACGCGTGGCTCGGGAATATTTAGTAGAAGATACCTCGTTTTAGAAAAGTGAAATCGCTCATCCATTCGAGAATAAAACAGAAGGACTTTTCTTTTTTTTGTGATCAACAGCTGGCCCTAAGTCACCCGCGCGTTTTTCCTGCCGCTTCGCTGCGGGAGCGCAGGAGATCCGGGGAAGGGAAGGCGGCCGAGGGTGGACCAGGGGTCGCTTGGGGGAATGGAGCCGGCCGGATCCCCGAGCGTCCCACTCACAGGTTCTTGTGGCTTCCAGGGTGCGCCCTACGACGCGCACACGACCGGGATGACCGGCGCCATCAGCTACCACCCGTATGGCAGCGCGGCCTACCCGTACCAGCTCAACGACCCCGCGTACCGCAAGAACGCCACGCGGGACGCCACGGCCACGCTCAAGGCCTGGCTGAACGAGCACCGCAAGAACCCGTACCCCACCAAGGGCGAGAAGATCATGCTGGCCATCATCACCAAGATGACCCTCACGCAGGTCTCCACCTGGTTCGCCAACGCGCGCCGGCGCCTCAAGAAGGAGAACAAGATGACCTGGGCGCCGCGGAACAAAAGCGAGGATGAGGACGAGGACGAAGGCGACGCTGCGAGGAGCAAAGAGGACAGCGCCGACAAGGCGCAGGAGGGCACCGAGACCTCAGCGGAGGACGAAGGTGAGCGCTTACCCGGGAGCTTTCTTCCCAGGCGGGGCGCGCTGCTGAGGGCCAGGGAGGACTCTGCAGCCTAGCCCTGGCTGGGAGAAGCCGCAGCCCAGTTGTCGTTGGGGGCCGCGGGACCTGGCCTAGGGGGGAGCTTCGGGAGGCCCTACGCCCCTGAACACGTGACTAGGGTTGGGACGAGGTGAGGGGGTCCCCGGGAGAGTCCCCCCGCATGCATGCCACCCACTGTGCGCGCCCCGCCCGCCTGCCCGCCCACAGGGATCAGCCTGCATGTCGACTCGCTAACGGACCACTCCTGCTCGGCGGCCGAGTCCGACGGAGAGAAGCTGCCATGCAGGGCCGCGGACCCCCTGTGCGAGTCCGGCTCGGAGTGTAAGCACAAGTACGGCGACCTGGAGGACGACGAAGACGACGACGAGGAGTGCGAGGTGCCGGACCTGGCGCCGCCCAAACCCGTCACCTCGTCTCCGCTTACCGGCGTGGAGGCCCCGCTGCTGAGCCCCGAGGCCGCGCCCCGAAGTGGCGGCAAGACGCCCCTGGGCAGCCGGACGTCGCCTGGTGCGCCACCGCCGGCGGCCAGCAAGCCCAAGCTGTGGTCGCTGGCCGAGATCGCCACGTCGGACCTCAAGCAGCCGAGCCTGGGCCCGGGCTGCGGGCCGCCGGGGCTGCCGGCCGCCGCTGCGCCCGCCTCTGCCGGCGCCCCTCCGGGCGGCTCGCCCTACCCCGCCTCGCCGCTGCTGGGCCGCCACCTCTACTACACGACGCCCTTCTACGGTAACTACACAAACTACGGGAACTTGAACGCGGCGCTGCAGGGCCAGGGGCTCCTGCGGTACAATGCTGCGGCCGCCGCCCCCGGCGAGGCGCTGCACACCGCTCCCAAGGCGGCCAGTGACGCCGGCAAGGCCGGCGCGCACCCTCTGGAGGCCCACTACCGGCCCGCCGCCGGCGGTGGCTACGAACCCAAGAAAGGTAGGCTGCCCGAGGCCGCGGGGTGCTACTGGGAGGGACCTTGGCGAGTTAGAGCTGCCCAGAAATCCGCGGGGAGGGGGCGGGGGACTCATCTGCTGGGCCCTGGAAGCCCGAGGTACTTATGGGAGTAAAAAGAAGGACTGAAAGAGCCATTCCTTGGGCCAGAATTAGGGGACATGGGGGGGGGGGGAGAAGAGCCTTAAGAATGAAAGGAAACAGGGCTGGGCCTGCCTTTTAGATCTACCCTGTCATTATTTGCTCTTTATTTAATTTGCCATTAATATTATCATCATGACTGTTTCAGTTTTGACAAACAGGGATTGCCACAAAATGCAAATTGTAGCTTGTCTCCCTGCTGAGTTGAAGCTTCCCTGTGTGTGGCTGTGTGCGGGGGCTGGTTAAGTAGGGTCTCAGCTGAATCTCTTTTTTTCTGCCTTTGGCTAGAAGGAAACAAAACGTTCTGTTACTCTCAGAGGCCTAATTTCCTCAAAAGAGAAAATAAGAGTCTTCCCCCACTTTTGCTTCTCTTTTCTCTGTCGCCTCTGTTGCTCATAATTCCGGCTGCGGGAGATAGGAACTGGAGGGAGAAAGACAGTGATGAGAACCCAGGAGCAGAACCAAAATCCGTCTCAGTGGGCTGGAGGACGGAGGGCCTGGAATTCCACCATAGGACTGTTGGGCCTCGGGGAGGGTGTCCAGCAGGCAGGAGGGCTGGTTCTCACTCACTGCCCCCTCCCCTGACAGATGCCAGCACCAGCGAGGGCTGCACGGTGGTTGGCGCAGGTGTCCAGCCCTACCTATAGAAGGGCCAGCTCAGCAGTGCAAGTAAGTGGGCGCCCTGGTGCTTCCCAGACCCTCCTGAGCCTCCCGGCCCCAGCTGGCTGCAGCTTGCTTACCTTGTTCCCTTGCGTCTTGTCCTGGGGCTGGAAGATGGATCATTGCAGTCTTGCTCATTTTTGCTTTAAGGGGGGGGAGCGTCCTTCTGTTTTATAGATTCTTCTTTTTCTACTCCAGTTATGCTTTGAAGAATCACTCCTTTAATTGATTTATATATATGTGTGTGTGTATATACACACACATACTACACACTGCAGTTATTTTGTTTTTGAAAAATAGATGGTTGAAATTTGTGCATTTGTATGTGCTTTGGGGCAGTTTTATTTTTATTATTTTTACTACACTAGATACACACTTATATAATAGACATCTGCTTTGATAACTTCAGAAACTTGAATATCAAAACCCTGTTATAGGTGTGGTTTGAAGAGGCCTGGTCTTTTATCAGACCTGCCTGCACCCTGTGTCAAACCCGCAGTGCCCCTGGCTTGAAGCCTTGCCTTCCTTTCAACCAGGCAAAATCACTACTCACAGATCTTAAAGATGGGAAGGAGATGGAAGCATTTAAGATGGATGCATTTTTTGTAATGTGATGGTGTTGGTGTGAAACTGAAGGATTTGGGATGATTTGGTTTTTTCCTTGGTCCACAGGTAGGTGTCACAATTGCTTTGGAAAAAAAAAAAAAAGTCAGCAGGCCATTCTCTCTTCCCAAGCTCATTAATACACAGATTAAAAAAAAAAAAACAAAAACAAAAACAAAACCCAGATCTAAATCCGAACCACATCTTGTGCCACTGTAAAAGAGAAGGATTCACAGGGCACCGTCCACCCGCAGACTCTGAGAACTGGGGCACACTCTCTGGACATATGTGAATTTGTTGGCATAGTATAGCTTCCCCAACGTGCGTGTGACTTTTGGAAACAATCTGTTTTTTCTCAGGATATCTTGGATTGATCACTTCATTGCCACGGTATATATTCTATAGACGTGATAGGATTTACTGTAAAATTTATTTGTAAAGGATGTACACAGTAGAAATAAAAACGTGATTGAAGAACTTGAGTACTTCAGAAGTGGACACAAATTTGATATTTATTTTTATAACGATATAAAGCTTCTAGTAATTTATGCAAGTTGTATTGCAATGAAATCTAAACTTTTTGTAAATAAATTCTGCCTGGTTTTTATTTGAACATTGCTGGTTATACAATCTTTGTTGGTTGTTTAACATGAATTCTTTACTAATTTATATCTTTAATTGTAAATAAAGACAGACTAGTCTCCAATAATATGTTGTTTGGGGCTCATTTTTCCTGAAGAGTGATTTGGGTATGGAGCCCCAGGGATAGTAGCCTCCAGGTGATCTGAGCTCACCTTTTTAATGAAAAGCTGTGTGAAATAATCTCTCCTTTCTTGTGATCATTAAAAGAAAAAAAAAGGAGAGAGAGAGAGAGGCAGATGGGAGAGAAATGCACAATAGTGAGATATATATGGTTCTAGACTATTTATGTACAGATGTATTGCAAGAAAATAATTAAGAGTTTTGTTTTCCAAATATGCAAATTCCTTGTTAGTGTAAATTTCTAAAACTTGGAAAAATAAAATGATCTGACACCCCTATGCATTTTATATTTATTTGTGATGCTGGCGTATTGAATTTCCTTAACAAATACAGTGGAAGAGAGGGGTAGATAATATTGGTGGGGGAGAGTTACACCCCCCACAAGAAATTACTGATGGAAATCACTGTTTTCCTAGAATGATCTAAATTGGCACAGTGATGACTCTTACCTTTCCTTTTCTTCTATCTCCCCTCTATACCAGAGGAAGATCTGGGGCAGGGATTTAGCTTCCTCTCCGTGGCCACTTACCCTTACCCTGGGGGGAAAGAAAAGTTTAAATGGCCTTACACTATTCTTTATTGCTTTACTCACTTCCTAATTACAGGACAAGTCTGAAATTTGCAGTCAAGTAACACATCCCCTTTGATTAGGATCATAAAAACAGCAACCCTGTTGCTTTACTTACAGCAAAATCATGTGGATATCCATATAATATAATTTCAAAAAAAGAAATGAACAATCATTTATTTCCTCACCAAAGATAAATTGAGTGAATATAACTTACGGTTATAAAACAAGAATAATGGCTTCTTGGATTGCCCTTTAATCAATCATCACTTATTTTTCAAGAGGCTCACCTATTTTATTCCGTGATTAATAACAGTGCGGCAGAGAGCGTTATTGGATCCCAGCGGGGGAGGTCTCGGTGCTTTTAGTTGCTTTGGAATGGTCAGTTGGGGTTCATTATGGGCTGAGATTGAACGATTTATAAAATCTTGTCTAAACATCTGCCAGCTCCGATAGGCGGTGCGTCTGAGGATGGGAAATTGCTGGACCAGCTGATATTGACAAACTGATCTCTCTCCAGCGGCTTTTTGTGCCATAGAAATTAGTGGCCTCTTGCTGGGGTCTCGTTAGAAAGGGTATTTGAAAGTAATCTTAGGTACTTGTGCAAAGCCAGGGGACTGTTAACCCAGCCCAGCCTTGCCCCTGGGGAGGGAGGGGCTCTGGTGGTGCTTGAAGAGGGGAGGCTGATGAAGGTTGTTTTCCTGGTACTTAGGCATTTTGTGGGTTTTAAATACACAGGCATTTGAAGGTCAGACATGAAGCAAATCTCTGGGGTGGAGCTCTGCTTTTCTCTGCTCTCTGCCTTCCTTCCCGGGGACAGAATGGAAATGTTTGGAGCTGGGCTATCTGTTGGCAAGAAGAAAGATTTTTCACGTGGACCCTTGCCACGGGGCGCAGTGTGCTAGAAACGAGCAGATGAGACCGCTGAGGGAAGGAAGAGCTTTGAATGCATCTGTTTGCCTGCTTGGGTCTCAGACATGACACCTTCATAGAATTTCCATAAAGGAAATGCTCGTCCCCTCCAAGAAGCATTTTACATTGTAATATGAAAGTATCAAGAAGCTTATTAATATTAGCCGCATTTCGAAATCAGCAGGGAATAAAATACACATGGTAGCAATACCTCTTATCTGCAGTGTTAGAATGTATCTCAGGGGAAGAGGTGGAAACTGAAAGTGTGAGCAGTATTTAACAAACCGGGGGAGCTCAGCCCCGGTGGAGACAGGAAGGCCAGGCAGGAATGCAGCTCCTGAGGAGGTGTGGAGGGTGGGGCCTCCTCGGACCCGGAAGACTGTCTGGCCGGGGCGTGTGGTCCCCCAGCCTCTCCCGACAGACCAAGGCACCAGCCCGGTTCTCAGGGAGGACGTGTGCATTTCAACTGGAGAGAAGGCAAAGCCGCTCAGGAGATTAGCTAAGGCTAATGAAGCTTCTTTGATGTTTATATGCCCAACAAATTATCAAAGATTTCCATAACTTACCCACCCTTCCTCCTGACCTGAATCTCCTTCTGGGGAACTTGATATTTTAAATATACACTAAGAACCTGAAACCTGCAGGTATTTAGAGGGATCTTTTTGAAGAAATGTACAGTGATTTATGAGCTCTTCTCCATGCGGGTCACTGGGAGAGAATTGGGGGGGGGGGAGGGCTTCATTGAGGAAGGAATTTGAAGGAGTCAGAGTATTTTTGCTTCAAAAACCTGTTCCTCAAAAATGACTTGGCCGGCCCAGACCCAAGTTTGCAGTTGCCGCCTGCAGCAGGGGACCGCGGCCGGGCCGTAGGACTTTGGGGCGGTGGCGAAGTGCTGGTCTGGGTGCGCGCTCCCGGCTCTGCGCCCTGCGCCCGCGCGCTGTCAGGCGGAGACAGCCCCTCTGCCCTCCGCGGCCCCAGGTTTCATTAGGGCTGATTTATCGGAATCCGCGCGGTAATCTCAGGTGGGCCTGGGGGTGGGGGGTCCGCGCAGAGCACCGGGGGCATTTGCCCGGCGGACGGCGCAGGCGCTGCCTCCCTCCCGCGCCCGTCAAATGTCAACATTTGTTTCCAATAAAAGAGTTATTGTTTCTGCAAAGCTGCCCAGCAACTGCTTTTGAAACTTGAAAAGAACTTCGTCTACCTTTGCTGCGAGGCGGGAGGGGCAAGGAGCGGAGGAAGAGAAAAGGGAGGGTGGCAGGGATGGGTGGGAGGGGGGCAGCCACGGGCCTGGAATCTTGGGGTGCACTTCCCCTGCACCTTCTCGCCCGAGCTCATTCTGGGGGTGGGAGAGTGGTCGGGGAGTCTGCAGGAGGTCTTCTTCAGTGCAGGTGTTTATGGGGATCTGCAGTGTTTATCGGGTATCTGCAGATTCGGGGAGATTACATCCGTGCATAAACACTGGGATGGAACACGGGCCCTCCAAGGCTGGCCAGCCTTTAGGGTCAAGTACAGATGCATTTAAATATTAATTAGATGCTAAAGGTAAAGCGTACCGTTTCTTTTCAGCTTCCAGAGTAAATGTGCACATGATTACCGCTGATAGACCACAAACAGAGATAATTTAAAAAAAATTTTTTTCAAACTGATCTTGTCAGAAACAAGCCTTTTTGAATTTAAATAACACTCCAAAATATTAGAAACTTTCCTCCCAAGTAACAATATACAATAATGATCACCACACAGGTTTTTCTTCAGTTATCGATACATCACAAATCTCAAGGAAAACGTTCAAACCCCGAAGATATAAACAGATCTATTAACTATATATTTTAAAACCACTTTTCACAAAGATAACGTTTAATTTTTTTTTAAATGTGTTAACCCAAGAGGTGATCTTCAGAACAATATAGAACCATCTGATAGGTGGATATTATGATGAACATCATTTGAATTTCCACAAATCACAAGGGGGACATGTCCCTTTGATGTATTTTCAAACCTTTATGCAAGTGACAAATCCCTACAGATATTTTAAAGGCTTATTTTAAGGAGGAGTCATCTACGACAATATAATTTTCCAGTTGCTGAAAATGACTTTCTATTGGTCCTAATGAAAATGCTCAGGAGTCCCGTCTCCTTTGGCTAGAGCAGCCAGACTGGCAGTCAGCAGTCTGCACTTGGACCTCAGCCACTGGTGGATGAAGTGAAACCACTCCTAACCCCAGTTTTAGGGTTCACACACCCTGTTTGTTGTATGTTTCATCAGGTCCCTTGCCAGGGCACAGCCTCAGCTGGCACCTCGGGCCAGGTCACCACCCAGCAGGGAGCAGGCTGTGTCCTGCAGGGAGAGCACCATGTCCTCCTTTCTAAGAAAGAGAGAAACCGAAGGCATTATTTAGGAGGCCCAGACCGTTGATACAATGTGAAATGGAGTTATGAAATACCTTCTCTGTTCTTTTGCAATCCCAGGTAAAAGGGAAGGGGGAAGAACGGGGTTCTCGCTTGTTTGTTTAAATCTAGCCTCAAGATCATAAGGACTTTATAAAAAGGTGTTCCGATATTATGTTGCACTCTGGAGATGCAGAGGTGTTAAATTGAATATTCTTAACGAATTGACTGTGAGGTGTGGGTTTGTCTCCAAATAAAGCCGATGTTCACAGCAAATGCCCAGAGGGGAGAGACACACAATGCTACACAAGCACACTCAGTTTTGTGGGGAGATAAATTGACAATTTATTGTGTGTAACTCCTGATCAATTATTAATCGTTAGTGTCAACAACAGGGTTATAATTACCTTCGGTTATTTTAAGAAATATTTGCTTTTTCATTCCTCTGATCTGGTAATTAGTTAAAGCTCTTGAGTAATGAATTCCTAGAAGAGCAAGGAGGCCCGACCCCTCCCCTCCCGCCTTTGTGGTGACCTTTCCAGGGAGATGCTCAATCGCCCGCCCTCAGGTTCTCAGAAATTCTCTTCTTGCCTTATTTAATTTTTTTTTTTTGGCCATAAATAATTATTCCAGAGGAAAGGGGAGGGTGACAAACAGAGCGCAGCTGGAACCAACAAGGCTGATCAAAGTTAGCGGGGCTGGGGCTGCTCGCCACCGCGCGGGTCGGGTCCCAGGCCCGTGGCGGTGCCGGCGGCAACCCTGGCCTCCGCTCTGAGATCCGAAGAAGCCCCCGGTTTCGTACCCGGGCAGGTGCGCTGGCGGGAGGACCCCTGCTCTCCCCAGCCTCGCGGGCCTACCCGAGCAGAGGCAGGAATGGCGCATTCGCCTAGCGCGGGCTGGGTCGCTTCTGCAGTGGGGCTCCCCCATCGCACCTCCCGCCGCAGAGAGGCGGGGCCGGAGGGACGCCTGGACCCTGAAAGGTTTAGAGTTGACTTCCCAAAGCAGGGGGAACGAGGCGGAGGCCCGGGAAGGTGGGGAGGGGGGCGGCCTCTCCACGCTGGAACCCCGCAGCGCAGAGGGTGACTTTGCCCGGTTATCCAGATCGCCCTCCACCTTAGGAGCGACGTCGGCCCTGGCTCGGCTCCGACGGTCTTCCCAGATGGGGTCGGCTTCGCACCCCTCGCTCGTTCCTCCACGCAGGCCTCTGCTCCCGGGGTGCTGGGTGGGCGTCCTGAATCTCGTTCGGGTCCTTACATTCCCACCCAGGGTGGGTTTCAGACCCAGCGTTGTGTTCCAGCAACTTCAGTCGTCTTTTTCCTTTTCCGGAAAGTGGATTGTTCCAAGCTCCCCAGACCCCTGGACTGTCCCAGCTGGGGGTCCTTCAGGTGACACCTTCAGATCCATTTCGGTCCAGCGAGCGCCCCCGCCACGTGAGCGCTCTAATGGTCACTTCAAGGGCCTAACAGGCCGGGAGCCGGCCCCAGGCCAGTGCGCAGAGCAGGCCAGGGGAGTCGAGAGCCCTCCAGGCCGCCGGCCCAGCAGCGCGAGGTGGTCGCGGGAGCGCACAGGGAAGGGAGAGGCTGCAGGGTGCGGATCAGAGGAGAGGGCCGAGCGGGGGTCCTGGAATCAGCCCCCAAGGTTTCCCACTCCCCGCAGCTCGAGCGACCCAAGGTCCCCGGCTTTCGGGCCCATCTTTCCCCTAGAGAAGAAGAGGTCGGACCCTAAGAAGATTCCTTAGAGGAGGTGACAGACGACCCCGCAGGGACCTCGAGCACAGGTCGCCTCTCCAGCGCTGCCTCGCGCTGCGCAGTCCCCATCCCGGCCCTTCTCTCTGCTCCCCTGGGCTGCTCAGATGCGAGTTCCCGCTTCCTGACCCGGGGCGGGGGGTGGCTGCCAGTCCCCTTCCTCTGCCCACAGTCTCGCCAGCGGCCCGGGAACCCAGCGCCCGCGCCGCGTCCGGAGCTGTACCAAGCGGTTCGGCGAGCGCGAAGCAAACCGAAAGCGCTCGGAGCGCGGAGCCGCGGAGCCGGGAGAGGCGGTGCAGCCGGGCAGGGCGCCTGGCGCGGAGCTGCGCCATCCCTCCGCCCCGCCTCGCTTCTCCATTTTCGGTTCCTTCTTTGCACGCGCTTCTGTCCTGCTCGGCTCTGAGCTCGATCCTTCCACCGAGGCCCGGAGCCTTGCAGCCCGCCCCGGCGGAGGCGCTCGCCCGGTCCGCGCGCAGAGCTTCAGGGAACCCTGGACGAGCGGCCGGGCGGGCAGTGACCTGGGCGGAGGCCGTGCCCGGGCTGCCCCAGGGCCAGCGCGGATCCCAACAGGCGCCGCGTGTCCTCGGGGACTTCACTTGGGCAAACGGAGGCGAACCGAGAGGGCGCTCGGAGGGGCTGCTCACGAATCTGCACACAGCTCGCCACAAGCGACTGGCCTGAGAGGTTTCTTCTCTTTTCTAGAAAATCTCCGCCAAGAAGCGGGGCCCAGACACAGCAAATTTAGTTACCCAGATGCCCCTCAGCATCCCTCCTTCCTCCCTTAAGAACTCAATTGGAGGTCTTCCTAGAGGTGGTGACCGGCTCAGATGGGCACCGCGCAATCCGAGGCCAGGATGGGGGCGCCAGCGAGCTTGCCAGGTCGCCTGGGTCCCATCCCACCAGCCCCACCCTGAAGGCGGCAAATTCTTTTGAAAGGCGGTCTCCAGCCCCAGCCTCAGCCTCCACCCCATCTCTTCTTTAGGTTCTGCATTGGGACTGGAGGAGCTGGTGGCTCTCCACCTCCCGAGGTTACTAGCAGCCTTGGTTTGGGGATCTCAGAGCTAGGGCAAGGGGTGGGGACCCCTTGAAACACATCCCTGCCTCGTGCAGGTGGAGAGAGTGTCCTTGGTGACCCTGGACTTAGAGGAGGCCCGAAGGGGTGGGGATCCTTAGGGTTTGTGGGAGGGACTGACGGAGAGATCTTACCTGTAACCTTAGGGGCCCAGCAGGCCCTGCTGCTGATGGAGGCAGCCCCCCTCATGGGACAGGGGACCCCCATCCTAGAAAGCCTTGCAGGCGGCTGGGCAGCTGAAGGTCTGCACAGAGCACTGGAGCAGAGGCTGGTCTCAGGAAGACTCTGCCCAGGTGGAGGCCAGAGGCAGAGCAGGCTGGCTGCAGGACCCAGCCCCATGCCGTTTACTTAAATAGGCGGGTGATGAGTGGTGGTGACTCCAGGCTTCTTCTCCTTGGCTCTCAAGCAGTGGACGATTTGTATTATAATGATTTTGTGATACTCAGTCCCTCAAGTAAAGTGCCCTTGGTGATGCTGGACCCCAACCTGAGCAGAAGTCTACAGCTCCCAGCCTGCTCTGCGGGAGTCCCTGTGGGGGCTGCAGGTGCAGGGGGAGCCACATCCTCAGGCAGAGAGAGTTTGCCATCCCCCTGCAGCTCCCAGTGTCCGAAGAAGGGTTAGTTAAGGCTGTGCTCCAAGGAGGCCTCAGATAATTCCATTTCCAACAACTTTCTTCTGACCTTATGGTCCTTAAGCAGGAGAAGCAAATACTAACGTATTGGAGAGGGCAGCCAAGCACCCTCCATGCACAAGGCCAGGCGCCATGCCTGCAGGAAGGGGTCTGACTCAGGTGACCCTTAAGCTGGGCTCAGGAAGCCAACGTAGAGAACGTCTCAGGCAGGTAAGGACCGGTGAGTCCATAGCCCCTGGGTGCCAAGTTGTCAGGAGAAGCCCCTTTCTCTGATCCTGTGCCTGTTCCTACAAGAGCTGGCAGACTTGAGCGAGTGTTCGGGGCAGGTACTGGCTACCTGGAGGAGCCAGTCACCTGGGCTGGGTCTGAGTGAGATGTATGCAAGCCGGTCTCCACGCACAGCCCACAGCTCTGTCTTTGAACAACCATCCGCAGAGGCAGAGGATCCTCCCTGGAGGTGGTGGGCTGGGCGGATGCTTACAGCCGTCTCCAGGACTTTGGAGACGTCCCAGTGTGGCTCTCGAGAGGTGAAAGTCCCCTCTGTCCAGACCCTGCAGTGGCCCCTGCTCAGGAGGGTCTGCAGAGGGCCCCTGCAGGTGTCCTCTGTACTGCGGCAGGCCTGAGGGGGCTTCCTCAGCTGGTAAGTAACACAGGTGTCTCTTATGCTCTCCTGTTGCCTCCTCCTCCTGGAAGTCAAAATGACCCGGAGCTGCCCCTGACCTCTGGTAAGGAAAGGGGGCTTTGGGTCAGGGCTTAGGGCTAAACTGACCATCAGGTGGCTGCAACCCACCTACCCACCCCGGGCCATGGACCACCAGCGAGGGATGACCATCAGCCAGTGATGTCTGTGGGATCAGGACCAGAGGACAAGCGAGGTCCCGGTGCTGTGTCTGAAGACGCCATTTGCAAAGTAGGTTTATAAACTTCCCCAAACCATGTTCTTTATCTTCTTACCTGGGAAAAGACTCCTTCAAATGAGGAAGCCACGAAATATGTTGGAAGCACGATTTGCATGAAATCCGTCGACATACCAGAGAGGACTGGGTTTAATGATTATTATACAGTCTGGTGTTCTGTTCTGAGAAGGTGATAATGTTTGGATTTGTAATAAAATGATGACAGCATAATTCATGAATTGTATATACAATGAATTTTTTTGCTTTCTGTTCAGTGGAATAGCTTCTTATCGTGTAGTAATCAACGTTTTTCATATACTTTGTATATTGTTGGCAAGAGTGATTTTAAAAAAATCAAAGAGTAATATTCAAAGTGTACATTTATAGTAAACTAAATGTAAAAACAACCAACTTGCAATTTTCTCCAAAATATTTTTCTTCAAAAACATTCCAAGTCATCCATTAAGTTTTAAAGGCAAAATACACATTATAATTTATAAATAGCAAAAAAAAAATTTTTATGGTACTGGGGATTGAACCCAGGGGCATTCTACCTCTGAGCTACATCCCAGCCCTGTTTGTATTCTTTGTTTTTTAAACAGGGTCTCACTAAATTGCAGAAGGCCTGACTAAGTAGCTGAGGCTGGCCTGGATCCTCCAGTCTCAGCCTCCCAAGTACTGGGATTACAGGCATGCACCACCACGCCCGGCTATAAATAGCAAAATTTTAAATAAAAAAAATAAAAACTACAATTGACTTAATGTTTCAAATTTAACCCCTGAGATAGAAGAAGTTTTTGTTGTTGTTGTTTTGTTTTTTGAGAAATCCCGGCAGATATGCACAGCAGAGAAAATAGTTGGCATTCCCAGTGGTGTCCTGGGTTTGAGGCTCAGGTTCCAGGTGTGTCACCAGACTGGGTGGAAGGATCCTTGCTTAACCATCCTTCTCGTCATTGTAGGCACGATGCCTGATGCCAGGGTGTACAGGGGACTGGGGAAGACTGGGGAGGGCCCCCCCAACCAGGGCAAGCAGTTCACCAGTGTGGGCGGCATGGTGAGAAGGTTGCTTGGAAGGGAGGAAGCTGGGTGGTTTGGCCAAGGTGTGAAAGGTTTGGTCCCCAGGTGGCGCCACTGGGAGGTAGTAGATCCCTTAAGAGGTGGGACTAATGGGAGGGCTTTCAGGTCATTTGGGGTGTGACCTTCCTCAAGCCCCTCCCTCCCCCTCTCCCTTTTTTTTTTTTTTTGCATGTCAATGATGAGGTGAATGGTTAGTTCTAGCACCACCTCTCCGCCATGATGTGCTGCCTGGCCGCAGACCCAAAGCAATGGAGTCTATCAGTTGTGGACCAGAAACCTCCCAAAGTGTGAGCCCAGATAAACATTTCCTCTCTATAAGTTAACTCAGGTGTTTTGTTACAGCAACGGACAGCTGACTAACACAGAGGCTGTGGAGCAGAAAGACTGAAGTGATGTCCTCAAAGGAGAAAGTGCAGAGCAGAGGAGGGCATGGCGTGGATTTCTCATCCCTGGAGGTGAACAGTGCTGATTCTCTCTTCCTCTTAGTCTGCAGTGCAGCTAGACCAGAAGCACCTTTTGCTACCGTCCAGACTTCTGAGTCCTGAGTCCAAATCTCAGACAGTTACTAAGTGCCACTGTTGGCTCACGAGCCTCCTGTCGCCAGTTGTCTGGGACATGGTGATCTGCAAGGCTGCCTGGCCATCAGCCACATGTTGTTCCTTCTAGTTTTATACCCAGGAAACGATTCTGCTGTTGTCACATATAAAATCAAACATATACATGTACATGTTGAATGCATGATTTTAAAGCAGACCTTATTTTTTAGAGTAGTTTTAGGCTTACAGTAAATTTGCACACCAAGTCCAGTCCCCCATCTAACTATAGGCCCCAGTTTTTTATATTATTAATATCTTGCTTTAGTAGGCCACATGTGTAGCAACTGATAAATCAATAACTACACCTGTTACTAATTAAAGTCCAAGGTTAGCCGGGCATGGTGGCGCACGCTTGTAATCCCAGCATTCGGGAGGCTGAAACCGGAGGATCCGGGTTCGCGGCCAGCCTCAGCTACCTAGTGAGGCACTCTGCAACTTAGTGAGACTTGGTTTCAAAATAAAGAATAAAAAATAGGGCTGGGGGTATAGCTCAGAGGTAGAATGCCCCTGAGTTCAATCCCCAGTACCGCAAAATAAATAAATAAATAAATAAATAAATAAATAAATAAATAAATAAAGTCCAAGGTTTATATCAGAGCACACTCTTTGTGTTATACATTCTATGAATTGTTTTATTTTATTTTACATAGCACAAAAATAGACTGCTTCCTGGCCTCACAGTTATGTCTTAGATAGCAGAGAGAAATAATACGTACATACATACAATAAAAATACTACAATAACAATATGAATAATACATATTCAAACAAGAATATATAAATATGCATAAAGAACAGAGGTGCTAAACCCAACATAGGATACTTAGTACATTTAAACCTTAGATAAACACCGGGTGAGTCTGAAGTGTAAGTATGTTCCATGCAGCATTTAACATGAGATTACTCCAAAAACCTAGTTGGTCATCTGGAATTCAAATTTGACTGGGCATCCTTTATTCTTATTTGCAAAATCTGACAACCCTGATATTGATGAGGTACCTTCAAAACTGCTTCTCACGGGAGATGCTTCCTCCTGTATGGCTGGGAGCTCAGGAGCACAGTAGGGAGAAGCTAGGGCAGAGTTCACACAACTAACTCACACAACCATCTCCCAGGCACACGGAGATGGAGGCGGCCCGGTGTTTGTTCAGCCGGAATCACTCCATGGTAAGAAAGGAAGTGGGCAAACCTTGTCTTTCAACACAGAAACCCCACGACCCTCTTTGCCTTGGCAATCTCCCAAACCTTCCAGTTCTCTCCTTTCTCTCTACTAAAAAAAACCCTTCTGAACTCACATATTCTTCTAGTAAATGCTGCCATTTAAAAATGATTGGTCACCTTAATTCGCATAGACACTGACAGTCACTGTGTGTGAGGTACTGGGTCCACAGTTGATGCCGTTGTGTCTTAATCCAAGCATCCCACAGCCGGCTGGATGTTGGGGTCCCCAGGAGAGATCGAGCTTGGGTCTTCCGGAGTCGCGCTTGGCATAGGCTGAGAAGACAGGGGCAAGATGCCCCCCATGGAGAGCCACGTGGTATCAGATGGTGAAGCAGATGGAGTCCAGCCGGGTCCTGCGGGGCATCCTGGGGACCACAGGTAGATCTGGGGTCTGGGATCCACTTGCTCTCGAATGAGCCAGAATCCAGAGACCATGGAGTCCCCTCACTTGACAAGGCTTCGTGCCAGGACTGACATCCAGTCTCCGCATGGCCAGGAAGGGCGTGCTTGGTTTGGGCTGAGCCGAGGTCCGGCTTGGGTGTGTGAGGCCCTATGCCCACAGCCTCCCCAGGCTGATGGTGTTTCCAAGTACTCATGAAACAGCGTGACTGGGTCAAAGCAATGGCTGTAGTGTTGAGGGTTTCCACTGAGATCCGGAGCCCCGCTTGAGCCCCTGCTGCATTCCCGTGGGTTCGTACGGACGGTGGGGCTGCCCACTTCGAGTTCCACTGGAACGGGGCAGCTTGAGTTTTCATGGTTCTTCCTGGCTACATCTCACTGTGGGACTGTTTGACCAATGAATCTGGACTGGTCTAGAGTGGACAGTCTGGCCAATGAATCTAGGTGGATCACTAGATTCATCAGACTCACCATAAGCCCACAGGGGACAGGGTTGCCAAGAGCCCCCTCGGCTTCACCATGTCCTGGACGCTGTGTTGAGAATGGCAGATGAACATGGGTCCACCAGTGTGGCAGAGACACGCCTGTGTCTCCCCAGCCTTCTATTCCCTTCACTCTTACTGCAGGTCTGTCCAGGAAGAGTGTGTCTTCCAGCAGCAATCCGTGCTCCAGCTAGAGAGGATTAGCATGAGGAGGGCAGACGGCAGGTGCCAGAAGCCACGGGCTCTTGTGGGATGGAGCATTTTCCTTCCAGCAGTTTTTTTGTTGTTAGGTTTTTTTTTTGTTTTGGTTTTTTTTTTTTTTTTTTTTTTTTTGGCGGTACTGGGGATTGAACTCAGGGGCATTCTACTTCTGAGCTATACCCCCAGCCCTATTTTTTATTCTTTATTTTGAAACTGAGTCTCACTAAGTTGCGGAGTGCCTCACTAGATAACTGAGGCTGGCCGAGAACCCGGATCCTCCGGTCTCAGCCTCCCAAATGCTGGGATTACAAGCATGTGCCACCACGCCCGGCTCCTTCCAGCAGTTTCGATAGAAGCCACGGTTGCCCTAGATTAGCTACATAGGGGTCCTCCCTTCTTTTCTCTCCACTCGCCAGCCACAGGGTCCCTAGAATCCCTCCTCCTGCCTCACCCGGCCCCAAAGTATTTCCTAAACCCATCACGGCCCCTGCACCTACCCACAGGCAGCTGCAGGGCAAACTCTCCAGTCCAAGCCTCACTGCTGGCCGTAGGACCCGATCTCCCCAGCCTCCTCCTCCTCCTTGCTTGTGGTCCATGGGCCCATTGCGAATCCTTTAAAAACCCATCTTCATGCTCTGTGTAGACTGCTAGCCACAGAAGCCCTGTGGAGATAGTCAAACGCAGGCTTGCAAGGACGGGCGGACGAGGTTGTGTGGGCATCTGCAGGTCAGAGCTCATTCCTGGCTTCGGGCCCCCATGTGGACAGCCCCTGGGTGGGGTCTCTGAGCCTCCTACCTGGATGAGGACTGGTGTTGTGCTGGAGAAGCGGCGTGGGGTGTGTGTGTGTGTGTGTGTGTGTGTGCGCGCGCACGCAGTAGGGGCTCAGTGTCCCGCCCTCCGCTGGCATCCTCGGGTCTCTGCCCCTCACAAGAGTCCTATATAACTTCTTGACATCTCGTAGACCGTCTTCCCAGGAAACAGCCTCGGGTGTTTTTTGCATACTCTATGTTAGCTGCAGATAATTAGAGTATATTCTAAATGTGTTCTTATTAAATATTTGCTAAATGATCACGAGGTCCTGAAGCTCCATTCCTGGTTAAAATATGCGTAAAGTAAGGGGCAGGAGAGGGTGTCATCCATCGGAGCGGGTGGAAGTGGGGTGACATAGCAGCGAGATCCAGGCCATCCAGGCCCCGCCCAGCCCTGGCTGACAGCGCCTCACAGCTAATTAACTTTAATTAACTTGCCCCCTCTCTCCATTATGCAGAGGAAGTGAGCAAAGGCATGTTTTCCTAACTGAGACATCGTCTAGTAAAATCCCCGAGTGAAGGACTGGATCCTGTTAGGTACAAGTGCAGAGAGAACTTAACGCTGCGAGAACAAGTTTAATTATGACCTCAACAAACTCGCCGGCTCCGGCTGCCACCGACTGAGGAATGGCTTTTTAGCAAGGACGTCAATTAAGTTCACGACTCTGCTTACAAATACACCAGGTATTTACTGTAGCCGGATGTAAACTGCAGCACAGGCAAGTATGTGGCTGTGTTTACCTGCGAGCCAGGGCTCCAGCCCATCCCGACAGCACACGCCAGCTCCGAAGGCTCAGGACACACACCTGTTGATAAAGCAAGAGGCGCCGGGATGCAAAAGAATCTCGAGAAACTCAAACCCGTTTTTATGAACACTAACTGCTATTAATTTTAATGAGAGGGCTTGACAAGTGAAGCTACAGAGGCAAATGCACTCGAAATTTCCCTCTCCACCTAATATTTTACTTCTTTAATTAGTGACAGCTGACAACATTCGCCTCACCACACGGCTAATGTTCTGGGGACACAGGAGAGGAAGGCAGGAGACACGTGTTCACGCTGGCTTTTTTCTCAGGAAATTCTGCTTTGGGGAGGGAGAGGGCAGGGAATGTGGGAAGGAAGGTGGAGATTAAGTGGCATAATTGTTATAGATCTCGCCGCCACCCCAGACTTAGGGGAGTAGCGGGCGGAGTCTCTGGGGACCCCGGCTGGATTGACAGCTGCCAAGGAAGGTAGGAAGTTTGTGTGCGGTCATGGGATACAGGTGACCCATCTTCAGGTTATAATTTCCGGGACCCAAAATAGCCTCACTCATGAAAAACCACGTGACTTTCCTGGCTAATGCCTAATGCCAGGTAATCCCAGGGATTTGGGTGGAGCTGGGGAAGGGTGCTGTTCAGCGTTTGGGAAGGGAAATCTGGGTACCTGGCGTAGCTCGTGCTGAAGATCGCTGTTGGGTAGCTGTAGTTGCTCTGTGTCAAATTTTGTTCCCGGCTAGGGCTGGATGCAGTTGTTGTGGGATTAGCTCAGATTCACAGCAGCTTGTTTACTTTCCCTTGCAGTATCTCATTTAAACAGTGTCCTGCAGCTTCCTCTGCCCTTGGGGCTGGGGTTATTTTCCTCACCTGTTACACAGGGGGGTGCCGGTGCTCTAGGGGACTGGTCAGCAGTGCTAAGATTTAGTTAGCATGTACTCCGCCCAGCGTACTTCCCAGGGGACCCCCAGCCTCTCTGCTGCAGGGTGCTACCAGGTGATGGTGATGAGCATCCACACTTCACAGGTGGGGAAACTGAGGCTTTTAACTTCCCGATTTTACCCCACAGTGGAGAATTTGCCCCAGGGTGCACTCCCAGCAAGGTGCAGTCTCTGTGGTGTTCCTCTCCCACAGTCTCATTTTCCAGGAGGGCTCCTCCTCCTGAGTCACGTGCCCTGCTCACCACGTGCCATGCCTTGCTTTCCACCTTCTGCTTATTCTTGTTAATCCTCGGACCATGAGCGCCAGGGGTACAACCGAGGCAGGGACCTTACGGGCTACGTTGTGGAAGGATTCCTCTGTCCTTCCTGGAGGGTGGTCTTAAACGCCATCAAGCCTATGCAAATCTGTGCAAACACTCAGGAAAATAAAATGAGCGTAGACTCAATTCTGCATGTAATATGACATTTCTACCCTCAGATACTGACAGCAAAAAGACCTGGACTTAAGTAGTCAGAAGTTGTTCTTCTTTAAATCAATCTGTGGAAAATTCACACACACACACACACACACACACACACACACACAGCATTTTGATATTTGCTCAAACACATTATAAAATTCCAAATGGTCACCAAACAGAAAGGTCTGGTGGTATACTCCCTAACCCCAGCTCCCAGGCCAGTGTGGGCTGAACCCTCCACAGCTGAGTCCTCAAAGATGGGGGCCGGCACCTGGGGCCCAGCCGGGAAGCCAAAACTCCAGCCTGGGGCTCTTCCTTCTGACTGCATCCAGCTGTGTATGTCTACATCTATAGCGATGCCTACAAGGACACCTATCACCACATCTACATCTTCTATGTGTGTTTCCACATCTCTGTTATTTCCACATCTATTTCTATTTTCATATCTCAGTTGTATGTATACCTATTTCTATATTTGTCTCTTATCTCTATAGTATACCAATGTCTAGATCTCTGCCTATCTGCTTCCTATGGAGTTGAAATTTCCGAGAAGTCTGAAAGGGAGAAGCAGTGCCCAGCGGTGGCTCCTGCAAGCTCTGCCCTGATTTCCTCTCTCCTTGCTGACGTCCTGCTGACTCTTCGTGTGGACACAGAGCTGGGGAGACGGCCCACGTGAGCACAGGGCTTCTGCACAGCATGCTTGCAGGGTCTGTTGAATCCTTTCCCTTTTTCTGCTAAGCTCGAACATTAGTCGACACTAGTTAAACCTTAAAAATTGCACACTATATCTTTGCCTTTGGTTGTGCATGTGTGCACATGCTCATACACACACACACACACATGCACACGTGTGCTGTTGAGTCACCCCATCCCTGACCGCACACTGGGCTCATGTCTGTCCACTCTTGCTTCGGCTGCACACTCTAGCTTCAGAGAGGGAGTTATGTCTGCAGGACGTCATACGCTTCTACGACCAGAGTGGGCTCAGGAGTTCTGCGTTCCTGTCTCAGGCAGGAGGACATCCTTGAATTCATGATCGTAGTGCATAGATTGCAGAGCAGCGAGGACTGGGACCTGACCAAGCCAGCCAGCGTATGTTCTGTTTGGTCCAAGGCATATGTGTGAGTCCTCTTTATGCATTTTCAGTAGTTGAGAGGAAAAACGTCCTTCTTGACCATGGAGAACCTGAGCACAGAGCTCACGATTCTTTACACATATCACTGCATTAATAAGTTGACCAAAAAATTGATAAATACCATTGTATTAGCGCACCAACCATCACGGGAGGCAGAAAAGTCAAAAGGAACATTACCCATGTGTTCCGGAAATGGAGTCACAGAGGTGGTGTGAGGTCTCTGCGGTCACTAGTGCCTGTCCCTAAGGTAGGAATTCCCAAACACTTAACAGCGAGAGGGCAGCCCTGCCCAAGGCGGAGTCACAGCGGAAACCGCTCACTCCCAACCCAAATCTCCTTGAGAACAAGTCTTCTTCTTCTTTTTTTTTTTTCACATTTTTGCAGTTTCATGATATGGGTGAGAAGAAAGAAGTCAAACCTGATCAGGGTGACGCTGGCCATCGCTGAGACGCTGGGTGGTTTAGGTGTGTGGCGGCCACCTCTTCTGTGGGGCTTGGAAGTCAGGAGCTGCATTGAAAGACATTTAAAAGCCCCTTTCCCCGGACGGCGAGATGACGGCAGGGAGAGGTTAGTGTGCAAGTGAAAGTTCTCCAAGGCCACGATTGTCAGATGCTGCATGTGTGTGAGACACGTGTGTGAGACCATTACCCCATGCCTCCCCAATTGCTAGCAGCTCACTCACAGGCACGCAGATCCTGGTTCTCTCTGAACGGCACTGTTCAGAACTTCTATTAATAATTCTTCTCGACCACTCGGGTAGTGATTAAAATGACCTTGGACACGGCCAGACAACCTTCCCCCCACCACCTGAGTGGGTGAGAGCGCCTACCCCTTCCTGCCCTGCACACGGCCCTTGGCAGGGGATTTTTATTTCTGAGTCTTATTTTAACTTCCTTGAGGCTGTTTCTTGAAGGTGCATTTGTATAAACACTTCTGGGTTCTCTTTTTTTCCAGTACAACTTCATCAAAACCTGGTGCTTAGTGAGACAAGTTTTGTGGGTTTGAGTTCCCCATGGGCTTAGAACACACCATGTGGCTGAAACCCATTTTACCTCTCAACTCAGAGAGCAGAAGACCAGGAGTTTGCAGAGATATCGGAGTGACCACGTCTCTGCAGGCCTCACTGGGAAGAGGTTCAAGGTGAGCAGTCCCCCCACCCTGCCCCACCCTAGCCCCCACGGAGAGATTCCCCAGAAAGAAGGGCACTGACCTCTGCTGAACACTCAGCCACACGAGATGGGACACCGTTCCTGATGCCCTGATGCATGGGACCGGAGGCTTTAGTTCTTTTTTTTTTTTTTTTCAGTACTGGGGATTGAACTCAGGGGCATTCTACCTCCGAGCTACACCCCCAGCCTATTTTTTATTCTTAATTTGGAAACAGGGTCTCACTAAGTTGCAGAGGGCCTCACTAAGTAGCTGAGGCTGCCTTGAAACTGGATCCTCCAGTGTCGGCCTCCCAAGTACTGAGATGACAAGCGTGCACCACCACCCCCGGCTCAAGCTCTAGTTCTTGCCACTGCAGGACGCCAGGGTGGCGGCATCGACTGGAATGTCTTCCAGGGCAATCTTCCTTTGGGAAACCCACCAAGGAATATTCGTCTTATTCTATTTAATCACCCAATCTGAACGACGAAGGATTCTCTTCATTAAAGGCACTCAGGAATTCTGGCCAGCTGTCTCCTGCCATTTGGCTGAGGATGAAGTGGAGGGAGACGCGCCGCCCCGGCCTGGTGTTCTACTCGATTTCACCACCTAATTACACTTCCATAATTTTATTCCTAAACCGGAATCTGCATATCTGAATCCAAGGGAGATTTCTGTGACTGATGCACTTAATTTCCACATGCTTTAGGGCCTGTTAGACACACAGACAGTTCTGGGTAGACCCGGTAGGAAGGGCTTCAAGCTAAGTGTTCGTTTTGTCAACTGCATTGACCCTGTTAAAACTCACAGCACTTGAGGGAGCAGCAAGGGGTGAAGAAACTGCAGCTAAGGGCCGCACGTGGGCACGACTGATGGGGTGTCTAGGAGGTGCCATGCAGTTCTTTACTGTCCCTTTTTTTTGAGGATGGAGAAAAGGATCCCCCAAAGCTGCTGCTCTGGGGCGCCATGTTCACCCTGCAACCCCAAGAGAATGGCGGGACCAGAAACTCTCTTGTGTGTTTGTTTATTTATTTATTATTTACTTTTGATACCAGGAATTGAACCCAGGAGCATTCTACCTCCAAACTACTCCCCCAGTTCTAGTATTTACTTACTTAATTATTTATTTATTTATTTTGAAAGAGGGTCTTGCTAATTTGCTGAGGCTGGCCTCGAACCTGCAGTCCTACCGTCTCAGCCTCCCGAGTACCGAGATGACAGGCATGCGCGACCATGCTCGGCTCACTTGTTTATTTAAACCAGTAAACCAACAACTCCAGGCAACTAGGGTGGCTTCCCTGGAGCACTGGTGAACACAGGGAGAGGACCTGTTCCGTAAGAGTCACCTCGGCCTCTGGGGACGCTAAGCCTCCCTGTAGTGAAGGCACCTAAACGTCTTCCACGAGAAGGACCTGCCCGGGTGCACCTGCCGTGGCTACGTGGTGCTGACTTAACTGAGAAGGACTCCTCTCCTGCACGGGGTCCAGCATGGTGCCCCCCAAGGCCGCTGCCCTTCAACCTGGCTTGGCCTTTTAATGAAGACCTGGTTTTAAATGGAGTGAGCGCTCCTGGCCGCCTGGGTGTGGAGACCCCAGAGCCTCCACCACACTGCACAGAGTCCTCCGTGAGTTACGGAACAGGCCGCGCGCCTCTGGCTTGTCTCCGTTGGTTTCTGTAGTCTTACAATTGCTTATAAATACCTACAGCTCGATCGCACAGCGGCCACCGGGTGGGAAGGAGGTCCCGGTGGACTTCCGCACCTGCTGGCTGGGAGCTGGAAGGGCAGTAAGGACCCCTTGGGACTGTGACACCAGGGCGTCCTCCAGGGGGCAGGTCACTGCCCGCTTTCCACGCAAGGGAACTTTGAGGTAGAAATCATTCCCACCTGGGAAGAGGTGTTAGGGTGTAGACCTAGAATTTCCTCCTAAAACACTCATATGCTAGCAACACAGCCCTGTCTAGAGGTGAACTGATTGGGTCACGAAGGCTGGAACCTCATCAGTGGATTGATACATTGAAGGATATGGATTGAATTCAGAGGAATTCCACCTTCAAGCCACACACCCCCCTTTCTTTTAAATTTTGAAACAGAGTCTTGCTAAGTTGCTGGGCCTAGCCTCGAACCTGCGATCTTCCTGCCTCAGCCTCCTAGTACTGGGATTACGGATGTGCACCAACAGACCCGGCTTGGATCAAGCCCTTGAATGCACTTAGTGGATGGGGCTGTAGACAGATGGGGCATCACTGGGGATGTGGCCTGGGGACTGGGCCTGTCCCTGGTCCCTGCGCTCTGTCTGCCCCCATGCCCTGCTGCCATGATGTTTGTATCTTGGGGTTGACCAACCACCGGCTGAACCCCTGGAACCATGCACCCAAACAAAGCTTTCCTCCTCAACGTGGTCCTTGTAGGTATTTGGTCACAGCGACCCAAAGTTGAAGAACACTGGCGATGACCCCTGGACAGCCTCCTGTCCTCAGGGGAGGTCCTTCCCTGTCACAGGACTCTCAGTACCCTCGGCTGACGCCTCCAGAGTGCTCGCCCTCTAGCTGAGGTTGAGGCGTCTGTTCTCTTAGCTCTCCAAGTCCAGCTCCTGTCCTCTTTCCAGCCTTCAGTTCTCCTCCCACCCAAGGCTGCCTCCTCCATGCTTCCGAGAGTTCAGGAGCAGAGGCGGCGACAAGGCCTGGGGCTCGCTGACAGTCGCTGTGCTGCGGGAGATGGGGCTGTGCTGAGGGCCTGGTCCTTCTCTGGAGCTCAGCCCCGCACCAGCCCTTGAACCCAGGACTCCCCCAGGACCGATCAGCCAGGCGGAGTCGTGTGTGTCACTCCTGGGGCAAGATGCACCCCCGCCTGCGACATGGAGACCGGGGAGCGGAGTGAGGGTGTGTCGGGGGAGGCGGAAGGCAGTTCAGGGTCTAGGAGGGCACGAACGGCCAGCGCCCACCCGTCTCAAATGCCACCTGCACACACTTGTCCCAACCCACAAGTGCAGCGCCACACAGAATGACCCCGTGTCACATTTCCGGGGGCTAACTGAGGCTTCTCCCGCCACTGGGACACCTAGAGATCCAGGAAGATGATGAATCGGAACCTGGGATGATCCTCGAGTTGAACATTAATACTATGAATAAGACGGCGGCATCTGTTTTCCTGGTCACTGCAGCCCATGGTGAGCATGGGGTCTTCTGACTCGAGAATTTTCTTTTTTGCAGTACTGGGGATTGAACCCAGGGGAATTTTTACCTCCGAGCTACACTCCCAGTCCTATTTTTTATTCTTTATTTTGAAACAGGGTCTCACTAAGTAGCTGAGGCTGGCCACACATCTGGATCCTCCAGTCTCAGCCTCCCAAGTACTGGGATTACAAGCGTGCACCACCATGCCCGGCTCTGACTTGAGGATTTTCAATATAAAACGAGTTCATGGGATTTTACTTTCTGGGAACTTTAGAAGCAGCTAAGCTCCTGGCTGTGGAGCTCGCTATCTTCTTTCTCATCCACTTCCCCAAACTCTGCCGGGTTCCCACGGGCCCCATCTGTGTAAAAATCCAAATGTGTAGATCCACTCTTTCCAGGCGTGGACCTCAAAGGATGCTTGCAGCGGGCCTGAGCAGAGGAAACCCCGCCCACCAAGGAAGCGAGCCCTGCTGTGTGGTGAGTGCCTCCAGGCACCATTAGGAGCCGGAACCGTGTGTGCACTGGTCAGGACTGAGGTCTGCCTTCCCACGAGCCCCCGACCACCCTCTAAAGTCCGCTAGGCTCCGTGCCCCTCCAGGGGCCAAGGCAGCTCGCCCCACAGGTCATGGTCACCATCTGCCCAGTTTCTTTACTTACAACTTGGCAGAAATTAGAAAATGTAGTGGCTTCTGTTTCTAAACGCAAAAGCAGGGGTATTGTACTGGGAATGATTAGGTTCCAGCATCTCTCTATAGCCATGGGTTGCTGGGATAACACCGAGATTATCATGTGGAGTGTAAACTGGGCGTAGTGGCGCACTCTTGTCATCCCAGTACTTAGGAGACTAAGACAGGAGGATGTGGGTTCTCGGCCAGCCTCAGCTACTTAGTGAGGCCTTCTGCAACTTAGTGAGACCCTGTTTCAGAATAAAGAATAAAAAATAGGGCTGAGGGTGTAGCTCAGAGGTAGAATGCCCCTGGGTTCAATCCCCAGTACTGCAAAATAATAATAATAATAATAATAATAATAATAATAATAATAATAATAATGTGGAGTGTATAATTCATTTCATAAGTGTATATATTGTGATTCCAAGTAAAAAAAGATATGTTCTCCTTTTAAAATATCTATTTGGTTTTTTTCATTGACAAATTATATGTAAATATATAATCATATACTAATTTTGTTCTAAATTAATCATGTGAAGGGTTAGTTAATGTAATGCTTTAGTCATGTCATTAAATTGCAATATTCTTTTCACTTCTGAATTTATGTTGTGCTCTGCAAAGCCAAGAAACAGACAAGACCTGTTCTTAGAGTGATTTCTTAATTCCCCATGGTCAGGCCCACTGATCTTTGCCTTTTGGCTAAAAATGATTGATTTTATTTCTTTGTTACTGAACAAATTAAGCATTTTCCATGCTAACTCTTTACACCTACTACAAATTTAAAAAAAAAAAAAAAAAATGCCGGGCGTGGTGGCGCACGCTTGTAATCCCAGCATTCAGGAGGCTGAGACCGGAGGATCCCGGTTCGCCGCCAGCCTCAGCTACCTAGTGAGGCACTCCGAAACTTAGTGAGACTTGGTTTCAAAATAAAGAATAAAAAATAGGGCTGGGGGTGTAGCTCGGAGGTAGAATGCCCCTGAGTTCAATCCCCAGTACCGCAAAAAAAAACAAAAACAATAATAAAGATCTGTTTTGGACTAACTAAAAAGTATTGTGGGCCAAGATTTTCTAAAAGTTTATGTGTAATTAATGGGGCAATCAAAATGAAAACACTTGGAGCAGCCTCCACCTGAAGCCGTGTTGCCTGGGTGGGGTCCCACTGGGCGCCCTGTGCATCTGCCCTGGACACTTGAAGAAGTGCGTGGGTCTTCAGGGCCGCCACAGCCGTCCCTTCCCTCCCGGAGGGGACAGTGGTGAGTGTGAATTCTAGTGATGGCAGTGGCGATTCGCAGAAGGCATTCCCATAGAGGCTAGAAGCAGAGGGATCCAGCGGGACTAAGGACAAATACAGTCCCGGGGCTGGGCCCCAGTGACCCACCCCCGCAGCCACGCCCCACCTCGGAGTCCTCCTGCACTGGGGGCTCCATTCCACACCTGAGCTTTGGGGAGGATATTCTGAACCCAAACCATAACAGAGAACATATCTCCCTCAAAGATGCCAGGGCACAGGACGGCTGCTGGGCACAGGGTCTCAGGCTTTGGGGTGGGGCCAGTGTGCAGTCAGCTTCGGATCCTCTGCTGTCTTTCCTTCCCTTTCTGGGTCATGCCCTCTGCCCCGCCCTGTGGTGGCTCTGAAGGCCATCTGTCCGTCTGCCTTCCCGGTTCAGACAATTCAGAGAGTGTGCCTGGTTTCCTTTTACTCTTCAGTGTCCAGTTCAGACCCGACAGTGTCCAGTCTACTCCACTGTGGGGATCGCAGCTGGTCTTCTCTGTACGGGCCTCCGCTTTCTCAGGAGCTGCTGTGCTGCTGGCTGCCACACCTGGTAGAGTGGCAGAGAGGGTGGCATGGCATGGCTGTGTTTAGTCACTTCCAGGTTAACCCAGTGGCTTTGAGGAGATCAGCAGTCTTCAGAGTATCTGCCGCTATCCCCCCTCCACTCCCAATCCTCCTCAAATCCTTCTTGGCCTCCGCTGTAGCTGTCCACCCTGGCTGGGGCTCAGGCCTTCTCCTGACCCTCTCTGACCTGGTCCCCATAGCTCAGGCTGCTCCTGCGCTGGTTCTGAGGGCTGAACACACGTGGTTCCTGGCATCAGAAGCTGACCCTGCCGTCTGTGAGCGCAGGCCAGGACTCGGAGCCCCTGTGTCTGGAGCCCCGGGTCCCTCCTTGCCACCTGCAGTCCAGGGAGCGCCTGGGCAGGTGGGCAGCAAGGGCAGGCTCTGGGCTCCCGACTCCAGCCCTTCTCCCCTCCATTGGTAGAGAAAACCCCGGGCCTGGGTCCAGCTCCCTGGGGCCTGTGTGTCCTGTGGCATCCCTGGGGAGCCTTGGGACTTCAGGGCTCCACCTGTCCCTCCAGGGCAGAGATCTGGATGGAAAGTCTGCTCCCAAGCCTGGGGCTCGGTTTGAAAGAGCCCCAGCTAGGCAGCGCCTGACTGGCTCCCAGCTCTATCTGTCTTCCCTGAAGCAGACTTCCTCGACTTAGGGAGAGGTGTACCAGCAGCCAGGTGAGAATGAATGGGAATTAGAATATGCTGGGACAAATATAGCGATCATATATGGGAAGTCCTTGCAGAACGTGATCCCTCTACATGATCCATGGCACATGTTCAGAAGGACAACAGACTGGAAACGAAGCCTGGAGAAGGAATTCCAAGAGTTTCCACAGGGGCAGCTGCAGCCAGCAGCCACAGGGCTCAGGGCAGAGCATTGCCAACTTCTGTAGATCTACATGGATAGATATGCCTGTCCATGCATCCGTCCGTCTGTCCGTCCGTCCATCCGTCCGTCCATCTACCCAGCCAGCCAGCCAGCCAGCCATCTGATATCTACTTATCTATCATCTACCTTTTATCTATCTCATCAGTCTACTCACCTATCACCTATCTCATCCATCTATCTCATCTATCAATCAATCTATCCATCTATCAATCCATCCATCTATCCATCTATCAATCCATCCATCTATCCATCTATATAAATCTATCTATCTATCTATCTATCTATCTATCTATCTATCTATCTATCCATCTATCTATCCATCTATCAATCCATCCATCTATCCATCTATATCAATCTATCAATCAATCTATCAATCTATCTATCTATCAATCAATCTATCTATCTATCCATCTATCAATCCATCCATCTATCTATCCATCTATCAATCCATCCATCTATCCATCTATATCAATCAATCTATCTATCCATCTATCTATCCATCTATATCCATCTATCTATCTATCTATCCATCTTCAATCAATCTATCTATCTATCTATCTATCCATCTATCTATCTATCCATCTATCAATCCATCCATCTATCCATCTATATCTATCAATCTATCAATCTATCTATCTATCCATCTTCTCTTGCATCCCTCTGTCTTATCTATCATCTATCCATCTATCTCATTGTTTATCTAGCTATCTCTCCATCTTATCCATCCATCCATCCATCCTCCATCACCCTCTCTCCCTAGCCGTCTCTGTAGGGAGTGCAGCTGTCTCGTTTTGGGATGAGGGCTATCAATTCACACCAAAGGCGGTTCTCACAGCCAGACAAAAGGCTGCATATTACTTCTCAGAGAGAGTTGCAGAGACTAGTTAACTAATCAATTAATTAAACCTGTTTGCTCAGCTAACAACTTATTCATTCACCACCGACTACGAGTGAATTATTATGTAAGACAGTTTCCCTGTGATCAAGAGCTGCAAGTGGAAAAATCAAGATGGACGGCCACTGAATACCATTAACATAAAGCCTTAAAGAGGACTAATTGTTCATTCCAAACCCGAAGATATTTTGAGAGTGGGATAAGGATTAGATTCCAGAGCATAAAATAATGAGGAAAGCAGGAAAAAAAAAAAAACCCTGAAGAAATGTTTTCAGAGTTCAAGACTTAAACCCTTTAAAGCCATTTTTACAGATAAAATTTTACTTTATGGAAATCATAAGTCATGTTCCTACAAACCCAGTTCAGCCTCCTGCATATAGAAACCCCTCACCTTGCCTGGAGGTAAGAAAATCAAGTTTACTGCTATTGAATCACTCTAAAATATTCATCTGTCAGTACTTTGTCAACCATGGTTTTGATGGCATTTAAATTGAATTTAATATAAATTTAAAAGCATCTCCATTGGATGTTAAGGATAATATGGGGCCCCCATCCACTTCAATTTTAATACCTTAAATGTAGTAAGTTCCAGCTGCCTGGATGCATTTAGAGTTGAAAGTTAGTCATTATCATATATATATTTCTTTTGTTATTTCAAATTTGCAAATGATATGAAGCCAGCAGTGGGATCCCAGCTTCAGTATCATCTCCTGTGTGTCCCAGGGCTTCGACAAGCCATGTCTGTCCTCACCGCTCCCAGACTTATTTATTTACTTATTTACTTATTTTTGCAGTACTGGGGATTGAACCCAGGAGCATTCTACCTCCAAGATGCACCCCAGCCCTATTTTTTTTTAAATCTTTATTTTGAAACAGGGTCTCACTAAGTTGTGGAGAGCCTCACTAAGTAGCTGTGGCTGGCCACGAACCCAGATCCTCTGGTCTCAGCCTCCCAAGTACTGAGATGACAAATGTGCGCCACCACACCCAGCTTAAAAAGGTTTATTTTAAATATGCAGATGGCATTGACTTATGCACAGGTCTCTCTAGATATTTTATACCTGCACCATGGGAGAAATCACGCTTCACTGCTTCACTGTTTTTTGTTTGTTTGTTTGGCATAGCACTTTCTTCCTTCAGTTTTGCTGATAAAGTACATTGTCACTTCTCACGTCTGATCTGAGGGTCTGGGCTGGCCTTGCACAGCTGACAGAGCAGGTCATGGCGATGGTGTCTGGTGTTGGGGGTGTGCTCGAGCATCCATGGCTTCCCAAGAGAAGCGCGCAAGCTGATGACAGAGGCGAGTCCAGGTGTGTCTCGGAGCCCACGTGCTGATGACCTGGTGACCCCTCTGAGCCGCCACCTAGACTCGGATCAGACTGCAGGGGCAGAAGGAGACCTGGACAGGTAACGTGTGGTGCAGATTTGGACTTTCTCCTCGGGCAGAGCTGTTTTGGTGGCATGCAGAGCCTCCAGCAGCAGCCGTGCTGAGGCCTGCACCTGGCCAGGTTGCAGCCTGGGGAGCGGAGGGCTTTCAGATGAGAGATGCTAGCAAAGCTGGCCTGGAGGATGCAGGGGCGTGCGGGGCGGCAAGGTACGCGGGGCGAGGGGAGCAGCCACAGCGCAGGTGGTGGGCTTTCCAGCTGCTCTGTCACCTCCGGGCAGCTTCCCGTCCCTGGCCACTGCACAGGGCTGCTCTGTGCTGACCCTGAGTGGGCAGACTGAAGAGCGTGAAATTCTCAAGGGCCTGGGGGCTCGGGCTGGGGTCCCCAACCTGAATCAGAGGGCCCGTTCCTGGGAAGCGAGGTCTGGGGCCTGACTGTGGGCCACAGCTGTCGTGGTCACCTGCGACTGGTGTTTGGGGAGAGAACAGGCCGTTGCTTCTCTTGAAGGGGGGCGCCTGAGGCAGGCCTGCAGCTGGACCTCAGGATCCATCAGAGCCACCCCATCAGACGAGGGGGTACAGGAAAACTCCTGAGGAACTGAGGAAGAAGAGATGGGGTGACAGGAGGTGGCTGGGTCTCCACAGAATCCTCACTCGGCTATGTCTCTCAGCTGAGAGGGACAGCCGGAATCGTGTGTGTGTGTGTGTGTGTGTGTGTGTGTGTGTAGCCCCCCTTAGCACACTCATGTAGTCACTCATCAAACACTCACTGAGCATCATGCAGAAGACTAAGGGTGGGGTTATCACAGAGTCTGTCATGTGGGGCTTTCTTCTTCGAAGCCTTCACAGCTATGCCAGCAGGTCACCGGAAGCGACCTGGGGACTCTTGTCTCAAGGAGGGTGCCTCTCCAAGGCGGAAGTCACCCCAGAGACTTGCTCTTCTAGGGAAAATTGACCGACACTCTCCAACTGGTGAGGTGGTGGAGGATAAGAAAGGATCTCAGGCAGCTGGCCCTCGGCGTCCTCAGCGGAACCCTCAGCTGCAGGTGGATCTCACATATACCGGGCAGCTGCAGGCCGGAGGGGTGAACAGTGATGTGGATCGCTGAGCACAAGCCAGGGAGGGACAGGAGAGCCGCCCAGCTCCCCAGGAGCCCCCGCACCTGCTGGCCACTTGCAGAAAGCGTGTGGGGGCAGCTACTAAAAGCGGATACGGACGCAGGCGTGCCCCAAACGCATCTGTGGCTGATTCTCGCTGCATTGAACGTCCAGCTGTTTCTTCCGTGGGTTCTCCTTTTCAGTTCAACATCTGGAGGAGCTCATTAAGCTGGGGGACCACGGGAAGGCTGAGCAGTTCTCTTCTAATTAAAAAAGCAAACTAATTAGGTGTGTGTCCAGGGCTGGAGAGAAAGCCGGTGATTGCTTCTTCCCGCCACGCAGGGCCGTTGGATGGGAGGAAAGGAATGTGCCACTCACCTGGGCAAATCAAGATAAACCTGCTCTCGCAGGACTGCGGCATTGCACCGCCCCGCACTTCCTGGATGCATCTAATCCAAACGCGGATCCCGCTATTAATCACGGGATCATGTTTTGGTGACCGTGACTCCTGTAGTAGCGTTTTTCTCCTGGTAATTTCTTCTGGATCTCCGTTCCTCTTCTTACTCCTGCTGATGGCAACGAGATGCATTATCCTAGGTGTGCTCGCACACAGACCCCATTCCTCTTCTGCCCTCTCTTTTTCTTCTCCCCCCTCCACAGGAGGTGTTTTGATGACCTTTCCCTCACATCCCTCCTTGTTGCCTAAAACTCTCTTACCTCGACTGCTCTGAGGTGGAATCCGAGTAGAGTAGCGGATTTGGGGCCAGGTGTTTGTGAGGGAAGCCATTCCAGAGGCAGGAGGGCAGGGAGTCAGGATGGGGACGTCTAGGAATGAAAAGGCCCCCTTAGCTCACTCTCCGGCGGCCTCAGGACCCTCCTGGACTGGGCCCAGGAGCACTGGCTGTAGTTTCCACATTCAGACTCGGAGCGGCCGGCCGGTGTGGGCCTGGAGCTCGGCCTCTCTGAACGCCTGGGGTCTCCTGCTTCCCCGGAGGGACCACACTCTATCCAAGGCGTCACACTCCGAGGCCCACGGCGAGGCAGGACTGGGGGGCTTGCTCTGCAGTGCCCCCCCAGAGCTGCCCCCCACTGTGCCCACCCCACCCGGAGCCTCCTGCTACCTCCACTCTCGTCCCTACTCTAGCCTGGCCCACCTGCACAGAGTCCTGCAGAGCCAGGTCTTCGGCTCCATCCCTGGCCTGGCCAAATAGGCTGAGGGACCAGGGGCGGGTCCGGCACGGGTAATACAGATGCATTGTGCTTCTGTGCCATCAAAACCCAAGCTTTTCAGCCGGGCATGGTGGTGCACCCTTGTCATCCCAGTACTTGGGAGGCTGGCACCGGAGGATCCGGGTTCGAGGCCAGCCTCAGCTACTTAGTGAGGCTCTCCACAACTTAGTGAGACCCTGTTTTCAAAATAAAGAATAAAAAACAGGGCTGGGGATGTAGCTCGGAGGTAAAATGCCCCTGGGTTCAATCCTCAGTACCAAAAAAAAAAAAAAAAAAAAAACAAAAAAAACAAGATTTTGAAAGAAAAGACGTTTGAGGTCTTGCTGTAGCGTGACAAGCCCCCACCACCCTGTCCCTCTCTCCTGACAACTTGTGTGACTCCAGGGACTCATCGGGGTTCCGAAGCAGTAGATCTCCCCAGCAACACTGAGGATGGCACAGTCCATCAAGGATAAACTCATCCAGCCCCGCAAGCAAGGGCACCCCCTCGATCCCCTTCATCCTGGCTGGCAGGAAGCGTTCCCAGGGGTTCCTGGGCTCCCGGAGGGAGGGCTGTGGAGCCTTCCCCGGGCGGGGCGAATTCCCCGAGAGCTGTCCTTGTTCATATCAAGGGTTGAGGCCTTCTTAACACATTTCACTTGTGATCTTTTAAAGCTGTCAGACCGGAATGATTTTCAGTCACCTGGCTCTGGAGTGGATTTAAAATCATGTCCCAGAGGTGGTAGATTAATAGATTAAAAAGGCAAAGTATTAATCTAGCACATCGTCCTGTCTCCTTACCCGTGAGATATAGTAGACTGTCACAGGGCCTGGCGGCTCCTCGGGGGCCTCAGAAACGTGCTCCCCGGCACCCCGGAGGACCAGCTGGGGGCAGGGGGCCTAGTCCTGCAAAACACACCAGGTCCAGGTATCCCCCTGCTGGACACTCATTCACAGCGACGTCAGCTGGGCCACCCCTGTGAATCCACCCTCGCTTTTCTGGAAAGAACGAAATCTCCTCCTCCTCCTCCTCCTTTTCCTCCTCCTTCTCCTCCTCCTCCTCCTCCTCCTCCTCCTCCTTTTCCTCCTCCTCTTCCTTTTCCTCCTCCTCCTTCTCCTCCTCCTCCTTCTCCTCCTCCTTCTCCTCCTCCTCCTCCTTTCCTCCTCTTCATCCTCCTCCTCCTCCTCCTCTTTTCCTCTTCCTCCTCTTTTCCTTCTCCTCCTCCTCCTCCTCTTCCTCTTCCTCCTCCTCCTCCTCCTTTTCCTCCTCCTTTTCCTTCTCCTCCTCCTCCTTCTCCTCCTCCTCCTCCTTTTCCTCCTCCTCCTCTTCTTCCTCCTCCTCCTCGGGGTTGAACTAGGGGTGTCTACCTCTGAACTACACCCCTAGTCTTTTTCTTATTTTTTATTCTTGAAACGGGGTCTTCTCACTAAGTTACTGATGGTCTCGCTAAGTTGCTGAGGCTGGCCTTGACCCTGGGATCCTCTGTCTCTGCCTCCTAAGTACTGGGACTACAGGTGTGTGTCACCGCAGCCAGCTCATTCCCCACTGCTTGACGTTGGGTTCCCAGGAAGGTAAGAGAAGGTGTTGAAGACATGGCTTCTGCTTACTCCTGGGTGGACAGATTTGGGTTAATCGCCTCTGAAACCGCGCCTGTCTGCAGGAACACTGTTAGCGTGGATTCTGCTGGGTCCATGGAGGAGGCGGGGCTTAGTGCTTCTCTTACCTTCTGCAGCGAGTGGTCAGTTTCTGGAGCAGGGCAGGGCAGTCTGGAAGGCAGGAGAAAAAGGGCAACTTTAGTTCCTCCCTCAGGAAAATGAAACCCTTCTCCTGGGAGTGGAACTCAAGGGGAGAGCCTCGTGAGTGGGCCTGGAGGGGGCACCTCTGCATGCCCCTGGGGCTGGCGCGCTGCAGGATGACTGTGCACTTCTGCACACCGTGCATGTGCCCCTCCTGTGGAATGTACGAGCGACTTCAGAACAGAGCCTTGCTCCAGCCTCTTCCCATAGCCTATATACAGTAGGTGCTTAATAAATGCTCTGTGCACAGTGCAATGCCTGGGTGCACATGTGGGAGTCTGCACACTAATTCAGGAGCAACCTCCATCTACCCCAAAGCAGCCAGTCAGTGGCTAGCTCACCGTATTGTTCTAGAACGTTCTCTCTCTTCTGTGCCTTAGAGCAATCACACTAGACTCCACCCATGGAAATGACTCCCCCTTCTGCTGGGAAGCTGCGATGCAGACACTCTCAGCAAGCTCGGCCTCTACATGGGGCATCAGGAGCTCAGCAGAGCGTTGTCAACGCTGTCGGCAGAAACTCAGCTCGAAGATGGATTTTCTTCTTCTGAAATTTCAGGAACAAAAAATTTCCCTGCAGAAGCCCCTCAGCAGTCTGGCCCCCTAAATCATGAGGATGTCTGAGGATCTGTGTCACGGAGACCATATTTTCTATGCTGTTCTTTCAATGTCTGCCCCTGGAAAAGTACTTTGGGAGACGGACTCTGAAAGTCGTAGAAATTATTATTATTTTCATTGCTCCACGAGGCAGTGGGACGGAACGCCCCCCCGCCCCAGCCCCGGGCCAAGCGTGGTCCCTGCAGGCTTCTGCACACGGCGTGTTAAGGATCCTGCAGCTGGGCCCGGGGCCCAGGGCCTGGGGGCGCTCGGCTGGGAGGTGCTTTCTTTGGGGCTTTGTACACTGCAAAGCCAGGCTCCGTGCTCTCCACCAAGATGGGGGAGCTTGGCCCCCGAGGCCCTGCGCATGTGCGTTACACATAAAACCCTGCTGCTACAGTAGGGCGGACAAAGGCAGTGGCCAGGAGGGGCCTGACAGCTCTGTGCTCTTGGTGACCTCCCTGGCCAGCCCAGTCTGGGGGCCAGCAGCCCAGCTCAGAGTCTGTGACACATATCAGGAGACTGGGGACAAGCCGGCACAGGGGCTGGACTCTTTCCGGAAGGAGGCTGCTCATCGGAGGCCCTGGGCATGGCGAGGGGAGGGTGCCGGGAGCCTCAAAGGTGAGGTCAAGGAAGGGCAGGAGCAAGGGAGGCTTCTCAGGTCTGGAGAGTGGAGGTCTGTGTTAGGCAGTTTCCCAGCACTTTAATAAAACGCCAGAGACGGCCAGCGTAGAAAGATGAAAGGTTTTGCCTCTCCTGCCGGCCTGTCCCTCGTGCTTTGAGCACCCAGCAGGGCAGCTGGCCTGTGACTGAGGCTGGACTCACTTCATGGAGTGAATGACCAAGCGCAGAGTGCAGGCAGGCCCAGTAGCTACCCAGTAGCCAGCCACCACTGAGTTCCTCTCCTTGAGGCTGGGGGTGGGGGGGCCGTGGGGCCCAGGGAGGTGGCTTCGGGGAGTGTGGGAAAGGGCGGTGGGGCCTGCCATGGCGTGGAGAAGATGGGGGGCTTCCTGGAGGAGGTGATGGGGGCCTGGGCCCTGTGCAGCAGCCATGTTCCCACCCTGCGGGAGGGGTCTGCGGGGTGGCGCAGGCCCCAGCCATGGCAGGGGCGGACAGCAGCTGAAGGCAGCTGGGAGGAGCAGGGACAGATGCTGCAGGCGCCAGGCTGGGGAGGGGCCTTTTCTGCAGGTCAGGGGTGAGGGGCGGGCACCTTTGCAGAGGCTCCGGGCTTCCGCTGACCTCCCTTTGGCCCTGGGCAACAGGAGGCTGGGTGGATGGTAGGGTGTGTTGGGCAGTCAGGAATTTGCACAGGATGTCCTGAAAGCGCAGGAGTGCAGGGGCCCTTCCGGGGCTGGAGGAGACCAGAGGGCTGAGGACACAGTATTCAGGAGCCCCAGCGTCTCAGGAGACCAGAGGAAGAGGAGCTCAGAGGGTCTCGGGGAAGCTGGAGCACGCACAGTCCTGCAGAATGAGCAGGTAGCTAGGTGGCTGAATGTCAGGGGGACGTCGAGTAAGAGAAACAGGGGCAGTGGCCTCGGATGTGTCAGAGTAGGATGTCCCTGATGGAGACCCAGGCAGGAAGTTCCGGCAGGAGCACAGCAGGGCCTGAGTTCGGTGGCGAGAGAGCGTGACCAGATCTTCATCAATATCTCAAACAATCAGACATAAAGAGTATGATGTTCTGAAGAGCGGCTGGTCATTTGTTTCTGGGAGGAGAAGATATTTTCTCTAATCATTTTTAACGGAATGCAGAAGGAATTCAAGCTTGCCGATTTGCAAATAGACCTTTTGGCGCTGGCTAGTTCGTTGCAGGTATTCTGGACACCCCTTGTCTCCAGAGGACAGCTTACAGAAGGCCGGGGGGCAGCGGGGGCTCCTCTGTGCACCGTTGATTCTCGGGTGTGAATGTCCACCTGCCTTCGTGGGCACTGGTCGGTCAGAGGGAGGGCCGGCTGGGGCAGGCACCACTGCAGACATGGACTGCCGAGACAGAGGCAGATTCCGGCAGGCGGGTAGAGGTTCCTGGCACCCGAGCAGGTTGGCTGGGGCCTGGGGTTTAATTACAGACGGGGAGGACGGCTCGGGAGGGCTCTCTCTCCTGCATTCCAGGCACAGTTCCCAGACCTCGTGCTGGTTTGAAAGCAGTCGAGGCGAGCAAGTCGTGTGCGTGCCCACCAGGGCGGGGTGAGGCATCTGGGTGGCAAGGAGGAGGTAGGAAGGGAGAGACAAGGGACTCTGAATGGGCTTCCGTGAGAAGAGGGAGACGGGCCTGAATGCATCCTCTTCGCTTCTGTTCTCTCGGGGCCTTCCTTCCTCCTGGCGGGACGGACAGCGGCTGGCTGTGGTGCTGAGCCCGGGGAGACTCTGCCGCCTTGCCTCTGCTCCCAGGGAGGCGGGCACCCGGGGGATTTCTAAGTTGGGCTTTGTTCGGCTGGGCTGTCGGTGTGAGGATGGAGCCTGCAGTCGTCCCTTCGGATTTTGTACGAGATGTGCGTGCTGGAGAGGCAGCACGGTGGCCCAGAGAGATAAAGAGGTGGAAAGGGCTGGTCAGTCTTCCCTGGACTCCTCTCAGAAGCCACCGATCAGGCATCGAAACGCAGGCCCGAGGGCCAGGACACCACGGCTGGCCGCCATCCCGGGTGTCTGGGGAGGAGCTGGTCGGGGCGGGCATGCTCCGGTCCTCCAGCGGACGGGGCGTCAGATATTGGCCTGTGTGGTCCTCTTGCAAGAGGGCAGTGCGCTCCTAGGTTCCTGGTGGGGACTCTCCATGGGCTGCCTTCTTTCACCTCTTAGTGCTGTGTTCGCGTCTCTGGAAGTGGCCCAGGAGGGTTAGGCTTCCTGGGCGCCTGGCTCCTCTGTCACCTCCCTTGCTCTGGGTCTGAGTCCTCAGCTGTGCCAACACAGGGTCCTGCCACCAGTTCGTGTAGGACGCGCAGACCTGTGTGCGGTGGCGAATCTGACCAGGGACTCCTGTCCTAGCTGAGGGGAGGAGGCCACGAGCAGCTCCTGGAGGCTCTCCCAGGGAGGCCGCAGGCTGCGCTGTGTCTGGGGGGGGGCAGGGGGCGTGGCCTGCAGCCCAGCTCAGAGGAGTGGGCTCCTGGGTGGAGCTCTGCGGACTGGGGACCCTCATAGTGGAGCCCAGAGCCCGGCTGAACAAGCGGCCACATTCGTCCCATCGTTCTTGTCCACATTCGTCCCATCGTTCTTGTCCACACTCCCTGGCTCCACTGCTCTCCAAAGCTTCTTGCACCCAAGTTCTCTTTCTGCCCTACCTGGGGTCGGGCAGGGGCAGCAGCCAGGTGTGTGCAGAGGCCGGGAGGAGGGGGCCCAAGGATCCTCCTCCGGATATGCTGGTGGCCTCTGTCACGTGGAGGTGAGCCAGGACAGCTCCTCCCAAGTCCCGGTAGGACTGAGCCAGGGATGGTGTGGAAACCAGGGCAGACAAGCGCCTGTGGCTGACAGGGGGGGACTCCTCCCTCGGTCTTTCTCCACGGCCATCTTCTCTGGGAGGAGGAGGTGTATAGTTTCCTGGGTCGGCTGACATGGAGTGGCACAAGCTGCTTAAAACAGAACTTTCTTGTCTCACCGTTCTGGAGCCAGAGGCCCGAGATCAGGTGCAGGCAGCGCCGGTTCCTTCTAGAAGCCCCGAGGAGTCACTTGCTCCGGGTCCTGGTGCTGCCCTCAGCCCCGGCTGGCGGACACCTGGCTCAGCCTTTGCCTTGTCTCCACCGACTTCAAGGACAGCTACGCTGGATTTAGGATGGCCTCATGCCGCGACCTCAAACTCACCTGCGAAGGTCCCTACTTCAAGCAAGGTCGTGCTCTGAGGTTCCAGACCCACATGTCTTCGGGAGACCCTGGTCAACCCCCCACAGTCCGGCTCCACTTGTAGAGCGCCCTTCGAGACCCACGATGGCGCAGGTGGTGAGCTCTCGTGGGCGAGTCCTCAGCTGCTCCACAGGCCTGGTTAGACTTTGAGCCTGACTCTTGACCTCTCGTGGATGTGTGCCTCTCCAAAGGAGCCAGTGAAATCGGAGCCCAGTGGGGAAGAAAGGTATTTAATTTTTATTTTTTTAATTTTTTTTGGTTCTGGGGATGGAACCCAGGTACTCTACCTCTAAGGTTCACCCACAACAGTTTTCACTTATTATTTTGAAGTAGGGTCTCGCTAAGTTGCTGAGGGTCTCACTAACTTGCTGAGGCTGGCCTCAAGTCTCCGACACTCTTGTCTTAGCCTCTCCACCACCGTGCCTGGCTAGGAAGGTTCTTCTTCTTGCGTTTGTCTTGTCAGTATGATAACTAATTTCCCATAAGCCCGTCAACACGATTTCCAACATGAGGACTGAAAATCGGTTCATCTGTTCAAAACCCAGTGCCCAACGGGTCTTTTATGATAAATGTCTTATGTGTCTACTTTCTTTAAATTTTTGGGGGGCTTTACTTTGTATCTTGTGTTAGGAATACGAGGCCGTCTGAAAATTTCTGTTTTTAAAATGGGTGCCTATGAGCCGAATGGTGGCGCACGCTTGTAATCCCAGCATTTGGGAGGCTGAGACCAGAGGATCCGGGTTCGAGGCCAACCTCAGCTACCTAGTGAGGCACTCCGCAACTTAGTGAGACCCAGTTTCAAAATAAAGAATAAAAAATAGGGCTGGGGGTGTAGCTCGGAGGTAGAATGCCCCTGTGTTCAATCTCCAGTACCACAAAAAATAAAATAAAATAAAATAAAATAAAATGGGTGCCTAAGTTAATTTGCAGAGAATGGCATGCTTCATTGTAGTATATTGATACCTGCCTAGAACATAGTTTGATCAAATTGATGCCCACTATCTCCCTGTAGCTTTTCTGCCCCATTCCCCCTCATTCCCTTCCTCTACACTAGTAGTCCCCCTTGAAAATGTCCTGAATCCAGCTCAGGAGCTACCGCTCTGGGGAATTCAAGTCCCTGGCAGCTCAAAGCTTTCTTTCTTGGGGAAAACTTGCTCATTTTGTTCCAGATGTCTCAGAAGGGCTGGTGTATGACCTCGGTCTCTTTTGTGTTCCAATGTCTCCTTCTTTAAAGTGGGAATTAAGAAAACAAATCTCTTTGCTTCTCCATAATGATGCTGGGGCCCTCAGATGAATCCACCATTAGTGCATGAGGGTTCGTCCCCCTGGGAGACATTTGCACAAGACCAGATGAATTCATCAGGATTCTCTAGGGAGACAGAGCTCATAGGATATGGATATGGGTGTGTAAGAAGGACTTTATATAAGAAGGGGCTCACATGGCCCTGAGGAGTCCCAGGATGGGTCTTCTTAGGCTGGAGACCCTGGGATGCAGGGCTGGGCTCAGTCTAGGTCCACCGACCTCCACACAGAAGCCAATGGTGTAGCTTAGTTCAAGGACAGATGCCTGGGTACCAGGGCAAGGGGTCCCGATGGAAGTCCTGGGGTTCAAGGCCACAGCCTGGAGCTCTGATGTCCCAGTCAGGAGAGGGCTGTGTGCCAGCAATGGGCAGGAGAGTCCAAGCCACCTTCTCTGTTCTCTTCGGGCCCCTGGGTCTCCTCGTGTGAGGATCAGGTCTCCCCTACCTGGTCCACAGATACTTGCCTCCCCTGGAGACACCTCGCAGACACGCCCACAGTTGCAGGTGACCAGGTTTCTCAGAGCCTGCCGGCTAAGTCGGACAAGCTTGGAGGGAGAAAGTGTGGTTTGAGAAAAACAAGGACAAAAGTTGCTTAAGAAAGAGAAAGACAAGGGATAGATTCAGGAGGGCTGACAGTGAATACTGCCGCACCGAGTTTATTTAGCTCAGTCCTTATATACTTCTTTGAGCACCAGAGTATACGTCAAAGTTAACGTTTTCTCACAATGCTTACATTTTGTGAAAATTAATCATCTGAGGGTACACAGTTCAAGGAACAAATATTCACACAATTCATTACTATAACAGCCTGATAAAGTCTGAATAAACCTCTTGATTCCTGGAACTTGAAGCAAAGCAGGGCTTTTGCCCTGAGTCAGTAGTCAGCGCATGTTATGGTAATCTTTATCTCCATAGGAACAGGCTTCTATGCCTGTGAGTCAGCAAAGGCAGGCCTTGAGCACTGTCGGGCTCCGACAACTAGGTCAAGTTGACACCTAAAATTACCATCACACCGTAGGGTTGGCCGCCTTGATCTGGACCCACTGTGCGGCACACACCACACCTGCCTGGGGAGGGGGCTGCTTTCTCCGCACCTGGCATGGCCCAGCAGCCAGCTGGACATCCGCTCTAGGTGGCCGGGGCCCCTGTGGGCTGCTGTGCACTTGGCTTCACACCTGTGGAAACCCTTGAACACTTCCGTCCTCTTGTGAATGACCTTAGAGAAGGTTACAGGTTTGCCAAGAACATCCAGGGTTCCAGGTGTCCTGCCTTTGAGGACTTTGGACAATTTAGATTGTGTGCATGATGGTTAGATATAGACTGGCCCCTTTGGAGAGCTCATACATTGGCGTTTGGAGTTGATATAATGGAGTTTTGAGGGTTATAATCCCAGCAGTGGCTACATCCAATGCAGTGTGTCTATCTGGGTGGTGGCTGGAGGGGGGGGCGGGTTCCTGGGGGCGTGGCCTGTATATGGCTCCTCCCCCTCTTGCTTCTGGTCTCCATGATGTGAGAAGCACAGCCCATGAATGTCCCCCCGCCCTGTTTCCCACCACCCTGCCGAGATTCCTGGTTCCTGGCTTCACAGGGACTGAGCCCCAGACCGTGAGAAAAGAATCTTCTTCCTTCTAAGTTCCACACACCGTCAATCATTTAGATTATAGCTGCAAGAAGGCTGAGCAGGCCAGCGTACCTGGTGCCCTGTGGGTACTCTGGAAGGTCAGGCTGGCTGGACACACGTATGGGCAAGAGGTCGGCTCCCCCACCCCCCCATGATGCGCCTGCAGATGATTTCCTCCACAATCTGTTTTGGGGCTTCCTGGGGATCAGGCCCCGGCATGGCTGCCGGCCTCGTGAGCACTGAGAGCTAGGCCCTCTCTCTGCCTGGGGTCCTCGCGGGGCGGGCGTGGACACCTGCTTCTCTTCTGCTTCTGCTCCTCTTACTCGCCGACACGGAGGGATCTTTGCTGAGAAGCAGCTGAGCCATCGAGGTCCAGGGTCGCACCTGCAGGCCTCCGCCCCGCCTGGCTCCACACCAGTGGCCATGCTGGCTGGCATGGCGGGCCTCCCTGACAGGCTGTCTGCGGCCCGAGGCCGGAGCCTTCTTCCCAGGGTTCCACATCTTCACACAGTTCTCTGCACCGCACGTCGGCTCCTTCTCAGCGTCCCCTGCAGCGTGTCTCTTCTGCCTGCCCCTGTACCATGCCAGACACTCCTCTCTCCTGGGTGGTGCTGACCAGCAAGTGGAAAGGCCGGCTCTAGAAACCTGACGAGCCCCGAAACACGATTCACGTGCTTGCCGCAAGTTAAGGAGGCCTCTGATGATAGATAGGAGCCCAAAGCCTCTCCTTGGCTCCTGGTATTCACACCAGAGACAGAGCAAGGGCAGAGCAACTCTCCCCACCAAGCGGGGGAGCCCAGGAAAACACACACCCCACTGGCAAGGGCGAGGGCGGCCCTCTTGAGTGCTGAGCTGCAGGGCAGCAGAAGTCCCAGGTAGGTGCAGGGGCCAGGTTGCTTCTGACAGCCAACCCTGGCCTGGCATCTGGGGTCCCCTCGGGCGGGACATCTGGGGCTGCCCCTGGTGGACACTCAGGCTGGGTCACATACCTCTGAGCCAGGGTCTTTATTTTTTTGTTTTTGCGGTACTGGGGATTGAACTTGGGGGCATTCTACCTCCGAGCTACACCCCCAGGCCTATATTTTAATTCTTTATTTTGAAACAGGGTCTCACTAAATTGTGGAGTGCCTCACTAGGTAGCTGAGGCTGGCCGCGAACCCGGATCCTCTGGTCTCAGCCTCCCAAATGCTGGGATTACAAGCATGTGCCACCACGCCCGGCTTAGCCAGGGTCCTTTTAAGATTTCAGGGTTTACACCGGGGACTTCTCTCCCGCCTGGGCACTCAGGGACCAGCCAGCTGCAGCCAGGCGGAGCCCTGGGACTTGGCCACTGTGCTCTGGTTTGGGATGTCCAGGTCTGCACCTCCCTGGAATGACTGCCTCTGTGGGGAAACTGAGGCAGCACTAGAGCCAGGCCACGGGGGCACTGTGAGCAGCAAGGAGCTGGGCTAGGGGTTCCCCGCAGATCCGGGCTGCATCTCACCTCCACAGACAGAAGAGCTCTCTACTCAATGTGAATCCGGGAGGGACGGAGTGGCCCCAGCCTGGTGTTTATCTTACCTTGAGGCTCAACAGCAAAGTTTCCTTCTCCTTTGTAGGTTTACTCTGCTTGATGCTGCGAGACAGGCAGGCAGCCAGGGTGCTGGCTGGGCACTCCTGGTGCTGTTTGCCCAGCTCCAGTGCCTCCTGCACCTGCAGCAACCGTGGAGGCCCCTGGACTCGTGCCTGCTGCCCCACTCTCCACCAAAAGACGCCATGGCGGGCTGGGAGTCCCGGTGACCCAGCGGGTGCATGTTAGTGACAGACACAGGGGGGTCATGGAGCTCCTGTTCACACAACGTCGGGCCTCTGGACTCTGTGAAGTTGCCCCAAACAGGAAGAAGGAGACACAGGGACAGAAGCGAGCGCAATGCTGCCGGCTAACTCAGGCGCAGTCTCAGCAAGCAGGACGGGGAGGAGAGGCCAGCCCCTTGTGGCCCCCCAAAGTGTGTGAAGAAAGATGGGAAGGAAAGAGACCGGGGGAGGGGCAAGAGGGAGGAGCAGAGGAAACAAGGAGAAGCAGAGAAGAGACCAGGGGGACAGCGGCGTCCAAGGGCGGCTTCCCTGTGAGGCTCAGGTGATTTGCTGGCACAAAGATCCCACGATTTCATGTTTGCATAGTACAGCAGTAAGTGAGCCGCTGCGAAGCAGGAAAGCCTTGGAGATTAAGTCTGTTTACAGGAAGCGATGGCCTTCTCGTTTCCAATGTTTATCCACGGTGCCGGGGGAGTGTGTGTGTGTGTGTGGGGGGGGGGACTCGAGGTTCCAGGATGCAGTGTGACGGTCCCCGGGGAGCAGGTGCTGCTGGAGGCCGTGGCTCCCATACCTGCTGCCCTCCTCTTGCAGTGCTGTGGTTCTTGTTGAGCAGGCCAGGCCCCTTCCTGTCTCTTCCAGCTTCTAGGGGCCCCCAGGGTTCTGGGTCCTGTGGTAACATCACTCTAGTCTCTGTTCCTCTTCATAAGGTTTCCCAGTCTCCTCTGCTACCCTCCAGCAGGGCTGTCTGACTGTCCTGAAGCCTATCCTCAGGGGGGCTGAGCTAGAGCGGGGAATGGGGTCACCGGGGAACCAGCCATGTGTAGCCCCCTTTACCTGCGTCCTCTCAGGATCTAGACCAGGGCACTGGCTCTTGGGCTTCCTTACAACATGGCGGCTTCGCAGAAGCACAGCTGCTTATAGGATGGCACAGGGATTCCAACTGAATGTCCCAGTAAGCCAGGAACTCTGCTCTGGCCTCAGAATTCATAAATGCCTCCTCTGCCACATGCAAATTAGTTGAAACCACTGGAGTCCTTCTCAGACTCAGGAAAAGTTTGTAAATTCTTTATCCCAGTGAGAGGAACATCAAATAATGTCATGGCAATCCTTCCTGAGTTACCAATGTTAATCTCAATGTGGCGCATGGGGTAGGAATCGGGTGGGAACCAAGGTGAAACTCACCAAGAGGTGTGGGCTTGTGTGTCTCCATTGCTCTCAACTTCATGATGTATGATTACAATGCACCAATTAATTTAAAAAAAGACATCTTGAAACAAAAGTGTGAAAAAAAGAGAATATTATAGTCTACCCTTTGACTACAGACCACTTACATTTTTTCCCCTTGCAAAATAGCTCAAGACATCGTCAAGTCTTCCAAGATCAGGCCTCGAGTGGCAATGGGGAGAAGGCTCTGCGTGAGGTTCCTTGGGTAAAGTCCCTCTCATCTAGGGACTGATGAACAAGTACACTTTATTCTTGCCTCTCCCTGATCTGCAATGGTAGCGGGAGTAGAGGTCGGCTGGGCTAGACACTTCTCTCCCCACAGGGAAACAGAAGGTACACAGGAGCCACCAGGTACAGCAGCTCTGAGACGGGGCCAGGGCCAGGTTCCCAGTTCCCTGAGGAGGCCTCAGCCCAGCTCTCCAGGGCTGTTGGCTCTGCCCTCAGGTCTCCTGATAAGCTCTGAGTCACTGTCCTTTTCTGTAAGAAATGACTGAGTTCATAACTGAATAGCCTTCCCAACCTAGGGAAGCTCACCAAGTGCTGTGGGCTTGTGTGTCTCCATTGCTCTGACTTCATGATGTATGATTACAATGCACCAATTAATTTAAAAAAAAAAAAAGACATCTTGAAACCAAAGTGTGAAAAAAAAGAGAATATTATAGTCTACCCTTTGGCTGCAGCTGCAGCTTCAAATAACTTTCATTATTTCTTACTATTCTTTCACACGCCGATATAATTTCTTTAAACGCATGGTGGGTTTCCTTTGTGTCGCTCTATGAGGCAAAGCCCACCCCAGGACTCTCCAGCTCTCCTCAGCCTTGAGCCCCCTGAGGCTTCGTAGTCTGGGCCCACCCTGCAGGCTCCCAGAACTCTTACTAAGGAGGTAGGGCCTGTGAGGTACAGGCTGGAGATTAATTAGACAATTTAGACTTTTGGCTTGCAGTAGTCCACCAAACACTGCCGTGAGCCTCTCTCTGGAGAGCCTGGGCATGTGAGATAGTTGGGTGTCAAAGCCAACAGCTCCTGCCTCTCACAGTTTCTCTAAATTATGCTTGTGGACGGAGTAATTCCTTCTATAGCCCATCACTCTCTATCCTCACCTTGAGATGTACAAAAAGAAAACAGCTGATATTTTCAACATTCTGCTTAAAATAATTGTATTAGCCAAATAAATCATTTCAAGGCATACACTGACTGTTTTCTCCACTTTTCACAGGCAACTGTTTTGCTAAATTTCCAATACTGCCCAGCAAGGGTCTTCCTTCCTCTGGTAACAGTTTCCAATAATATTTTCTTTACTTGGCGTTGAGTTTTCAGTGACAGCTCCCACGAGACCCACCTGGCCCCTGCTAACAGTCTCCTCACACTCTTCAGGAACCTACAGCCTTGAAACCTATGCCTCTTAGTTTAGGTTTTTGTCACCGTGAAATCCCACCTTTTAGCTGCCAAACTCTGTTCTAGTTCCTACTCATATAAAGCAAAACGCCCCAAACTTACTGGCACATGCAATCATTTTATTTGGCTTATGTGTTCAGGAGTCAGCAACTTAAGAGGCGCAGAGGAGACCTCTTAAGGTACCTCTGACTTGCAAAATCTGGAGTCTTGAGAAGAAATCGCAGGAGGGCTGGGCTGACCCCAAGGTTGAAGGACACAATCATTTCAAGATAAATTTAGCAATGCCGTCTGGTGCTAAAACCTGGAGCTCAGCTTGGACTCTTGGCCAGAATACTTCCAGGTGGCGAGGCTCCCAACCCGGCTGACTCCTGCCGCCCAGGGCCCCAGCGTGACTGTCCCAGACAATGAGGTGCGGCTGCATTTTCTATTTGGGATGAGCCTCTGCCCTCCATCCTCCAGTGCAGATCTGAGCAGTCCTAAGCCCCCAGGACTTAGGGGCAGGGGGTCGTCAGCCCCAATACTTAGTATAAGGAGCATCTAGAGCTTTTGGACCATTAAAAAAAAATACCTCATGTTACGCCATCAGATTAACCACACTGATTTCAAATGGTGAACCACCTAGATAAGGGACAGCTGTCTTTTCCTCTCTGCTAATGGAATCCACGCAGTCTTCCCCTGCTCACGTGTCCACACCTGTGTCCAAGGAATCGAGTCCCCGCCATGGGCTCATGACACAGGCTCCACGAGCTGTCCCAGAACACCCCTTCCGCTGGGCTCCCTGCCCCTCCCTGCCACATGCCCCTCGGCATCCCTGCCTCCTCCACACACCCCTCTCGCCCATGGTCCTCCCAGCGGCTAGGACGTGCTCTGTCAAGGGCAGACAGCTTTACTGCTACCATCGCAGACCAGGGAGGGGCAAGAATAACTTATTTGCTCATCGGTCCCTAGATGAGGGCCACTTTACCCAGGGGACCTCACACAGAGCCACCTCCCCGTTTCCATCCATGGTCTCACATTGCGTCAGCGCTCCGGGCCTCCCTTGCTCCTCATATTTGGCCAGTGCCTGCAGTGTCCCCGGGCCCCAGTGGAGGGGGCCAGGCTCTGCTCGCCCTTCCCTGGACCCGGCCACCTCCAGCTCAGGGCTTTGCTCGACACAAAGCTTCTTTGCGACTTTCCGCTCTGTGGGGGCGAGACTGGACACCCAGACGGAGATGCGGGAGGCCAGGGAAGGGCTTCATGTTGGCTCTCTGCAGTCCCATCGAGTCTGACAAATGCATGAGGCGGCTCCTTCTTCCACATGGGTGATTTCATCAGAGAGAGGGGTGAAGAGAAGGAAGGTGAGGGCCGGCCAGGTGCCCGTGGGCCTAGGGAAAGGGATGGATCACTTCTGTCTCAACAGGAGGCTCTGCCAAGTCCTTCTGGGAACTTTCTAGACGCAGGGGTCAGGTATGGCATTGCTGTGGGCCATCCTGGGCCCACTCGGTGGCTGGGGGTTCTGGTGTGGAGCGTCCACAGGAGGAAGCGGGTTCCAGGGTTGCAGGGCAGCTTCACACAGGTGAGGACATGGGGACTGGCATCCTTTTCAGGACTGAGGGACCTTCGGGAGTCACACTTCCCAGCTCAGTCACGGCCCGCCCGGGGATCCCAGCTCCTCCTGGGGCTGCATATTGGAAGTCAGGCCGGGAAAGGTGAGCTTCATGGGTGAGTCTCCCAGCCGTCAGGCACGACAAGGGCAGGGCCCTGGCTTGAAGCCCCGCAGCCCCCAGGTTGTGCATCTGAGGATCCTCCATGGAGACTCATATTAGTGCCCTGGGGGCCGCACTGGGCAGCCCCCCCCATCTTTGTCATGGTGACATTGTTATAGTTAGATACTCATTTATTAATACTCAGGGCGGATAGAGTGGAGTCATGAGGGCTGCAACCCAACAGTGGATAAGTCCATCGTAATGGATTTACCTGGGTGGTGCTACTGATCCCCGGGGTGCTGCCCTGGGGATTACATAAGCTCCCTCTTCCTTCTCCATCGCTCTTGCTTCTGGCCTCCATGCTGTGAGGAGCACAGCCCTTTCTCTTTTTCAGTCCTCCGCCACCATGCCTGAGACCTGATGTCCATGTGGGTGGAACCTGAAACCGTAAGAAAAGAAATCTTCCTCCCTCCAAGTTACGTGGTCAGTCTTTTAGAGTATAGCTGCAGAACGGCTGACCAGACAGACATGGAGGCCGAGGAAGGGCCCGGGCTCCTCCAAACTCCGCAGACGCACCAGGGGTCACAGGAGTCCCTCCTGCAGCCCTCCGCGGACTGCCCAAGCCCGGGTCTCCCTTCAGAGGCGGGTTCTTGGGGGCCAAGCTGTGGGGCAGTGCCCGGGGCGCACAGAGCCTGGTGGACTTGGAGCCGCTCTGAGCGGGGCACTCCGCTGCTGACCCACAGCTGGTGACAACTCCTTATCACGGGGAGACTCCTCCACCCCGGGGTCCCCTGCACCTGCTCCCACCTGGGCTTGCCTGGGGTCACCTCTCCCTGACAGGCTGGGGGCTCGTCAGGACTTACAGGGAGACCGTTTACAGAGGGGCTTTGCTGCCTCTCCCGCTCCTCGACTTCAGCAGCAGATGCGTTTAATTATTGCCACACAAGCTAAACACCCTGAACAGCCATTTCCCCTTCAGCAAGATGGGGTGCGAGTGAGCCAGTGTGTGTGTGCGCGCGCGCGAGTGTATGTGTGAAAAAACGTAAACAGATTGTATAACAAAGTGTTCTCTAGCTGTCAGCAAGAGCTTTGAAAATAAAACACTCCCCTCCCAACTCACAATTGGCTGGCAGTCGGCACATAATGAATAATCGCTCCGGGGACCCGTGGAAAGATGTGTGGGAAAACTTTAATTAAAAGCTTGTCAGTGCAATTTTACCTGGGTGACATCACCTGCGTGAGCAGCCGCTGCTCAGCTTTGTTGTCTGTGGGATCCAGCGGCACACTCTTGTTTTGCTGACAGCAAACAATTCAGAGAGGCCTTTAAGAGCTGGCGGTGGGTGGGAGGTGGGAGGAAAACACTGGGCTGCCTTGGAACCCCGTCGGCTGGGGGGTCTCTTTTCTAATTAGCAGCTGGATCAGCCCCGGGTGGGTGCGGGGGCAGGGCGGCTGGGCACTGGGCCTGCGCAGGAGGGAGCCTCGGCTCAGGGCACTTTCGAGTGGGGTCCCTCCCCGGTCTACTGGGTCCTGCCAGGCGTGGGCGCAGGGAATGTGCTCACCCTGAGGGCGCTCCCAAGCTCTGCTGGTCAGGGAAGACGTGGCAGAGAATCCCTGAACCAGGGGGCAGAAGCCAGAATCAGGCCCTGCGCTGGTCCCCGCCGGCTCCTCCCCACGCCCTGGTCTGTGTTAGGGAAGATGGACTTGCCTGGAACCCAGGGGCCACCAGGCAGCACCCACCTAGAACGAGAGCATTTGGGGGCTTGTGCTCTCGAAAAGGTGTCTGGCTAAAGGCCTCCTCCCGTCCCCCAGCCAGCCAATTATTTTCAGATGTACTGGTAATTGAAGACGGCCCCTCCTGCCAAAGAGTTGGAATCACTTCTAAGTGAGTCATCAAAACCAATACTTGGGTGCCCCTCAGCCATTTAAAGACTTCTGAGGTTGGAGAAATGAAGTTCGAACCCACACAAGCACCTTGGGCTTCCGGAGGCGGACGCATTTCCGGAGCTGCTGGAGAGTGGGGTTCTCTTGGTTTATGGATTTGGCACGGGCTCCTGGAGTCCTTGTCGGGATACTTTTTTTGTTCTTCACTAATTTGTTACAAGCTTGCACTTCTAATACTAACGGATTAATTGCAAGTTATAGCAATTAAATACTAATTAATCCATTTTCCTGAACAATGCCTTCCTTTTATCTATAACTGTTTACTTGACTTACAAATATTTTTGTAGCAATTAAATGTTACAATATAACCGGACACTGCCGAACTGTATTCAGACAAGTAAACAAGCAATTTTGTGCCTTTGATCAGTCACAGCTGATAACATGGCTGCAGTAATGACCGACCTGGGCTGGAGGAAGTGCGTGGCTCTGGAGATTTCCACTCGGCTTATTTGTGACTTTATCTCTGATGAACCTCATTCCCGGCTGCATGTTGGCATCTGGCTCCAGGCCTTGGGGCAGCCCCAGTCAGGACTCGGGTAGAAGGACAGGAGCAGATGCAGCCCGGGGCTGCTGGGGTCTGTGCTCAGAAATCCTTACCCAGTGCTCTCCCGGGGAATGCTGGGAATCAAATCGTCTCACATCAAAGGCAGCCTCCTTGGCGCTGAGGTTCTTGTCTGAGGAGCGTGCAGATTGGGCTGTGGCAAAAACGGAGGGTCTCCAGTTTATGAATGACAACGTTAGTCTGTTTTGTGCTGCTGAGTGACTTAAAAAGGGCTTCACTCGGCTCCGGTTCTGGAAGTTTGAGGTCATAGTGCTGGCCTGTGCTGGGCCCTGGTGAGGACTTCATTGGGGAGCACCGGCATATAGGGCGTGGTGAGACCCAAGAGACTCAGGAGGCGCCGGCTCCAGTTACAATTGCTCTCCCGGGAACTACCCAGGTCCTGGGAGAACCCACTCACCCCCTCTAGGGTGGCCCTCCAAAGACCCAGCAGCCTGCCTCCTAAAGGTGCCCCTCCTCCACCCTGTCACACCGGGACCCTGGCTCCCAACACATGAATGGGGACAAATCACATCCAAACCACAGCAAATGCGTTAGCTCCAAAATTGCATTCGCAGGTTCCATAAAAGCAGACTGCTGGTGGAGTCCACAGGGCGATAGAACCGTCCTCCAAAGGACCAGGAGAAAGAGAGACATTGGAAATGCAGGAGGGAATTTCATACAACAGTGCTTTCTACTCTCCAACAGCTAATTTGAGGGAAGGAAGGAAGGAAGGAAGGAAGGAAGGAAGGAAGGAAGGAAGGAAGGAAGGAAGGAAGGAAGGAAAGACAAGTTCTTTAATTAATGTCTCCAGGAGAAGATATAAATCAAGAACTCTTTCAGCAAAGCACCACTGTCCTTGTAGAGTACAGACTAAGACTCCACCTGGGACTTCTCATGAATAGCATCCTCCTGATGGGTGAAGAATGTTCTGGAATGGACAAACTTCTTCAGTGTGAGGGGCCATGCTCCCAGCAACCTCCTATCACCACGGAGACTCTCCAAAACCATGGAGACGCCACCACATCCCTGGATGCAGCAGGGCTCGGCGTCCACGGCCCTGTTGGGCTGACCCAGGAGCTCAGCACACCCGCCTGTCACCGTGATGGCATGGCTTCTTGAGATGGACAAGGTAGAACACGAGTCCACGCTTCTCAGCCCTTTGGTTTAGCCATGTGTTAGCGTTTACATCACTGTGACTGAAATACCTGACAGAGCAACATGGAGGAAGTCAAATTCACTTGGGCCCTCGGCTTCAGGGGCTCAATCATGGTGGGCTGTTTTGACGGCAGCGTGGAGTATGAGACAAGCTCCCTGGTTCACGGCAGCAGGAAGCGGAGAGGAGGAGAGGAGGGCTTGGGAGCGAGAGGGTCCTCAAGGCCTGGCCCCCCACGACTCACCTCCTTCCTCCAGGCCCTGCCTCTGATCCAGCCTCTCTGGCGGACATTCCACATCCAAACCATGACAAGCCGCCTCGGGTCAGTGCTCCCCTTCTTTCTCTGAGATCTCAGCCAGAAGACAGTCCACACCTGGCTCCTTCAGGTGACGAGGGACACCCCAGCGTTTGGAGGGCTCGGTTTTACCCCTGTGACTTCGTGTCTACCCGCTGTGGCTGCAGTGACTGATCAGGTGTTTGCACAACTGAAATGTGTCGAGCCTCTGCGTCAAGCACGGCAGCCTGTTCTTGAGCTACACCTGCTCCCGGTGAAGTTGGGGTGTCATTGGTCTGCTTCGTCAAGCAGCCGCTGACTTGATGGCTTGGTTTCTGCTTGTTCCACCAGTGTGTTCTTCTTTGCCAAGGCACTATCCAGGCTGCTTGACTACCCCTCAGCTGTACGATGTCTGAGGAGCAGTATCTATAAGTAGACTCCTTGATTTCACACCGAATTAGGGCGCTCATCTCTTTGTTGGAACTCTTCAGCTTGAAGCAATGCATCGCATTTTCTCTAATTCCAGTGACCCCAAATCTGTGGCTTCAACCATCTAGGTGTTTCAATCTTGTGTCTGGAACAAAGGAATGGGCCTCCAGGGTGAAGGAGCAAAGTTCGGGAGAGAGGGGTCCAGTTTCCACAGTCGAATGGGTCCAGGAGAGCTCAGACTTGACTTCTGTGCGCGCCAACCTCTCTCTTCTTCCTCTGCATCTCTGTCCCCATCCACCTCTCTCTCCATCACTGCTACTCACACTCAAACACTCATCCTAGGGCTTAATTTTTTTTTTCCTCTAAGAGTGGGTTAGAATTTTTACAATCTTGTGAGCTACTAATTAAAAGAAATTTATTATGGGCTGCACAGAAGACTGTCAGCTCTTATTTTGCGAAAGGACAAAGGCCTTAAAAACCAAGACCCAATTCCTACTGTATACTACCACCATCTGTTTCAGGGAAGGTTCTCACCACCATCACCCAAACACCTGACACTCAAAGCTTAGAGGAAGAAGAAGTTTACTAGCTTACAGTCTTGGAGATTTCAGCGCAGGTTAGGCTGGCCTCCAAGCAGGAGCTGGGGCTGCAGGTCTTCAGGGTATCATGGTGGGGAGCAGAGAGAGAGGGTGAGAGCTCATGCCACCCCATGGTGACAGAGAAGAGACAAGAAGAAGCAGGAAGCGGTAGCAGCTTCCCAGGAAATATACTGTTGCGGGCGGGCCATGCCCCCAGGAACCCCTCCCCAGCAACCAAGTCCAGGGTCTCCAACGTGATTGCTTTGTCTAACTGGAGGTCTGGGGAACATTTTAAGTCCAAAACCATCACACCACCTTTTGTAAAAAGAAAGCTTATTTTTAACTTCCAAATCATAGAAGGATATCATCTCGGAACAAGGAATAATGCCCCCCCCCCACACACACACCATGCATGGTTGTTATCCGCTTGAAACCCACGTCAACTATGGGGCTCTTATATTTTGTGTCTATACTCAGTCTCTCAGAAATGCTAAGGCTGAATGGTGTTTGGGAGACAGTGTGGCAGATTTCTACCTCAGCCATAATTGGAATAAAATCCAGCTCTTATTTGTTTGGTCTTGAGGCAGGGATAACATAAAAATCTCTCCCCCAGTATGTCTCAGCCCGTTGGAAATGGATTAAAAACAAGCAGGTCACAGAATTACTTCCAGAAGAGCTTCTCAGTCACCACCCCCTCCTCGCTCTGCGCCAGGCGTCCCACGCAGGACTCTCCCTGGTCCCCTCGGGCCGGGCCGGCTGTTCTGGGAGTACCCTGTAGCGGGAAGAACATTCCTTAGTACTCAGTAGACTCTTCTTTTGGCCTCTGATAATAGTGCGACCTTAAGTCGCTGAGGAGCCCTCGGGCTCTGGATTCTGCGATTCACACACACCCTGGCCTTGTGCGACACACAGCTTTTCAAATAAGGCCGACTTTGGTTCCTTTGTCTCGGTTTATTTTGGCGGACAGCACTGTGCTATTGTTTAGGCCTGCCAGCTGAGCTCTCCCATTCTGTTGTTATTTAAGGATCGGAGCCTCAGACTTAAGAGAAACGAAGGCAAAGTACCAATATTGCTGTAAGACATCACAGCTCGAGTGGACTTCCCAGAGCTCCGCTTGGTTCCCTGTTTCCATCGACTTATGCAAACCATCAGGTAGGAAGTAGGGACGAACGGTTGGCTCTGTGCACTCACGTGGCCCTGTCGGAACCGGGATGCTCCACCTTGAGACAGCACAGAAGCAGCGCTGCCCCTGTCCTGTGGCGATTTACCGGAGGGGTGCAGCCCTTCCAGAGCTCCGTCTCACACCAGTCTTTTGGGCAGCTGGACTGCTGATCAGCATGGGACACTTGCCAGTATTTGAGGTACTGGTGGAATACATGAGTGACTTCCTCTCCTCTTCAGCTTCCTACAGAGCCCTGTCTGTATGAAGCGCGCCAGGCATCAGCTCCATGACAGCGCTGCATCAGGACCACTTGGGGTTCCTGAGCCTTGCCATCGCTGTGTCTGGCTGGTCCTGTAATCCTGCGGGTGGTGATGGTGGGGGGCACTGGCTGTCCGAGGACGTGGCTCCCGTCCTGGTTCCTCCGATGGCCAACGGGCATCAAGGCCTCTGCTGAGGCCTGAGGGTCAGCAGGGTCTGGCGGCAGCAGGCAAGGGACCCGGTGATGTCGCAATGGATGGCCATGCTCTGAGAGCCCACTGTAAATCCAGGCCGTTGAAGCCATGGAGGTAAGGCTCAGGGTCCTCCGGCACCATGACACCTTGCTGTACTTTCTTGATGGCAGATACTCCTTTCCTCAGGGTAGATTTACTGTACAGAGCCAGCCCAAGGCTTAACACCCTAATGCACGTGATACACTTTCACAAACATATCAAAGTCAACCACCAAACTGAACTTGAGAAGGAGGGATGGGGGAGGGAGTGGGGCAGGAATTGGGGAAGGGTTGAATGAGAAATGTGTACATGTATACCTTTATCAGCTTGTACCTAAGAAATATGTAAGATTTCAATGCACCAATAAAAAAATAAAATAAAATAAAAGGGGAAACATTTAAATGAAACTCTGACAACCGATAATCAAGCACCATTTATCGGCACACAACAAAAAGTGCTTATAAGTAATGACACTGTTTGTTTTTGATATTTTTACAATGTGTTTTGTTGCACAATTCTAAAAAGAGAAAGTTCTGAAATTTGAGGGCAATGGTTGAATTATTAGAATAAATCTACGCTAGACGTGTGCATATACGCCTCTACCAGCTGGTACCTCACAAAGATGTATGATTACAATGCACCATACAAAATAAAAATAAAAGCGTAAGTGTACACTGAAACTAACACCTATTGAACACAGCTGTATGTCGGGTGCTAAGTGTTACATGTGTAGAATCTCATTAATTTCTATAGGATCTTTCAACCCTAGCCCCTGTTTTCTTTAAAAGGATAACTATTTTATTAGTTCCCTCATGCATCAAAGGATACACAACAAAATGAAAAGGCAATCCATTGAATGAAAGAAAATATTTACAAGCCATCTACTTGGTAAAGGGTTAACGTGAAACATATGAAAGATTCCTGCAACTCAATATAAAGAGTCAAACAACCCAATTTTAAGAATTAGCAGCCGGACATGGTGGTGCACGCTTGTAATCCCAGCATTTGGGAGGCTGAGACCGGAGGATCCAGGTTCGAGGCCAGCCTCGGCTACCTAGTGAGGCACTCTGCAACTTAGTGAGACTCTGTTTCAAAATAAAGAATAAAAAAATAGGGCTGGGGGTGTAGCTTGGAAGTAGAATGCCCCTGAGTTCAATCCCCAGTACCGCAAAAAAAAAAAAAAAAAAGAATGAGCAAAGGAATCTAGATTGAGTAGACATTCTCCAAAGAAGATACACAAATGACTGATACGCACACAGAAACCCTCTCAACATCACTAATCATAAGAAAATGCAAGCTGACATTAAATGAGATGCTGTTTCATACCCAGTGGGATGGTGACTATCAAAAGAAAAAAAATTAGAAAAAAGAAGTGCTGATGAGAATGCAGAGAAATTGAAACCTTGTGCACTCCACTGGGAATATAGAAATAATGGTTAGCCCTGCAAAGAACAATCTGAAGATTCCCTCCAAATTGTAAGTTGAGGGTTACCATGTGATCCAGCAATCCCATTTCTTAGTACACAGGACAGGACTTGAACGCAGACTGGAGCACGTGTCTGTGCATCCATGCCCATCCCCCACCCACCACTATCCACCGTTGATACAAGGTGGAAGACCTTGAGGGGTGTCCCTCGACAGACGAGTGGTCAGCCAAATGCGGAATGTACAAATGAGGTAGTAGTAGTCATCCTGAAGAGCTGGGGAATTCTGACCTGTGTCACATCATGCCTGTCACATCATGAGCTTGGAACATGTGCTTCGTGAAATGAGCCACGAGGCGGGAAGGCCGGGGAAGGCCACCAGGCTGAAGAACCCCAGGGTGAAGGCCTGAGGCTGCAGAGTGCATTTGAGGAGCGAGGTGAATTTCTGCCATGGGAGGAGGATTGTGGATGGAGAGAGATTCGGGATCCTCACCCCTGACTGGGGCTGTCTGTGGGCTGGGGGCTCGGAGCTTGGGCCGCCAGCCTCCTAGAGTTTGAGGTCCATGCGGGTGACCTGGGGACTTCTCTGACTTCCCCCTCACTCTTGGTGATGTCCCTGCACATTTACACTTTTATAAGATATAAATAATATTCACTTCATAGAGCTGTGAAGGAATGAAAGGAATAATATTGGTGAAAAAAAAACCCCATAAAATTCTGAAGCTGTACCTATATCATCATCGCCATCACCATCATTATTAAACAGTATGTGTTCACCAAACTCGGAACATTTTGAATAGAAATTCCTTCATCATCTTTCAAATAAAGCCATATGTTTGTCTTTTCTTCCAGTAAGTTCTTCCAGGGCCCATGAGTTATTTTCTGTTGGAGTGGTGAATCTGCCTTTCCTGCTTGATGTTTAATGAACCATGAACCCCCCTGGATATGCCACAGGGATGTTTTGGAATTCTCCTACGGCATCTACTCCTGCGCTCTCCCAGCTGATGTCTCCTTTCCTTCCATGAGAGGTCACGCAGAACATACAGAGTCACCTGCTTGAGTCGTCTATTGCTGCTGTGAGAGGTGGCCATGACCGTAGAAGCTTATCACCCCACACGTTTGTGACCCGGGTCGTGTGGGTCAGGATCCAGGTGAGATGTGTGTCCTCTGGTCGAGTCTCGCAGGCTGAGGTCTGGGCTGGCACGCCTGCCTTTCTTCCTGGTGTTTTGAAACGAGCCCACCTCCAAGCATTCAGATCGCGGGTCAGGTTTAGGATCTGGTGGTTGGAGGACGAAGGTGCTCGTCTTCCTGCCGACTCTCCATGCGGGGCTGCTCATTGCTTCGACAGAGAGCCCATTTCTGTCCTTTTGCCTCCCGGGTGGCCCCCTCCAGCAATGGCAGGTGGTCCACTCTCATCCACACCTCTCTCTGCACCTTCTTCCATGGCTGTCTCCTACCTCCTGTCAGAGAAAGCTGCCTAGTCTCAGGACCTGGGTTGCCAGAGTAGCCCCTGGGTGACACAGAAAGATCTACCCTACAGCCTGCAAACTCCTGCACCTCAGAAAGCCGCCTTTGCCATTTGATGGGACAGATTCCCAGGCTCCAGAGAATCTGAACATGGACATCTTTGGAGCCATTATGTGACCTACCACACCACCATAACTGAGCAGAAGAAAAAGGTAAGCAGAGCAGAACCACCTCCATCCCAGAGACCGGCCGCTGTGTACCCCCGCTGGTCCGAGGGACCTGCAGGGTTGGGTAGTCAGAGCTCAGCTCTAGAGCTTCTTGCTGAGGCGTGACACCAGTCCTGTTAATTATTTAAGTGGAGTGACACATGTTGGTGGTCACAGCACTTGGTTCAACTCTTACTAGGAAGCCTCAAGTACACCTTTGCAGAGGGTCTGCCCAGGTGAGGCCAGGCTGGGATCTGGAAGCGCCCTCTTTGTCCCTCACCACGAGGCCTCCGAGGGAAATGGACAAGGGGTCCCCTCGCCCCGCACGCTGTGACCTGGGAACGAGAGTCCTCCAGTCTCCTGGCTGGGAAGAGCGCTGCCTGCGAGACCCAGGCTCTCCGTGTGATTCGAAGGACTCAGGCCCCTTCAAGGACAGTGTCTGGCTGTGTCAGGAGCGCCACCGCAGTCTGCTCTAGATGAACTGTTTGTCCCTTTCTGAACCAGCCTGTGGGTTTTCTTCTAGTTCCAGCTGCGGCAGCTGCCCTGTATGAAGACTCTGATGGATGTGTCTGCCTACAGGCCTTGAGCGGGCTCATTTGTATGACCCAGGGAACCGTCCTGACTCTCCCCGCCTCGGTGGTGACCAGCAGGCGACACCTGTCAGGTCCTGGGAGTGGGTGGGCGGGCAGCCAGGGACCTGGGGCATCAGCCCAGAGCTGAAGACAGACTCCAGATATCTGGGCACTCACCAGTGAGTGCCCTGTGAGCGTGAGCACTGTACAGCTAGCTGTCCAAAAGCACTCATTTGTGCATACTCCCAAGAAGAAAATAGATTAATGTTTCAACACGTCACTTTTGTTTTTGTTTTTGTTTTTGTTTTTTGCGGTACTGGGGATTGAACCCAGGGGCATTCTACCTCCGAGCTACACCCCCAGCCCTATTCTATTTTTTATTCTTTATTTTGAAACAGGGTCTCACTAAGTTGCACAGGGCCTCACTGGGTAGCTGAGGCTGGCCGCGTACCCGGATCCTCCGATCTCAGTCTCCCAAATGCTGGGACTACAAGCGTGGCGTCACCATGCCCAGCTTTGTTTTTTCTTTCTTTCTTTTCTTTTCTTTTTTTTTTTTTTTCAGTACTGGGGATTCAACCCAGGGGCATTCCACCTCCGGGCTATGCCTCTAGTCCTATTTTTTGTTCATTTATTTTGAAACAGGGTCTCACTAAGCTGCAGAGGGCCTCACTAAGTAGCTGAGGCTGTCCACAAACCCATATCCTCCAGTTTCAGCCTCCCAAGTACTGGGATTACAAGCGTGGGCCACTACGCCCAGCTTCAACCAGGTCACTTTCAAGGACAAATACAGCGGGTCAAGGGGAAAATTCAAGTGAGACGTCCCACGCCCTGTAGGTTGTGCTTTCCATCTGTGCCGAAGCTTAGCTCTGACCCTCCTAAGAGGATATGACGTCTCAAGGGAGGGTCTCGGGGGTTTCCATGGGGAAGAGAGGCTTGGGCATGCCCATCCACCTAGGGACCGGCTGGGTTACCTGGCGCCTCTCCACCCTGTGCTAGGTCCCTTTGCTGCCCCAGGATGGGCAAGACTACCTCCACTGGAGGGCCCTGCGGCCACCCAGCCCTCCGTGCACTGGGACGTCTCCTCCGGCCGAGGTGGCGATGTCCCTGCACCATGGGGAGCAGGCTCCGGCAGGGCTCCTGGCCTGGGCCAACAGCGCAGGCTCCTGCAGAGGTTCCCCAGCCCGGGGCTCTCCAGGGGCTTCGAAGTAACGTCTGCCCAGATCAGCTGGGCCTGGCGATGGAGGCTCGCCTGGCTTACACGTGGGAAGAAACCAGAGCGCGCTTTCCAGATGTGCTGTGGAGTGGGCCAGCTCACAGCAAAAGCATTTATGGGTCCCTCAGAGTCCTCCTCAGCCTCTGTCATCAGTCGAAGTTCGAGCGGCGCCCAGGGAGCCGGAAGTGTGGAATCGGTGTTAGTTACAGTTTTATTACTGTTCTGACTTCACCCGTCTCCATTTTCTCTGGCTTAGGTCTTGTGGAATTATTTATGCCAGTCTTGGGGCTGGTCAAAGGATCCATGAAAATCGGTTCTCATCATTGTTCTTTCTGGGTTACCCGAGTGAGGGATGTGGGCGACAGTGTCTCTGCACCTGTCTGTGCTCTCTGGTCCTTCGTAATGGAAGGAAACAAGGGTTGAAATTGTGCAGGCCTAAGCCGGGCATGGTGGCGCACGCTTGCAATCCTAGCATTCGGGAGGCTGAGACTGGAGGATCAGGGTTCGAGGCCAGCCTCAGCTACCTAATGAGGCACTCCGCAACTTAGTGAGACCCTGTTTCAAAATAAAGAATAAAAAATAGGGCTGGGGGTGTAGCTCGGAGGTAGAATGCCCCTGAGTTCAATCCACAGTACCACAAAAAAAATAAAAAAAAAGAAATGTGCCAGCCCCCCACATGGTGTTCGTCGCGCAGTGGACTCGAGATCGACTTTTCTTCGTAACATATAATAAACGGTGCGTCAATGACGGGGGTTTCAGGCTTTGGAGGACTACCTTTGGGGCCGTGACTGTGGTCATGAAGTGTGGGGTCCAGGGCTCAATGGTGAGGGGCATGGAGAGCTCGTTTCCTTTGGCTCGGAAGAGTCCGTAGCGCCCCTGCATTTCCATGGCACTGAGTTCCCACGCCTGGGTGAGGGCTTCCGCCCAGCTCTGTACATGTGCTGCTGCTGCTGCCGAAGAAAGAACCAGGGAGTAGGAAACCAAAACCGCGCAGACCTGTGGCTGCCTCACTCCCCGTTATCAGGGGGTTCTTTGCAACATGTCCTGTGTCCAGCACATTCCACGGACACCTGCATGGCGGGTGGAGTCTCACCGTCGCATTCCAAGATGCTTGGATGGGAAACAGCTCACGAAGTGGGCCCAAGACACCGACTTTAGAAGCGGCTGGTGTCTGAAAGGCAGATTTCTAGAGGGACTCGTCATCCTAACTGGTACTCGTGGCTCCTGGTGCCCAATCTCTTTGTACCAACAACAAAGTTTTGCTGAAACCTTCTTTCCTTTTGGGAGTCCTGCTGGACAGAGGTGCCAGGTGCCCAGGGCCCAGGAAGCTCCCCAGATGCCAGTCTCTACTGAGCGTCCTTGGCTGACCTCGTGACCCCCACGTTGTCACAACTACTGCTGAAAGCATAGTCAGGCTGGGGTCCTGCTCGGCTTCCTGGGGAGAAGCTCCGGGAACCTCTGCTCTGGCTTGGGGACTCCATCCGTCTCCTGTGTCTTTTTCCTTTGCTGGTTTTGCTGTGTACCCCTTTGCTGGAATCAATGTGCATGCATGTAACAAGTGGAATCAATGTGCATGCCTCTGTAACAAGTCACAGTGGGGAGCAGAGCTGTGCGCTGAGCCCTGGCTTCCTCCTGGTGAACCCCTGAACCTGGAGATCACCTGCAAATCCCTCCCCCAAGCGGTATCCGTGAACATGTGACTTCACACACTCCACCAGGAGAAGCCGCATCTATAGACACGCCGTTTGGAGCGTGGTTTGGCCAAAACGCGAACTCAGAAGGAGAATGCTGAGGGCGCCAGGACCCCAGGACGGCAGAGGAGAAGAGGTGGGGCCCAGTGCCAGGTCTGGTGCACACACAGCCCTACACAAAGTGCGTTCAGCCAGGACACCAGTGCCGGTCTGCAGGGCAGCCACAACCGTCCTGTTTACAGGTTTTGTCAGTGCTGAATGCCCGGCTTTATCACAGAGGACTGGAGCTGTGGAGCTGTGTTTCCCAAACAGGATCACGTGCAGGAGCCTTCTAGAAGCCCGTGGGAGTGCAGGTGGAATTATCCAGCAGGTCTGGGGCAAGCAGGGACTCCGTGTGTCTCAGAAGTTCCTGGGTGCTGCAGGCCGAGGGTCCACAGACCCCACCTGGGTGAGAAGGGACTGGAGCGCGCGGGTGTCCGGGGCTCTGGGAACAGAGTGCCTTCGTCTTTTTATTCTCAATTCTTTAAAACACCCTTCATATTCAGAATATTACCACCGTTGCCTACAATACAAGTGGGACATATTTCTTCTCTCAGTTTCCCGTTTTTCTTTCCAACATCCTTTGATGTTCGTGTTTTTGCCATAAACATTAAAAGTTTATCACTGAATTTTTAATATTCTATTATAAGCTTATTTTTATTCTCATTTTAGAATGGAATCTACCCATGTTTTTGTTTCTAATCCTTCTGGTATTATTTTTAAAATTAAACAATTGTTTTTGCAGTAGCCGGGGCCTGAGAGACACTAGGTAAGTACTCTACCACTGACCTACCTCACACCTTCAGCCCTTGGCTTTCTTTTCTTTTCTTTTTTTTTTTTTTTCGGTACTGGGGATTGAACTCAGGGGCATTCTACCTCCAAGCTATACCCCCAGCCTTATTTTTTATTCTTTATTTGGAAACAGGGTCTCACTGTTTCCAAATAAAGTGCCTCACTAGGTAGCTGAGGCTGGCCTCGAGCCCGGATTCTTCGGTCTCAGCCTCCCAAATGCTGGGATTACAAGCGTGGGCCACCAAGCCTGGCTGGTTTTATTTTCTTAAATAAGATCTTCAATACATTTGTAGTCTTGCTGATGTATGGTATGAGATATGGATCAATTTTTTTCTTTATCCAAATGGTGAACCCAAGTAACATTTATGAAAATAATCCACTCTTTAAAGTAGTGATTTAAGAGAATAACTTCAGTAATTACATTTTTTTCGGTACTTGGCTCTTGGATTTTCTGTTTTTGTCCAATTTTTGTACTGCACTGAGATTCTAGCCTCAGATAACAAGAAGGTGTTCATTAGCCCACCTACTCTTCCTTTCTTAAGAAATGCCTAGAGCTAGCAGTTAAACTCCATGACATTAAGGAGGTTTTGACTCCATGACTAACTTAAGGCAACATCAGAATCGCTGGGTCTTTTGGTTCCTATCGAGGAGCGGTCATGAAACTCTGTAGCTGTTTCTACAGACTGTCTTCTCGGATTCTGGGTGGGCACTTCAGCTACCATTTGCTCGCCCAATATTGTGAAATCCTCTAACACCTGCTTATTCAATCGGGTTCTAACTTTCTTCTCATGACTGAATCATGCTTTTCTTTCCCCCTTTTGCTTTCTCTATAAAAGGCAAATGCTATTAATTTTTATTTACTGCTGACACTGCAAGCCATTTCAGATTATGAAGCAGTTGTAAAAATAAAGAAAATGTATTAGGGAAAAGCAACTGTAGAAATATTACCGTGAGTAGAAGTCACAGATGATAATTTATCTTCTTCTATTAGTTAAATGAGATGCTTTCACTCGACAGAGTAATATTAAGTCGAGGAGGGAAATGGTTTCCCAGCCCGGGGTAAGTGCTCTTATTTGACCTAGTGTGCAGTCTCGTGGAAGAACTTTGTTTATGGCAGAGCAGAGCAGAGCAGAGCCGGCCGCCCCAGGAATGCAACAGCACTGAGCTCCTTGGGTGGAGGGGGCTGGCCCCAGCTTGGGGAGAGGCCCGTCCATCCTCCAGAGAGACACTGACAGCCTGAGGTTCCTAAAGAAATGCATCTCTGCCCAATCCTGGGAGGACACAGCCCATGCCTGCAGATTATTGGAGACGACTCAGAGCTCACTGAACTCCTTATGCATTTAAAGTCTCGACTTTGCAGAAATGGGTGCCCTCAGAAGTCAAACGGAAAACAAAACTCCTTTAATGAAAGCAAACCTTGCTGAGGTACCGAATTCTATGCGGGGTCTAGATGTTTGACTGCCGTCTATCACTTCCTTCTTCTTGGGATTTCCTAAAAATGGTGGGGGCAAAAAGGACTCCAGCCCAACTTTGGAGGAAAGGAAATTTAATAATTGTAGTTATTACTTATTTCTCTATGAAAAGATGCTGAGCATTGATTTGCATAGAGTACTAGTGAAGATCCCCAAACCTCCAAGGACAAAGTCTTCTCGGCTTTCTGTTTTCTTGGGCAGAGGGGTTTTCAGCTTTCCTCTGTGGACAGCCTTGAATGACAGTTCTCAGCTCTCCTCGTGCTCCTGAGATGCCCTGGGGCCTGGCTCCTCCTCCTCCCTTCTCCTCTCCCTCCTCCTCCTCTTCCTCCCTTCTCCTCTCCCTCCTCCTCCCCCTCTCCCTCCTTCCCTTCCTCCTCTTTCTTGCTCAAGCTCAGAGGGCAGTTCTCATCCTTGGCTTCTTTGTGACTTTCTCAGCAGTTTTCCAGATGTGCTGCTCCTCGCGTTAAGGCCCATTTAGCAGGAGGCAAATAACTGTGAACATTAGCCATGATGGAAAAGGTCCTGGAATAACCATTGTGGATCTTTTACTGATAAATTTCTCTCCTCCTCTCTCCGTTTCTGCCTCTTCTCTTTCTCTTAGTCTCTTTCACTCAAATTCGAGTGGGATAGGAATATAATGGGCGATCTGCTGGTACTTTTTGTTTTTAAATCTATGTAAACAAAGTGAAACACAAAAACCTGTTTTTATCTACTAAAAGGGTGCTTCATGCCCCAAAGTTCATAAGCAACACAAAAGCACACAGGGACCTTGCCCTTTGGCCTTTTCAGGACCAAGTCCAAGGGCAGTATTTAGTAATTGTGACAGGTTTAGAACAACAACTCCACTCCTCCTCCTCCCCCTCCTCCCTCTTCCCTTCCTCCCCCTCCTCCTCCTCTTCTTTCTTTTTCTCCTCTTCCTCATTCATTTTTGGTTTTGTTTTGGGGGGTTTTTTTGGTATTGGGGATTGAACTCAGGGGCATTCTACCTCTGAGCGTCACTCCCAATGCTTTTATATTTTAAATTTTGAAATAAAATCTTGCTAAGTTGCTGAGGCTGGCCTTCAACCTGCAATCTTCCTGTTTCAGCCTCCTAAGCATTGGAATTAAAGACTGTGCTACCACACCCAGCCGGAACATATTTACTCACAAACATATTCAAACATTTCCTAGGTTCTCAGTGCTTTCTGGTGGAAGTGAATTTAAACAGACGAAGAGGCTGAGTAGTACTTCAAAAGCTGCATTATTTCAGTTTTGAACTCATAAGGAATCACAGTATTTTTCCCACTCGAACATGGATATTTAAGAGCAGAACGCCAGCGTGTAGGCTTGGTGCACACTGGGTAACACCCATGCTGTGGGTCTACCAGTGCAGCCAGCTCAGACACCAGCTGGGTTGGTGGCTCAGCCAGCAAGGTTTTTTCATACACAGGGATGGGGTTGGCCACACTTACCAACGATTTCTGGTCACCAGCCAAACTAGAAGAAATTTATGCATGCCTAGACCATTAAAACAATGTTCAGAAGGTCTGACTTTGTTACGTGGCCAAATGATCTGTTTTTAATGTAAATATTTTGGCTATATTAACAGTCATCAAGTGAAAGATTCTGCTGTTCTTCTGTTCTAAATGTTTTCTGCTGATGCTTTGACAGATGCCTGCTGGACAAACTGCAGAACCGCGGTCGGGTTCTGGGCGCCCTTCCCTTTAGAGACGGCTTTGCTTGGGCCATGCGGTGGCAGGTGAGCAGCTCAGGTCTTATCCGAGGAGCGGGGAGGGCGGGGGTGGGGGAGGTGGAAGAAGGAGAGAGGCAGTGGAAAGGTTTCAGGAGCAAAGGAAAATTCCGGGAGCAGAGCTGGTCAGCATCGCCCTGCTACAGAGGTCCTCAGGCTGCAGATTTTACGGTTAGAGTTGGTTACTGATTGATGAGACGCTGTGCCCGCATCCCGCCTCCCCTGGATCAGGGCGCGGGTGTTGGAGGGGCTGGCTCTGCACTCTTCTATGAGTGTCCTCACACCCAGACCTGAGGCCAGGTCAGGAGCTGCAGGCCGTGCCTGGGGATCCGCTCCACAGGGCACAGCGTGGGAGGCTCCACGGGGGCCCCAAGAGCGAGGAGGCCTTCCTTGGGAAGGAAGGAAGACCAAGCAAGAGTCGCCTGCAGGCCTTGAGGCCTGGGGAGAGGGTTGGGCGCCCTGCTACAGGAAGAGGGACCCCTAGGAGCTGGCCTTCATGTCGGGGATAAGAACCGCCCTGGCAGGTCAGAAAGCCCTCCGTTCATTCACGTGGGCCTGGACCTTCGGAAAGGCACACTGCGATGCCCACCCTTCGTCACAACTTGCCTAGGACGGTTCCTTCTTTCTCCTGGGAAGCCTGCTGCCCTCCAGGAGGAGTGTCTTATACATGCTTTCCACTTGGTATTCCTTGTGAGTTACCCTTGAGTTTGATTTTAGGATTTAATACCATCATGACATTTTATTATTTTATTTTATTTTTTGCAGTACTGGGAATTGAACTCAGGGGCATTCTACCTCTGAGCTACAACACCAGCCCTATTTTTTATTCTTTATTTTGAAACAGGGCCTCACTAAGTAGCTGAGGCTAGCCGCAGGCCCAAATCCTCCTGTCTCAGCCTCCCAAATGCTGGGATTACGAGCATGTGCCACCACACTCGGCCCATTGTGACATTTTAAATGTGCTTGTATTAGCCGGGCTTGGTGGCCCATGCTTGTAATTCCAGTGCTTGGGAGACTAAGATAGGAGGATCACAGGTTCGAGGCCAGCCTCATCCACTTAGTGAGGCCCTCCACAACTTAGTGAGACCCTGTTTCAAAATAAGAAGTAAAATAGGGCTAGGGGTGTAGCTCAGAGGTAGAATGCCTCTGGATTCAATACCCAGCACCAAAAATAATAAAATAAAATAAATTAAAAAAATAATTTTGCTTGTTTTTAGATGCAATGATTCTCCTTACAGAGTGAAATTTCATCTTGTTAAGGTAGGAGTAAAAGAGTCTGTCTGGTACCAGGTCAAAGAGCATACACTGCAGTGAGTGGTGAAGGCTGTCCCGGTGCCCGGCGTCGGCATCCCACAGGAAGGGCCAGCTCACTCCACTGAAGGAGCAGGCCGTCACAGCCACGTCCCTGCTTGCCGGGGTCTGGGGAGGGGCCAGAGAGTGCAGGTCAGGGGAGAGGGAAACCCGTCCTCTTAGGCTTTCCGGGTGCCAACACTGGAAGGAGGTACAGTGCCGTCCTCTTAACAAGAAAGGCCCGTCGCCATGGGTTTGGCCCAAGGACCATAACTTTAGTATTAGCATTTGCAAGACGGATTCATAACTTTGAATTTGCCTGAACACAAATCCTTTATAGAGCAGATGGACGTGAGACAGTGAGAAACCCCCAAACCACCTTTCACCTGACTCGGTGGTTGAAGTCATTGGCTAATTTCTCACCGAACCTCCTCTGGTTCCTTCATTCCAGCACGCACCCCCTCGGCCATTGAACCCCGCTACTTCACTTGGGCCCCACAGGACCTGCACTTCTCTTTGCTGGTGGGTTTTTCATTTTCCTTTGGAAGGAGAGAATATGTTGAAGATCACACAGCTTTACTTCGGAGCACAAGCCACTGATGACGCGGCTTTGTTACTGCACAGAACCCAGCCGCAAAGCTCATGAGATTGATCTTGCCACCATTCTCCACCAGCTCTCGCTCAATTCCGTCCTGCCGAATTCTGCAAACGCGTTCTCTGCACCAAGTCACTCCAGGCATGTGCTGGCTGTGGAAATGGTCGGGCTCAGCGCCCAGGGTTCTGCTCCCCAGAAACTGAGAGTATCCGCAAGACCAGATTCGACTCTTTTAAACATTAAAACTTGTGATGGCTTCTCGGGAGGATGCATTATGCACGGGTGAGCTGAATGGGGGAGAGAGAGCCCTGTGATGAAATGATACAGATCCCAGAGGGAAAAAGAAAGAACAGGAGCAAAGTGGGATTGGCCCCCTTCTTACCTTCTCACTCTCAGTCGACCCTGCGGCCCCAGCGCGAGTCCTGCGCCCTCTGGGGAGAGCGGGCTAGATTAAGAATGTGGACTCTCCTGAAACAGGCGCCATTTGCCCCCGAGTTTACAAATGGTAAAAACCCAAAAGCAATTTAGCCAAACAGTGAATGAAATTTGATATGACTTATTTCTGCCCATTGTGGCTTCGGGATTTATTTATATTGGTGTTATTTATAGATTCTGAGTACATATCATCAAAGACACTGTGGTCTTAATCATTTTTTATGGAAGCCTGAATGTCACACATAATACTATTTCCAGGAGGAAGAAGAATCTCCGAGCAAATGCAGCTAAAAGGAGGTTGCGCAGATAGAGAGGAGAAAGTGGAAATGTTATTACCGTCTTTAATTTTAATTTTAATTTTTTGGTGCTCCGGACCCCTTCTAGGTCACGGACTGCATCCTGGGTATAAGCACAATGCTCTTTGCTGGGGCAAATGCTAATTTTTCAATGATGGCAAAAAATTAGAAAAAAAAATAACTCGACTGGCTCCATATTTTCTTTTTGTGAAGCCAATGAAAATGTAAATGGGCTGTGTGCTTTTGTGTGAGAATTCTCACCCAGCTTTATCGGGCTCTCCCACCCCTGCCCTGGAATCCAATTACATTACCCACGGTCCAAGCGCAGGGCCCAGGGCAGCGTGGAGGAAGCTGGAAAAAGAGATGAGAAGTCACAAGTGAAATTCTTTTCTCTGCTTCCAGGATGTGACCATGAGAAAGCTTTCCTTCCCTTTTACATCTCGCAAAAGAATTATTAGCCTTCAAAATCGAAAAGGGATAGAGTTAAGCCCTCGAAGAAGCGAAGTCGGTCTGGGGAGAGACGGAAAGCCCTCCGTTGTAAGGGCGTTGCAGGTGGCTGGGTCCTTACCGGATGGACTGTTCCTGGAAGACCTCGCTTTCACTGGACTGAAGACGGAGCAGCACAGGACTGCAGCGCCCTGCTGAGCTACGTGATGTCTCCCCCCAACCCCGTGGACTCCAGGGCGGATTGCAGGGTTACCCATCCCCAGGTCATCTTGGAAGGAGATGCAGGGGTCCGCTGCTGCGTCCCTGAGGGAGATGTCTCAATTCAGGGCTCAACTTCCCCTGGGACAAGCTGAGAATGTTCCTCGGGCAAAGAGGGAGTTTTTACAGGATCTTATCAGTTGTAACTATTAGGGCAGAACCATCAATTAGCTCCCTACTTGCAAAATAACACCTGGGAATCTTCTTCCACAAACTTGTTTAACCTTTTCTCCGCCCTCCCTCCAGTGACAGGCTGAGATTTACGGTTTTAAAGACTCCAGCACCTGGGCCGATGTTATCAGGCTGCTGAGAAGGCCCCAGAGGGAGGGGGTTCCAGGAGGCTCGAAGTTCATTAAGAAGGAACTTTACCCTAAGAGCAAATTTAGTGTTTCAACTAATAACATTCGAGACAAGGATTAATTTTGACAAGGCAGCGCTTGGGCGGCTGCTTAAAAGTCCATCTCGCAGCTTTCTTGCCCTGCAAGCTAACCCTCCTGCTGCAGCCGCCCCCATTCCAACGGGGGCAGAGGAAAATGGGACCCGGTCCCAGCACTTGTGACATTTCCAGAGAAGAGAGAGGCACGGGACCCACTGAAGGCACACCCGAATCCAAATCACTCAGCGAGTGGATACGCTTTTTCATCCTGTAAAATCTGGGTTCAATTTAGTGTTCCTAAAAGACGTGGCGGGATAACAGATTAGATTAAGCCAGCTGTCTCTGCTCAGCCTGCAGCCCTGGCTCTGACCTGTGAGCTTCTAATATTCCGTCCCTGGCCCCTGCACCTCCAACACCTCGTCATTAGCTGGTTATTAGAGAGGGTCGGAGATTTCGCATTGTGTGGTAGTTTGATGGTGAAACCCGGGCTTATTGGAAAGATGTAATCTGCGGTCACTGTTCGTAAGCAGCCCTCACAATCACACTCTGTGCACACACACTGCCACCGCAGAGAGTCGTGCATCTTCTTTCATTCTAAGCTGTCAGCTACAGAGTTCAAACTCCAGATAGCCATCAGATTCTAGATTATGTTTAATGGGCTGCTGCCTTCTTCGTTTTCTTCTTCTTCAGTTTTATTTATTTATTTTTTTCATCATTAAGATATGGCTGAGACGCTAAGAAACTGTGCTTAAGTAAAAGACTGCTAAATTTGGAAGTCTGGACTTGATCCGGTGAAGGTAATGAGACGCAGAGAGGGTACCCCGCTCATTTACCCAGTGCTAGGAATGGCGCTTCTCCCGCCTCGGCCCTGGGAGGCTCTGCAGAGCAAATGGCGTCTTTTTATAGTCTGTTGAAAAGAATTTCCCATAATTAGAACAAGAGGTGAACCAGCAAAGCAGGAGGGCATGGGCTGTAAGCCCACGAAACCCCCCACTCGGTCTCCTCCTACCTGTCCTCATGCGAGATGCAGGGACCTGCTTGCTGGGTCCCGCGGGCGGCTCTAGTCAGTCTAGTCTCTGTCCCAGCCTACATGGGAGCCACTTGCCACCGTGGGGTCCCATCTACTTTCATGGTGTGCTTGGGACGATGGAAGAATCCGTGAATCTGGAGGCCAGATGGAGGCCAGATGGAGGCTCTGAGCAGGGAGACCGAGGCAGAGCAGCTGGTGACTGGTGAGACGCTGGGGGAGTCCCAACTCCCAGGGCTCGGTTCCACCAAAATCCAAGCAGAAAAGCATCGCACCAGCCAGGGCTGCCGGCCACGGAACGGGGAGTCCTTTACGGAAGGATCTCAGAACCAAGTTGGCTCACTACATTCCCCAGTGTGGCGTTAGTTCCTTCCCCTGGGAGTTCTGTAGCCCGTCCCCAATGACTCTGTGCTCAGCACAAAAGAAGGAAATTAGATTCTTCTTTTATTTAAAGACAAGAACATCTTGGAGTGTATTTCAGATGGTCTGGAAACATAGAGATCAACAATTGGAAAAGTTTGTCTGTATTGGAGGGTGACCCTAGGACCACTGACTGCTAAGTAACCTCTCCCTTGTTGGGACAGATAAGAGCAGGTTTCTCCCCTTCCAGCCCTCCCAGGCTCCATCCTTCTGATGTAGGATAGAAGAAATAAGTAGGCAGGAAGGAGACAAATGGGAAGGAAAAGCAAAAATATCACTTTAATATAAAAAACCTGGAACTGAAGCGCTTCAGCCTCTACTCCATCCCTTGGAAGTTTCTTAGGAGGTCCCATACCCTAATCCCCTGAAGCCCTGCCCCCACCCGAGATTCAGGGCCAAGGACACCTGAGATTCACAGCCAAGGTCAGATCCATCTTGAAACCTGAGGAGGAGGAGGATCCAACTTGGAACGCCCACCTATCGCCCACCTATACCTGAAGAAGGAGGAGGTCCAGACTGCTTCTGTGCCCACCCCTCTTAAAAGCTTATAAAGGAAAGCCCCTTCCTCACGCTCTCTCTCTTACCCTCCTGCTCTCGTGGCCAGGAAGATGTCCGCTCACCTGTTTTCTCCCAGTTCCTTACTTTCCTAAATAAATTCCTGCCTTTGTTCCTGACTGGCACATGTTAAAATTCTTTATATCACGGAGGCCAAGGACCCACGAGTGGGACCGTGTTATCCCACAACACTTCTATCCCAGTCTTAGGAGGAAGACATGGCACCACGGATTGGGCAGGCCGTTCGGCCCCTCTGGACGGCGTGCTGGGCTGGTGGCAGAGCGGTGTGGCCGGTCCCTCCCACGGAGGGAGGCCAGGCACAATGCTCCCTCTGCTTCTCGCTGTGCCCCAAAGCACCCTCCTCCCTGCAGACTTGCCCGACCGGCCTGCCTGACCGGTGGGGTGGGTGCGGCGGCTCAGGCTCTGGCCACCAGGGTGAAGCTGCCTACAAGGGCCGGTGCAGAGCCCCCTCACCAGGCCCAGCCAGCAGGGCTGAGCAGGGGCGGTCACGCAGACTGCCGTCTCTTGCTGTGTCTGCCTATGAAGTCGTGGGGACTCTGGCCAGCTCCTGACTCTAGTCCTGCTCTTCTGTCCCATGTGTCAAAAGAACAGAGCTGGTGACTGGACTGTCCAAGCTCAGAGGGCGTCAGGCTAACTTCTCCATGTAGCCCAGGTGAAGGGTCAGCCTGCTGGCTATGTCCCAAATCCCATCTGCCTATGCAACCAGCCCCGCCTGCAGCTGGGGAGAAATGCAGCCTGTCCCCAGGGGAGCCACCTGCTGTGTCCCAGTGTTATGTTAATAAAGAGCAAGGAGCTAGCCGGGTGGCATGGTGGCACATGCTTGTAATCCCAGTACTTGGGAGGCTGAGACAGGAGGATCCCAGGTTCACAGCCAGCCTCAGCTCCTTAGTGAGGCCCTCTGCAACTTAGTGAGACTGTTTCCAAAAAAAGAATAAAAAATAGGACTTGGGGTGTAGCTTGGAGGTAGAATGCTCCTGGGTTCAATCCCCAGTGCCCCCCCCCACACACACACAAAAGAGCAGGAAGCTGCAGTCACTGTCTGAGCATGTTCTAGTGTCACATCCATGCGACGTCCCCGGTGGAGTGCAAGTAACGAGCGGCCGAGTGAAGCAGGTGTGGTGGCACACGTCTGTAATCCCAGCGACTCCAAAGGCCAAGGCAAGAGGACCGCAAGTCTAAAGCCTGCCCGGGTAACTTAGCAAGGCCTTGTCTCAAAATAAAAAATAAAAAGCACGGGGGGTGTAGCTCAGAGGTGGAGTGCCCCTGGGCTCAATCACCAGGATCAGAAAAAGTACTACTGAACTAAATACCAAGGACCACAAAGAGCAGAACCCAAAGAGGGCAGTTTCCTCTCCCTTTGAACTGCCTTTGAGAAGGGCGTGGCCAGCGGGCGGCAGGTTCCCTGTCACTTCGCACTGTCCCTTTCTTCCTCTGCAAAACGGTGTCCGGCCTGCCTCTCTAGCTCAATATGGCCACACAGGACAGGTCCCTACAGCAGGACGGGGCTCACGTGTGTGTGAAGGTGGCCGAACAAGAGGAGTCTCCTGGTTTATTCTTTCCCTTGTTTTCTGTGGTCCTCCAGGGAACCTGAATCGGTCACTCTGCCCCTTGGGGACAGACCCCGGTGCTCGTGAAACGAGTGATCAGGACTGAGGACAGGAAGGGAGCCGCCAGCAAACGATCTCCTGGCGCGTGCAGTAGGACAAGACCTGAAGATTCCAGTTAGTTTCACATTGACGTGAATAGAGGGATGAACTGCAAAGAGGAAATGAGTCAGAGGCGCGGGGTTGGGAAGATTCCCGCGGGCCGGACGGGGGGTGACGAGAGCCTGGGGAGGCTGAGCGCCGTGGGTTGCTGTTGGCACAGGCTCCGCCAACGCCTGCCAACAGGTCTTGTTTGCATAGATTCCATCTGCCCAGCTCTGCCTCGACGGAAAGCCGGCCCAGGCCCGAGTCAAAGTGAGTCCACGAACGCTCGGGGGCTCTCAGTGGTGACACTTGTTGGCGGTCATTGATTAGCCGACTACTCTGCAGCCTTGGAAGGGACGCGTTGAACTTCTCTTTCTGTAGAAACTGGGGAAGGGAGGTTGTCACTGGTCAGGGCGTCAGAAATGAGAACGCTATGGTTTCCCGGCTTGCTTGCTTATTTGCAGTTCCTGGCTGGGCTCCTTTGAACTCTTCTGCCCTTATTACTAAGGGGCTCCCAGGAGGAATCTGCCAAGTCTCTGGGTCCGTTTAGGGCTTCCCAACACCATCGCTCCTTCTGCTTGCAGGATGCTTGGGGAGTGGCCTTCCCATCTCTCCTTGGCAGACTGGCGGTTTTCTCTGAGGTGTGCCCTGCACGTTATCTAATTCCTCTTTTAAAATCTTGTTCAAAGGCAATTTTTTTTCCCTCACTCTGTCCTAAAAATTGAAGCCAAGATCTGCTGTCCACTCCTTCTGCCTACTTGTGGAAGGATGTTTTTGCTTAAGTAAAGAATGATCATCTCTGAAGGAAGATTCTTCAACGGCCTCCAACTACCAAAAAAAAAAAAAAAAAAAACCCAGAAGACACCTCCTCTTGATTTTTACAGAATCATAAAAGGTGGTTTTCTTCTTTTAAAATTACCTCGTATGCCGGGCGTGGTGGCGCACGCTTGTAATCCCAGCATTCGGGAGGCTGAGACCGGAGGATCCGGGTTCGCGGCCAGCCTCAGCTACCTAGTGAGGCCCTCGGCAACTTAGTGAGACTCGGTTTCAAAATAAAGAATAAAAAATAGGGCTGGGGGTATAGCTCGGAGGTAGAACGCCCCTGAGTTCAATCCCCAGCACTGAAAAAAAAAAAAAAAAAAAAAAAATTACCTCCTATGACGGAAAGGGCCCGGAGGCTTTGGTAAACATAAGTAGTCATCTCTAAAACAAAAGAGCAATTAATTCCCTGAAGCTTCCTGGTTCTCAGTGAGGTAATTGGCCACTGAAGCCAGAAATCCTGTCGCTCTAACCCTAAGTGCTTCTCCCTGTGCTGGCCTGACACACCCCCCTCCCCCAGCCTGTGGGCCCTTGGCAGGTGGAGTGACTCAGCCACGCCCTCACCTCGCAGCGTCTCCTGGTTGGTGTGGGAAACAGGTCTACAATTATGTTTTGCCCATATTTAGTTCGTCTTTGTACAAAGTTTAGTAAAGTGTAGATCTAGTCATAGCAGGTGAACACAATAGCTCCTTAATACCCTTAAAATAATGCGGCACACACTTGCCGTGTGGCTTTCATCTGATGCCCCAATCCACAGGCAAGGCGTCAGAGCTCCCCTGATGCTCTCCAAAATTCCCGCCATCCAAACGCGCAGAGGAGCCTTAGGTGCGGTCCACGGGCTGTGGGTGACCAGAGATCTGGGACAGGGACCAGGCGTCTCCCGGCTTGGTCTCTGAAGACAACTCTTGGAAAGTCACATCTTGCAAAAGAGATTCTCACCAAATTTTATATTTAATAAATCACAAGAATATGGTCAGGAGCTTAAAACCAAAGACAGCTATCAAGTGATACATGGCAAATGTATTTTTTTTTTTTTTTGATAAAAACGGGTAAGACAGATCTCTTGCTTTGAAAACAGGATTCTTTCATTCTATTGTCTTTTCCTGGTGGTGCTCATGTGCTGTCTATTCCTCCTTTTTGGTCTCCTTGTCACCCTGTTGGCTTCTTTAGACGAAGGAGAGAATTTCACCAAGGCCCACAGCCTGGTGTCTGTAGTCATTGGTGTACTCCCAGGGAACACCCAGCTCCCCCTGTGGGGACCCGTGGGTGAGGGCCCTCCCCCACCTCTCGGAAAGCAGGCATGTTCTGAGCAGAAGTGAGGGCTGTTTCCCTGTGGACATTCTCAGAGTCGGTGTGGGACACGCAGGTCCAGCCCCCCCCTGCATCAGAGCCAGCGAAGGCAGCTTCTGTCCACCTGGGGCCCAGTGCCCCATCCACTGAGTGGCTGAGAACAGGACTCTTGTCCTCACCCCCTGAGGTCTCAGGACAGACAGTTGCCATAGACCTGCTTCCTGGACTACTCCCCAGGCTACGGTTGCTACCCGGAGTTCAGGGACATAACTGCTTCATCATAAGCTTTCTGACTTGTGCACCCCATCTGAAAAGTTGCAACAGGCTTTACTGCCTCGGGCCTGGGTGTCTCCTGTGGGGCCCCTCGGGAGTGTGGGCTCAGTCACCTGGGAGACCTGGGTGTCCCTGAGGACAAGGCTCATGGGTTTAGCCTGGGCCAGGTGCAGCTCTCCACCTGGCCTCTGTGGGAAGGGAATTCGGTGGGGTCATGATGCTCTGGCACACGTTGGTAGGACTGGCCCTTCTACATGGAGGAGAATGTCTTAAAAGTTCAGAAGAAGCCTGGTGTGGTGGCGCGTGCTTGTAATCCCAGCATTTGGGAGGCTGAGACCAGAGGATCCGGGTTTGCGGCCAGCCTCAGCTACCTAGTGAGACCCTGTTTCAAAATAAAGAATAAAAAATATAAAAAATAGGGCTGGGGCTGTAGCTCGGAGGTAGAATGCCCCTGAGTTCAATCCCTAGTATCGCAAAAAAAAAAAGAAAAGAGTTTAGAAGAAACCCCATCCTAGATGGTTGTAAAGCCAAGAAGAATGCACAGAGAGTTAGTATTAGAGCAGGCTGAGTTCATCTTTTTATCCTGACCTGCGCCTACCAGTTCACAACAACTTCAGGCAAAACTCTGGAGGTACGCTGGAGCTGGGGTCAGGCTCTGTTAGTTAGGGGCCATTATTACTGATATCTCAGAGGAAATCGGCAACACCAGAATAAATCTGATGCTCTCAGAGCCTGTGCAATGGCTGCATGTTTGGTTGGCTGTGGGTGGAGGAAGGGTAGAAGTCTTCCCAGAACTACTCAGGGCCTCAGGGTTAGAGGAGTGGTCCAGAGAGAGCTTTGTGTGTATGTGTGTGTGTGTGGGGGGCAACAGGGGCAAGGAAAGATGAACCCCAACAGAAGCTCTCCCCATTCTCCTACCCCTGTTAGATTCAGAGGAAAGAGATTGGAATGCCAAGGAAGTGCAACAAGAGATACCAGGAGGAGGTCTAAGACAGTGGAAGGACTTCCAGGGTGAGGCAGCATCCAAGGATCCCAGGTTGAGCCAAGAAGTCCAGATGCTTACCTGGCAGGAAGCAGGTACCCATCTCTCTCATTGGGTAGGCCAAAGTTCTGCCTTCGCTATCTCCCCTTCCCCCATCAGCAGCTCCACCCCCACCACCCTGGACACTAACTACAGGGTCCTGTAAGGGACAGCCAGAGTGGGCAGGTGGACGGGGGAGGCCTGGCTGTGATACACGGGGCAGTCTAAGTTTGGATAAACCCAGGGTTCTGGATGAGCAAGTGCAAGGGAAAGAGAATGAAGAATGATCTGTTACAGAAATCCAGGAAATGCGGGGCCACCGTTGAGTGCTCTCCCGGGAGCCAGGAGTGCAGGTCCTTGGAGAGAAGAGAGAGCTCACAGTAAGACACAGTGGCTTACAGTGCAGGGAGATGCCCGAGGATGCCAGACACACCTCAGAGGACGTTGAAAGAAGCAGAGGAGTTAGAAATATTAAAACTCCCACTTTTAACAGGAAGGCTCTCTCCTGCATTGAAGGAAAACAGAAGTGGAATTTTTCACCATGAAAAAGTAAACAAGGTCCCCAGGGACAGATCGGAGGATGACATGAGGTAAGAAGTCAGAGAAAGGACAAAAGAGGCTCATGGTCAGGATGGAGTGTGGAAAAGAGAGTCCAGCGAGGCTCCCGCCTTTCCTCTGGGGGAAATCAAAAGACACAGCAAAGTGTGATAAGAAAAACGTTCTGAGATAAAGAGACACGATCCTACACATGGCTCTTGTCGTCCTGGCAAACTGATTCAAATCCCCATCTAGAATTGTCCACATCTAGATAAACCAGAGATTAAAAATATACCTCCAAGGATTTAGGAGAGGAGAAAGACCTCGGAGCCTGAGTTAGCTGTAGGTTTCTGCCTTGTATTCCTGCTCAAGGGATAAGAAGGGACTCCTCCACACGCGGATAAACTGGCTGCAATCCCAACTCCATTCACATGTAGTTGTCTTTCATGGTTGAAAATGTTCTCAGCGCCAAGCCCCAGGAAAGACAGCACCTGTGTCCTCTTTGTAGAGAGACAGTGCTGAGGGGAGTGCTGTAGCCAATGGAGACAGAAGTCAGATACAAAAAGGAGAGAGCCATGCTCCACACGCCAGAGTCCCAAAGTCAGATAAACTAAAGATGAACGGAACTGCCCATTGGTCTTTAAAACCAAATGGTCCTTGCATGTTAAGGAGGATTTTAGAGAAAGTGTTATTTCTGATTCTTTGCTGATTGTTTGCTGGCTTGTTTGCATAGCTTATGATTTATTTTCTTGACTTTTTTTATGGTACCGAGAATTGAACCCAGAGGCATTCTACCTCCAAGCTACACCCCCAGACTGATTTTATTTTTTATTTGGAAACAGGGTCTCACTAGGTTGCTGAGAGCCTTGCTAAGTTGCCCAGGCTGGCTTTGAACCTGTGATCCTTCTGTCTCAGCCTCCCAAGTACTAGAATTACAAGCATGTGACACTATGCCCAGCTTATTTTCTTGATTTTAAGTTCAAGGATTTAACATCTTTTTTTTTCTAAGTTACAGATAAGAAAGAATAATTGGCCATTTTGTTCTAGAGTGATACTTTGCAGGGCTGGCTTACTCTGATTGCCTTCTTATTTCTGTGCCCGGTCTGCTGCAGTAGCTGTAGGGACAGCTTTTGGGGTGGGGTGGGGAAGCTGGCTGGGGCCTTGGATGTCGGATGAAATGATCCTGCAGGCGCTATCAATTTTCTTTTTTTATTCTGTGGTGGGGAGCCGTCGATGGTTTTCAGATGGCGAGTCACTTCCTTAAAGCAGATTTTATTTGCTTCTAGATTTATTTCACTTTAATTTTAAAATTGCCCAGTTAGAAGCACTCAGTGTAACAACTGCAACTCCTCCAAGATAGCTTAAGAAGACGCCCAGAGTCACCCTGACCCTCCCTGCCCTCCAGTCAGGGGTCCTGTCTGCCTCCTCCCCCACCTCTCTCCCCTCACCCAGGTGGGCCAGGAGCACCTGTGCGCCGAGTCCTCCCATGCACACCAGGGTGGTCTCGTGGCTCAGAAATGCCCCTTCTCACAAAGTGGCTGATGCCCACTTACATGCCCCATGGAGAGATTTAGGATTCTCTGTTTGAACAAAGCCACCCTCACACTCTCTAGTACCTGAGTGCCATATTAGTCAATATCTGAACAAGAGTCTCTTGATACGTCGAGCTGCAGACTCAGCTTTCACTGAGATAACATGAGTTTGCTCAAATGGGGATGTTGGGTCACAGCGAAAGTGGATTCTAAATGTTGATGACTAGTCTTCAATTATATCCCCCAACATGAAAAGCCTCCAAAATGTACCACGAAAAGTTACAGTGACTTCAAGACAGAATCTGCAGCCACTTTATTATTTTTTTGAGTGTTTGTAATGACTTTTATTAAAGATATTAGGTATTGTTCTGCTTTTAATTTTTTAAATTTTATTCTTATTTTTCTTAAATTTTTTTTATTGGTGCATTGTAATCGTACATCTTTGTTAGGTACAAGCTGGTAGAGGCATACATGCGCACATTTCTCATTTAACTCTTCCCCAATTCCCGCCCCACTCCCTCACCCTCCAGTGATTGATTTTGATGTTTGTGAAAGTACATCATGTGCATTAGGGTGCCCCCTCCCATCACTTTCAGTTAAGTCACCTTCTTTGCTCATCTAAGGTTTCTCCTTCTTCATCTGGAGTCCCTCTTATGTCCCACTTTCTCCCTAGCTTCTGCATATTAGGGAGAGCAGCCGATTTTTACTTTTTGTGACTGACTAATCTCACTTAACATAATGTTTTCCAGTTGCATCCATTTCCTTGCAAATAACATGATTTTGTTCTTCTTTATGGCTAAGTAAAATTCCATTGTTTACATATTCCCTAGTTTTGTAATTCATCTTGTAACCATCTTGGCTGGTTCCATAGTTTGGCAATTGTGAATTGTGCGGCTATAAACATGCATCGGTCTAATAGTTCGGTTTCCATTCTTTTGGGTAGATACCCAGAAGCGGTATTGCTTAAAGGGAGACCCTTGGAGCAGGATGGGAGTGTCCTGTACTAGAACAAGAGCACTCACCTGAGAGTCCTAGAGCAGCATTGGATCTGTGCTGGACCAGCAGGAGAGCCCTTACCTGCAGAAAGAGAAGGAGAAGGGGATCAGAGGGGACCACCGGGGTACGAGACCATGCTGCCCTTGCCCAAGGTATCTTTCATCTACAACATGCGTGAAAGTGATACTGAACACACGAGGATTCGGACAGAATGCCATCCTGTCTGCGGCATAAGGAAAATAATCAAAAGTAGTTTGCCAAGTGACTGTGGAACCAGACATCTCAGGGTAGGAAGACAAAGAGTGGCGTGCAATCAAACTTCAACGTGCAAAAGTAAATCTAAAGGCAGGGTGGTAATGGCTAGATATTTGCAAACTGTACATTAGCAAAGGATGCTTGAAATAGAAAAATGTATACTGTAAGGAATGGAATAAAGTATTTTATTTTACTTTTTTTTTCTGTGATACTAGGAGTTGAACCCAGGGGTGTTCTCTCTCTGAGCCAAACCCTCAGCCCTACCTTATTTTTTATTTGGAAACAGGGTCTCACTAAGTTGCTGAGGGCTTTGCTAAGTTTCTAAGGCTGGCCTCAAATCTGTGGTCCCCTTGTCTCAGCCTCCCAAGACCTGGGATTATAAGTGTGTGCCATCATGCCTGGCTGGAATCAAATATTTAAAAAAGAATGCTTTTGCAAAACCCACTGACATGGGAATGGAGGCATCGGGGGGAAGTGGTCACTGTCTAAATGGCTCAATTGGATGGGCGGTGGATGAGGGAGGGCAAATTAGCTGGATGACGGGCATGACTCTCCACACTGGGTTATAACTCACAGCACACCAACAAAAACAGACAGAACCTTTACGAGGACAGCCAAATGGACTCCAGGAAAGACCCAGCGCAAACGTGGTGTGATAAAGAAGAAACACTAAGCATGGCGGGGGAGCCCAGCTGACTTGGAGTTCAGTGAACATCCACATCTCATCTCAGGGGGAGTTGGAATGGCTCCAAGCCCTTTAACGAGAGGGCGTCCAGCTAAATGCTTCGGAATCCAGGCTAGCCCAGACTGCCTTGCCCCTACAGGGAGACTCCCGTCCTTACTGTACCAGCATCCTTTGTGAGGCCCAAAGACGCAGACTGAGCCAGGGTAGTCGCCCACACCTGTCCTGTCTCAGAGCCATTTTACTCCTTCTATTAACAGGTCATGGAGCAGCCAGAGAAAGGTGGCCTTCCTGTGAATTTCCTCACTCTTGGAAACTCTGAGACACGGTAAAACAAGAACAAGACATATTATCAGAGAACATCCCTTTCTTTCAATTTGAGTTTCCTTCCCCCTCTCTCTTTCTTCTTTCTGTCTCATAAACTAGGTTTCAAACATAGGAACAAGGGGAAATTTTTAAAAATGAACCATTTAAAGAGCCACTCCAAGGCTGTGGCTCTTTAGCTCCGATTCCTCGGGAGTCAGTATTGAGCACAGCTCCAAGGTGTCCTTGACCGGTGGGGGCTCTGTCCTTAACAGACCCAGAGGACGGATGGGGCCACGTGGAAGCAGATGAGGCGAGATCTCTGCTCCCAGCACTTACGGTCCATCGCAGAATGTGACATTAGACTCATGATTACGCATACGGTGGTCGGATGCCGCAGAAGGGCTCAACGTGTCTTCTGCAGAATCCAGCCAGTTCATTCCCGATCTTAAAAACTGTCTCGTAGATTCATCAACACAATAAAATCACAGAGGGAACGGCATGTGTTCCATATGCGTCGTGGCTGAGTTAAAGGCCCGTCTGCCGGAACGGTGGTGCGTGTTCCCAATCTCCCGACTCGCTTCCTCTGAGAGGAGAGCGGTGCCATCTCCCACAACTGCAAGGTGATTTGGAGCTGAAAGAGAGGCCGTGGCGCTCCTGCTGGCCTGCCTTATGCCGCCATCCACACAGCGATTGCCCTCCAATGGCGCTGCAAGGAGACAGGAATGGACCTCGCCAGGGCAAGGACCAAGTCAGGTCCCCTCGGCTGCGGGTCCTCAGCAATGCTGGCCGGCCACTACAAGAGCCCGGGCCAGGCTCTGGGTGCAGAATACTGTCAATAAAAGCTCTGCACATCCAGAGAGCCACTGCAGGAAGCTAGCAGCGCCATTTGGAAGGTCCTAGGAATTCATCAAACCCAGAGTACACAAGAGTCAGCCGCCACCTGCCGGGCTGAGGCGCCGAGCCCAGGGGCCTGCCTGTGGAGCAGCAGGTCAGCAGCCCCTGGTTCTGTGGCATCTTGAATGTCAAATGAAGTGCAAGATATGAGTCGGAAGTGGAGGCGAGGATTGGACACTTTGCGAGGTGCTGCATGGACTGGTGGAGGAGTCCAGCAAGGCGGGGCGGAACGTTGACACCAAGACCTGGTCTCCACTGTGCTTCTGGGGTTCCCAGGCCCCCTGGCCGTTTTGTAAAGAAATAATACAAGGATGATGCCAGCTGATGTGGGACCGGCCACTGCACATCCCCTTCCGCCCAGAGGCCATGAGTCTGTTCCTGAGGTGCGCATCCCCCAAATCACATCCGAGACACTCCACACTCACTCAAAAGCTCAGTCAACCTTCATTGACGAGTCAGAGCTTCACCAGCCGGTGCACTGCCTTGGTGCTTGTATTTCATTGATGCTGCTGCCTCCTGCTCCCACAGTATTTTGAATTTTGCACTCTGCTTAGAAAACCTAAAACAATACCTAAAGCATTATCAGCCAAGTGATCATTTTTCTCCAGCTTGGAAAGACCTAGTTTCCTAAAGCAATGGTGGTTTCCATCCCACTGCACTGATGTTTATTTATGTTTGAGAATGATGAGTTGTGATGAGCTGCAGACTGCCTTCCTTGGAAGCTACGGAGTTCTATTTCAAGCAGATGAGAGGGTCGAGGTGACCCCTGTTCACACTTCCTCAGAAGTTGGACATCTACGGCTCACTTCATGCCTCTCGGGCTCTTGCTTGGACACCCTTGGCCATGAAAACCCAGGCTCTGTGTCAAGGAACCAAGGAAGGAGAAAAAAAAGACCTATGCAGACCCAAGAATGAAGGCAAAGACCTAATTTGAAGGACAGCCATCTGGAGGGAAAGTTCTGCGCCTGGGGAGTAAACTGCAAAGGAACCATCAGCGAAGAGCCTGGTATTTCTCCTTCATATCTTGAAGGAAGTTTTGGGAGCCTCCCACCGCTCCCTGTGCGTCCCGATGGTCTCCTCCCGGGCCAGTCCCTGCCATCACTCACTGCCCACCAGGCCGGGCAGAATCCCGCCACTTTGCAGGTGGGTCTGAGCTACTGCCAGTGGCAGAGACGGATGACATATTTATTAGCTTGTCAAAACCTCCCCTGTTTATGGAAGGCTCACCCAGCTAAACAAAACAGTCTGCTTCCCATTGGCTCACCCCCGGCCCCCGTCGAGAACTTCAGCAAAGCGCTTGATGAGGCATAAAATGATGATTAATTAATTTACTGCTCAGCTGATCATCACACTGCGAGGTTTATGGCTCTCCCAGCGGTCAGCCCTCACTCTGCAATGCGTGGCCACGTCTGCCTTTGCTTTGACCTGAGCCCAGAGACGCCCGAGCTGGAAAGGAGGCAGAGGCGGAACCGAGTCTCCGGAGGCCCCAGGCAGCGGGCGCAGGGTGCAGGCACAGAGACACCGAGCTGCTCATTAATCAAGACACACTTGGCCTGGGAACGCAGCGGTGTCCAGGGCGGCGGGATGGCCGTTTCTTCCCTGGCGCTGTGCACAGAGCTGTGTCTCGCGGGCGCAGTCCTCCATCTCTGCAGAACGGCCAGCTCGCACTCATCATCTCCTTGGCAAGTGACGGCCGCGTCCGCCATGACTTGAGGATGCGCCACACGCTGAGACAGGCTGCCTTGGCTCCCACCACTGTGTGTGGGGGGGGCACAGGGCTCCCCTGCTGAGAGCAGAGGCAGGGGCCAGGCACTGCTCAGCACTGCACGCTTGAGGAGCAAGTTCAGTGGAAGGACGGCGTTGGGAATTTTTTTTCTCTTCTTCTGTTTTAACTCTGCATGGTACCTAACTGATTCCGTTTGTTGGGTTTACAGAGCTTAGGTGCTCTGATTTTTATTGAAAGTTAAAGTACCAGTTCAAATCAGAGTCTATTCATGCACTTCCAGACATCCGTAAAGAATTGCTTAACTTATAAAATTGGACTCATTTACCTTGTAAATGGCACACTGAGGGTTCTCCTTCCTGAGGGACGGCGGTGATGAATTGCTTTGCCAAGTGACTAGTCTCTGTCCTGCGATGTCACCCTCATGGAGCAAAAACATCCTAACACTGGTTATAAGACGCGGCCCTGTGACCTGTCCAATGAGGGCGTTCCGGGCCAGTGGAGCATCTGTCTTCAGGAGCTCCAGGGCGCCAAGGAAAGTCCTCACCTGCAGCAGGGGCTCCGTGGGGCCTCTTTTAGGTGTGAATGCTAGGATGTTGGGAGTCTTCACTCCCCCAAGATGAGGGGTGGTGGCCAGGGCAGTCGAGGTTTGTGATGTTTCTCACCCATCCCTCCTCCCAGATCTGCCCCACTGTGAGCATCAGGTAGGAAAAGCCATGGAGACTTTGCCGGTCAGCTGCTCCCGGGTCCGCCCCAGTATCCCATGTTTCACAGTGAAGGGGAGGCTCAGACACGGACTCCATCCATCTAATACCCCAGGGAGCACAGGGGCCCCACTGCAGTCGGGACACAATGCTTTGCCGTGCTGCTCCCGCCGAGAGAATCTGAGCTGTCCAGCTGCAGAGGCAGAGCCTGGGGGGGTGGAGGAGGGTCACTGAGGGACCACCAGGGAGGCACGGGCTGCAGGGCAAAGCAGCGTCGCTGCAGGTCTGGGTGGAGTGAGCCACTGAGATGAGGAGTTGTCACTGACCTCATGGGCCCACATCCCTCCTGCCTTCTGACACGAGACCTGCCAGAGCTGCCCAAACAGGGGCTGCTGCGACAGGGGCATGGCCTCCCAGGACACACCATGCAGCCCACTTGTCCAGAACAGCACCCAGAACAGAGGGACATCAGCCCGAGCCAGGACCGAAGGGCTCTGCCCCAGTACCAATGGCTGAGGCATGAGCAAGTCCCCGGGGGACTTTTGACAGTCACAGAAGAGGAGTCCAGGGTCCCGGTGAAGGAGTAGTACCCCAGGAGATGTAGACCAGCTGAATCCTGTTCCCAAGCTCAGGGCATGGTCCCCAGGGCAGCCTCAACACAACTGGACCACTTAGACCTGGGCGTCCCGCTGGGACCACATCACCCCGCCTTGGACCCCCAGGTCCATCAGCTGTGAATTAAGAAGCTGAGCCTGCAGCATGGTGGTGAAAACACAAGCACAGAACATGCCTTCAGCATCCTCTGGCAGTGCCCGCCCGCGGGGCCATGGAGAGGATTTCAGATGATTTGAAGGATATGTCAGCCAGCTTTCCATTGCGGTGACAAAGCACCTGAGATAGTAGCTTTGTAAGTGTGAAAGGCTTATTTTGGCTCACGCTTTCAGGAGATGCAAACCTTGGCAGCTTGGCCCTTTTGCTTTGGGGACCGTGGAGAGGCAGGAGCACCTGCTGGCAGCCGAGGAGCAAAGAGAGGGAGGAAGGGGCTGCGATCCAGTATCCCTGTTCAAGGGCACACTCCCACTGACCCAGGGAGCTTCCAGAGGCTCCATCTCCCAAAGGTGCCGCCATCCCCTGTAGCATCCCAGGCTGGGGACCCGGCAGTCAGCTCCTGGACCTTTGGTGAGCATGACCTATCCAACAGCAGCGATGGAGGTGATGGAGATCATGCCCAGCGCCCAGGACTGGGGATTGAGCCCTGGGAGTAGCTAAATCACGTGATCAGAGGGGTAGCCTCACTACTGGGGGGTCTTTGCGATGCTTTGGGTGTGCAGTGTTCCCCAAGAGCTCATGTGTTGACAGCCGGGGGTCCCCAGTACAACAGTGTGCAGTGTGGGGCCTTGGGAAGTGGCCAGGCACCGTCAGGGGATTCATCCATTGGTAGCTGAACAGTAGTTCAATGGAGCGTGCCCAGGAGGACTATGTCTCTCTCTCGCTCTCTCTCTCTCTCTTCTTCCTGCCTGCCAGGAGCCGAGCAGCTTTTCCCCGGCACACCCTTCCGCCATTGTGTTTGGTCTCACCTCACACTCAAAGCCCTGGAGTCCGCCCACCCTGGACTGAACCTCTGAAACGGGGAATGGAAATCAAGTCAAGTCATTCTTGTCAGGTATCTGGGTCACCGTGACGGAGGCCGACTGACTCAGGGCTATGAGGACTGGTCTGCTGGGCCGTGGTCATGGGGGGCGGGTCCCAGCAGTGCTGAGAGGATGCTCAGCCCCCCAAGTCCCAGATTCTCCTCTCCCCACCTCGTGGTAGAAAACAAATGGCGGAGACACAGCTGATTGTCCAGCCCGGGCTTGCCGCTCCTCTGCTGTTCTTCTCAAACCTTCGCCTGCACAGTTGCAGACAGAGCCACTCTGGGAAGCCAGGACTCGGAGCATGGTGTCGATGGTATCATGCAGTTGGAAGCTCTCCACAGGGAGATTTTTGAATTTCTGAACAAGTATCTTTACTTTTTTCTTTTCAGAAATTGAAAACTGAGCCAGGCATGTCGGTGCACGCTTGTAATCCCAGCATTTGGGAGGCTGAGACCAGAGGACCCGGGTTCGTGGCCAGCCTCAGCTACCTAGTGAGGCCCTCTGCAACTTAGTGAGACCCTGTTTCAAAATAAAGAATAAAAAATAGGGCTGGGGGTATAGCTCGGAGGTAGAATGCCCCTGAGTTCAATCCCCAGTACCACAAAAAAAAAAAAAAAAAAAAGAAAAAAGAAAGAAATTGAAAACTACTTTGCCAGGCTTGCTCATGGGGCGATTTAAAATCAGAACTTAATCTTAGTGATTGGGTAAACATGTCACCTGCTTCCGGAGGCTAATTCTGATGTTACCTGGGGCAGGGCAGCCTGGCCAGGCTAACGGACCCTGCGTGGTGAGTGAGCCGGCGTCTCGCACAGCAGCAAGGAGGGCACACCGACCCCATCTGGGCCGCCGTCTCCTGAGGAGGTCCCCCCCACTGACTGCTGGCCCCCTGTCCAGGCCGTTCAGTCTCAGGAGCGCCCCCTTCCTTCTGAGCACTCGTAGCTTGGCTCTTAGCTCTGAAGTTCATTGAAACTTTCTAATCAGAGAAGTTCTTTCGACAAACAGACCTTTGTCTCTTTTCAGGAATTTCCACACTATCTTGTGATTTCGCGTGAAGTGCAAAGGCCCAATTACAAAGCCCGGGATTCCCTGCGTGGGCTCCTTGGCAGGGCTGTGTGACACCGCCGTGTCTCCCCGTGGGCCTGAGTGCTCGGCTCCTTCCCTGTTTCCAAGGTGAATTCTGAGCATGAAGTCTGCTGTCCCGGGGCCCCCAGCTGAAGACATCAGGACTGCTTTCCCGAGAGCACTGGCCCGCTGGCCGCAGAGGAAGAGGGCAGAGGGGCCAAGCGAAGACACGAAGCCTTGCAAAGGTGCGGAGGACCAGGTGAGAACCAAGGCTCAGGGCCAAGGCTCCACGTGCATCACCGGGAGGAGTGGAAGGAGGGAGTGTTCAGCTCGGGCTTCTGCACATCTGGGTTGGGGACACCCTTCCATCCTGAAGAAGGCGCTTGGGTGCGCTTAGAGGCAGGCGAGCTCCAGGCCTCTTGGGTGGGAGAAGCTTTCTGCAGGCTCCCCTGCACAGGGTAAGCAGAGGGGGGCCTCCCGTCCCGCGGGCTTCTGCTGAACTCTGACACAGGCTCCCCTGATGGGTAACATTTTTTTCCCCCAAAGAACATCAGAAACTTGGATTAACAAAAGCATAAACACAATCTCCGCATCTGTAATGTTTGAACAACAAAGGCTCTATCATTCTCAAACACACACTGTCGTGTGGCCCCAGGTCTTGGGTGGTTTCTGACTACTGGGAGAGGGCTGTAACACACAGAGCGCCCTCCTCAGCTGACGGATGGGTGTCCTCATCCTGATGGCCAGAAAACAAATGTTCATCTTCCCCATTTGATTTACACGCGTTGTTGTAAGGGAGAATATTTTTTAAAAAAACCAAAAAAACAAAAAACAGATCTATTTATCTATTTATTTATTTATTTATTTATTTATTTATTTATTTATTTATTTAATTTATTTATTTTTTAATGCTACTGGGGATTGAACTCAGGGGCATTCTACCTCTGAGCTACACCCTCAGCTCTTTATTTTGTATTTTTTTGTTGTTGTCGTTGCTTTTTTGTTTGTTTTTTGCGGTACTGAGGATTGAACTCAGGGGCATCTACCTCCAAGCTACACCCCCAGCCCTATTTTTTATTCTTTATTTTGAAACAGGGTCTCACTAAGTTGCGGAGTGCCTCACTAGGTAGCTGAGGCTGGCCGGGAACCCAGATCCTCTGGTCTCAGCCTCCCAAATGCTGGGGATTATAAGTGTGCGCCACCACGCCCAGTTTGTTGTCATTGTTTTGAAACAGGGTCTCACTAAGTTTCTGAGAATCTTGCTAACTTGCTGAGGTTGGCCTCGAACCTGAGATCCTCCTGTCTCAGCCTCCCAAGTACTGGGGTTACAGGCATGCCCTTCCACACCTGGCTGGTCTCTTTTTTGAAATCCAGCCATACAGTGAAATGACAGTTTCATTGGAAAAACACAATCAAGATACGCACGATAAAGACCAGGGTGCGAGGGGAAAACACGTAACAGCACTCGTGACATGACAGTGACTTCATGCTCCTGGTGTCACTGGATACCCCGGCCTGTCCGGTCATCACACGTGGCATGCACAGCCTTGGTTTCAGACAAAGACATGGTCCTGTGAGACCAGGGTGGCTGGGGGGTCCCGAGTCTCCTCCTGCCGGGCACTGAACAGAGACGCTGTGGGGCTGTGGGTAGGACCCCAGCAGCAAGACACAGCCCCGTGGGGGGTGCAGGGGTGGCACGGAGGGTGTGGCGGGATGGTCAGCGTGGAAAGGAGCCACAGTCACCTGGACGTGGCGGCGGCCAGCTCCTCCTTTGGTTCCCTGTCCTTGGGGATACGGGGCTCCCTCTGCAGCTTGGAGAGGGAGTTGGAAGGAGGGACCCGTATGCAGGACGCCCCCACACTAATAAAGATGCAAGGCCGTGTGTTCGGCAGAGATTTACTTGTATTGACGCAGATTCACTGCTCTAGGAATGAAAAGAAGCTTTGCTGTATGATCAAAGCTAATGAAAAATAGAAAACAAATGACGCCGTGGACGGACGGGAACGGACGCAGCGTTTAATGAACACTATTGACCGGTAACCTGCAACGGATGTAGCTATAGATTTTTACTTTGTCTCCTCATGGCTCTGAGGAGCTGTCCACCGGGTCTCCCCGGACAGGAGGATAAGCGGGTACTTAACAAAGCTGCATTTTATTTAGTGCTAAACAAAGCAGTCCATTCAAATTTGAGGTGGAGGGAGGCCGTCCCTCTTCCTGCGTGCGCACAGTCGCTGGAGTGGGGGTGCTTTCAGACGACCGGGGTGGGAGGCGGCATCCCAGCCGTTTACAACAGTGCTGGGAGAATTAGTCAACGTCCAGCATCCCCGGGTGGAAATATAAAACCGAAATCCCTCATGGAGAATGATTTCTTAAAGTCAACCGAACACTGTGTTGAGTCGCCTTGACTTAAATGGGCAGAGTTTAACTCTCTGCACACAGAGATAGAAATGAAAGAATAGGTTACGTTCTTGTACGCATGCGTGATTCAAGAGGCACGTCTCTGAATTAGGTAACTGGACTTCAGGAGCCACCTGAACAGCGGTGAGCCTAGTCCATGTCATGCCCTGCCAATGCCCACCTCTGCGCCTGCAATGTCTCTGAGAAAAGCCACCCACCGTCCATGGAGCTTGTCCTGAGATGGTAAGCGGTACTGTACCAGGCAGCCCGCTTAGACATAAGCCAGGGTAACGTCTAAAAATTCCTTCCCTTCTATTGGCTCCAGCCTCAGTTGTATTCCTGGGACGTGAGGCGGGGGCCGTATCTTCCCAGAGGTGGTCCTGTGGTTCTCCCAAGTCTTTTCTCAGTCGGCCATCTTTTTCCCACGTCTCTTGGCCTGACTGGGCACAGTTCCAGGCACAGGTGCGTTCACTTTACCTTGCAGGACCCTCGATGGTTGTCTTGTCTTCATTCTGACAGGAAACCCAAACCCAGGGAAGACAAAGCTCCCGAGATGCAGTGGGACTCCCTGGGACTCCCTGGCCTCTGACCTGTCACCTGTGTTCTTCAGAGAGACTTTGTTAACTCGCCGTGTGCATAAGGCGCCACAGGGGCCAAGACCAGGCAGCAGCCAGCATTTGGGAGGCTGAGACCAGAGGATCTGGGTTCTCGTCCAGCCTCAGCTACCTAGTGAGACCTTGTTTCAAAATAAAGAATAAAAATAGGGCTGGGGAGCCAGGCATGGTGGTGCACGCTTGTAATACCAGCATTCAGGAGGCTGAGACTGGAGGATCTGGGTTCTCCACCAGCCTCAGCTACCTAGTGAGGGACTCCGCAACTTAGTGAGACCCGGTTTCAAAATAAAGAATAAAAAAATAGGGCTAGGGGTATAGCTCGGAGGTAGAACGCCCCTGAGTTCAATCCCCAGTACTGCAAAAAAAAAAAAAAAAAAAAAAAGAAAAACAAGCAGCAGGACCGCTAGCCCTGTCACTCTACCATGAGCCCCGGCCAGGGCTGACCGCTGTCTGTCACTGCCTGCCACAGTGCTGGCTCACTGGGGATGCTTCTGCATCACAAGGGAACCAGCCAGCCGAGAGGAATGGCCTCTGTGTGGTTTTGGTGTCCTTGTTGGGTGGGTGGACACCAGTTCGCCCTCCCCCTCACATCGTGTTGCTGGCCAGCTATGTGAGGACCAGGCAACCTCAGGTTACAGCAGGAGAAACTGAGGCCTGGTGATGGTCAGTCCTCGCTGGGCTAACTCGGTGCTTTTTGTTTTGCCATTTGCACATAGGGGATCCTACGTGACTTCCAAGACATAGGTTCTGACCATCTCAGCAGGATGAGCCCTCTGACTCTGTCCTGGAAATAAACAAGTCCTGCTAGGCACCCAGGCCCCCTCCCCTTACTGCCGATTGCTGAGCAGCTCGCATGGCGCCCGGGAGGACTTTCCCTTCGGAAGGCTGGGAATAGGAACTATCCCGCACGCCCACGCGAGGGGGAAGAGACTGGCAGGTCCTCACTGCAGTTTCTGTTCCGAGGCAGGCACAAGCCTGACGCCTGCAGACTTGCCAATCCCACGGTTAGCGCAGAGCAATTATCCGCAGCTGGGGACAGCTCCTTCCTTCCCGAGGCCCGGGTGTCACCGTCAATCAAGGTTTGCTGAAAGTCAGACATCGGCGGTGTCGCTGGGTTCTGGGTCAAATGCTCCGCTGCGAGGTGTCTGGCCACGCCGTGGGGAGCCCCCAGCAAAGCGGGGTTCTGGCAGGAGCAGGATCATTACTGAGCCGGCTCTGCAGAAGTTAAATAGGGGAGGAGCCCACCTGTGGTGGCCGATCTTGCGTCTCTTCCTGAGGAGAGACAAAGCGATGAGCCAGGGACGGAAATCAATAAACCACGAGGGACGAGGGCGTGCTGGGAAGAGGAGCAGCTCTCGCACCTGGGGTCTCAGAATAGACTCATACCTGCGAGAGGACGAACACCCGTGCGGGCCCGCTTCCGCCGCGCGCTGGGCCGGGCAGCAGTCTCTGCGGCCGTTTCCAGGACAGCAAGACCCAGGCTGCGTGGGGGACCCCGGGCCCAGTTGCACAGTTCCTCTTGCTTTTCTCAGGTGTTCCAAGCTTCCACCTGGAAGAGGGTTTATGTGCGTCACCCCGACTGAGCTCCTGGGTGTGGCTCCGACCCCATGTCAGTAGCCCTCGGGTTGGCTGGTGACCGTGTCTCCCTCAGTGGTGGCTGTGGCCAGTGGCACCCATCACTTAACTTTCCAACCAGTGAGGCCACACCAGGACATCTAGGCAGTCACCAGGGTGGAAGACTTCCGCGTGCCGACCGGCAACGCTCCGGCTCTGACTCTGGCTCTGTCCCCCCAGCAGGCTGCCCCGCCACCTTCTCTGGGCACCGTGATCTCTTCTGGGCAAGGAGGACCCTGGTAACACTGACCCAGCACTGGTCACGTGAAGGTCAAGCGAAGGTCAAGCGAGGTCACATAGGCAGAGGGCGTGGCACCCGCGTGGGAAACAACCTCATGGCGCATTGTCAACCGCTGAGCTGGGCTCTCCAGTCTGGTTCACCCAGGGGACGGCTTCAAACCGAAGCACCACGACTGGCCCTGAGACCCACGGCCGGCCAGGTGCCGCCTCCAAGAAAAACGAACTTCGCCGATTCCTGTTCAAGGTGAATTCCGGACAACTTGTGGCAGGGGAAACCAAAACCCAGTGAGAAGTGGCAGTGATTGAGCAAACGGAGCCGGCTGAGTCACGGCGCCGCAGGCCCGGGCTCCGCGGGGCTTCCAGGAGGCCTGGCGGAGCAGGTGTCAGTCAGCCGGGCGCAGGCTGCTCCCCGGGTCTTGGACGCCTTCTCAGCCTGAGCTGCCTTCTGCCTGGCGCACGGCCGGGCTGATGGAGCCGACAGGGCACCTCGGGGAAGCAGGCGAAGGCTAGCTTCCGGAGCCTTCTGGTGAGCTTTGGTTTCCAAAAGATGTACGTTCTTGTTCAACAAGCACGTAAACACTCTGTTTGCAGCCTGTTTGCGATTCCGGCTGGAGCCCGAGTGTATCGCCTGTCCTGCGGGCAGATCCCAGCGGAGACAACTCAGCCCTTCTTACCACCCACCGCTCGCCTTTGAGCCTGCAGCCCCTCTCCAAGGCTGCTGCATGGCTGGTCTTTAGAAATCCTCGGTGTGCATTTGCAGTGATATTTTAAGTAAGTAAGTAAGTGGAAGAGTTGGGGTGGGCCTCTCAGGCCCCCCTCTGAGCAAGGATGAGCTGATGGAGAAAATTCCTAGGAAGGGGAAACAGAATGGCATCACGACCTCAAGACGTGATGAGTGAGTCCCCAAGACGCCTGGCTTGTGCCCCTTCTGCTTCTCCGAGGAGAACCCGGGAACTTTCAATCCCAGCATGCAACGCCACTCTTCCTTCATTTTCCTGGGATAAGAAGTTCGTGTGGGGACATGTCCTGTTTCCAGTGAGACACGACCTCTCTGACCTTTTTAACCCAGACCATGTGCTGTGCTGCTCTCCACAGTATGCAGGTGTCTCTGTTGCTCCGCCAGATAAGAATTAGAGAATAAAGGAACGAAGCACATAGACAGTGGGACCGCCCACAGGCTGCCATCATGGCCAGCCCTGTCGCCACTTTTGGACCCTCAGTTGAGCCAGCCCCTGAAGTGGAGTTTGCAAAAGGAGAGGCGAGATGGCTGGACAGGACGCCCACACCCACGCTGACAGGAGTGTAGGTGCTGGGAGCCAGCGCTTACCACATCAAAGCCAGGAGCCTCCTTAGCCGGGGCTGAATTGAGCTACTAGTGTTGGGGTCTTAGCAGGGCCGGCTAGACCTCGCCTCAAGATGGCGCCTGGCAGAGTGCCGGGAGCAGCTGCAGGTGGTAACATCCTAGGGCTGTGCCACGCTAGAGCGCATGCACCAGCACGCCAGAGCTCGTGGCCGGAGAATGCTCCCAGGTGAGAGCTGGATGCAGGCACCTCGTGGCTCAAGCCCTGGTTGGCTTTAAGGGTCTCCACCTCTCGCCCAGAGGAAAGAAGGATTAAGGGGAACGGCTATGGAGAACGAGAGTGGGGTGAGAGAGACGATTGCGGCCAGAGAGACTTTACTGTCAGGGTTAAGAGAATGATTACTGTTACTGTTACTGCTTGGGTAACATCCTGGGCCCCAGAGAGAGAGAGAGAGAGAGAGAGAGACAGAGAGAGAGACAGAGAGAGGTACAATAAAAGAAGCTTGAACCAGCAAAGCGTGATGGGGGACGATAACTAGGAAGTTGTACGATTGGCTCACTCGGCCTGATATGGGGTGGAATTCCTGCAGGGAAGGTGTCCATGGATCCAGCTTGTCTTACGTGGGGATAGTCTGCTGGGATGTGAAAGGACCGTGGCTTTGCTGGTCTAGACTAGCAATTTCTGTGAACACACATGCTTACCTACAGTGTGGCTTGGATGTAGCCGGGGCAGCCATGCTGGAGGCGGGGCTTGCCTGCTGAGGAGGGGGCTGTGGCGAGTGGCCTGGAGGGCTTCCGTAGGTCCGTAGCTCACGTAGGTTTCCGGCCTCCGTGATGGTGATGTGAGAGCATCATGCTGCCGCCAGGCCCTGACCCCTCGGACACGACTGTGGACTGAACGCTTCAGCACGGTGAGCAGATGGACCTTCCTCCCTCTACCTTGTGGTCAACAAGCGTTTTGGGGTCATGAATGTATGAATGCAGACAGCAGCACCCACCAACTCCAAGCAGCACCCTAACTACGGAATGTCCCGACTGTCCCGTAGCTTTCCTAGGCCTCCTTCCGCTCCCAGCATGCACCTCTCCGCCTGAGCTGGGCCCGCCCCCGGGACCTCTCTCCTGCCCCCTGGTGGAGTTTCACCAAGAGGCCGCCTCGCCCCGGGTATCCCTGTGATTGAATAATCCAGGCCAGTTGCATGCTGGGTAAGTGGATCCTCCGGATTAGTATGTTCAAGGTGAATTTTATATGACTTGTGGAACCTAGAGCAAAAGGTTAATGTAAGCAAGACTGAAGAGTTGTGTATTTTATTTTTTTGTCTAGAAAATATGAGCTACATGCTTTGTAAAGATTTTATAAAGACATTTAAAAATATTCTGACAACCATATAAGATTTTAAAATATCTACAAGGTAACTATCCTTAGCATGCTTTGCAAAGATCTTAATGGATCTCTGAATTTTTTACCAAAATAAGAAAACAGAAGGCTGGAAACCGTAGGTGTTGATTGCTTCCAATGAGAGAACTCTTCTCCAAAGAGCAGCTTCTGCTCCTGTATCAAGATTAGTGACTGAATGAATATTTTATTTTTATTTTATTTTTGGTACTGGAGACTGAACTCAGGCATCTACCTCCGAGTTATACCCCCAACTCTATTTTTTCATTTTAATTTTGAAGCAGGGTCTCACTAGGTTTATGAGAATCTCACTACTTGCTGAGACTGTCCTCGAACCTGTGATCCCCCTCCAACCTGTAATCCAAGTACCGGGATTACAAGTGTGCGCCACCATGCCCGGGTTATATTTTTAAATGTCTAAAGCATGTTTACAATTTTTTTTTTGTAGCACCAAAAATTGAACCCAGAGACATTTCTTACCTCTGAAGTACACCCTTAACCCTTTCATATATTTATTTTTAGTTTTGAAACTGGGTCTTGCTAGGTTTTTGAGGGTCTTGCTAAGTTGCTGAGGCTGGTCTTGAACCTCTGATCCTCCTGTCTTAGCCTTCCAGATACTGGGATTAGAGGTATGCGACTTATTTTTATTAATGATCCACATACCCTACTGGGGGGAATGAGAAGCTGGTGTTGTGTTTGAGAGTCCTGACTTTTCTGGGAATGCTCTGGTAATGGAGCGTCCCCCACCTCTGTTCCTAAGCCGAGCCTGTCCTAAGCACAGGAAGGCCTGCACGTCTTGACCTATTACATCACACTCATTTTCCTGGTAATTAAATGTACATTTCTTCCCCGGGAAAGGTTAGACAACGTCCAGGGCTTCCTGGCAGAATAACTGACAGGGGGTGTGGAGAAGATCCATGTACGCACATAACAGGCAAGTCACCGTGTTTCAAGCCAAGGCGGGATGACAGACACGAAGCACAAATGTTAAAGGTAACTGTTTCTGATATTGTTTGAACAGCGCAAATCTAATTAGAGACGGCTCTGTTTAAATTCACCAGTAAAGCAGCTGATGAGAGGAAGGAAATAACTAGGTCAGTCTGAGATCTGTGTAAGTTTGGTCTCTAATGGCACAATCATTAAAAATAATTTCAGTTACTCACTTTGGAATGACGGTGATATAAGGGTTTTCTTTTTTTAAAATCGCGTGAAATCTGCTGCTGCACAAAGTCCAAACTAAAGAATGGTGGAGTTAATCCCTGACATATTATTTGAACTTGTCTGCTGTGGAAAAGATCACAGCAGAATGCCAAGGTTCATGTGAAACGTTCTGGTTTCCGCTGGTTTGTTTCAGAGCTATGGTGCCATTTATGATTACGCTTTATGAGGAGATAATTATAACCACAACTGCTTTTCTACACGTGCACGAGGTAATCCAGACATGAAGATGAACATATGTGATGCTTAATAAGCTCAGCTCTAGCTCCCTCCAACGTGAGGTCCGTAGCCTGACTGTAGGGTAGACTTCAGAGAGGACCGCCCCATCCTCAGACTCCCCTTGCTGCCTTGGCAGGAGGAGAAAGACGAGTACTTGGGCTGGTCCTTGAATAAACCCCTGTCTATAACGAGTGCTGTCTTATTGTACCCTGCGTCATGAAGAACCGAGAGCCTTGGGAAGTTCTAGATACCGACCAGTTGAGCCTGCGATGGGTGTGTCTTACGCTGTGATTACCAGCTGTACTGACCAGGTGGAGAACGACACTGAAATTCAGACATTTCCAAGAAAGCAGAGGACACAAGGAGAGGAAAACGAGCTTCTCAAGTACGGAAGATAAAAGTTCAGGTACTGTAGGTGAGTAAACCTAATCAAACTCTTTCAAGACTGAGGAGATTCCAACATGACTCGTGTACGCCAGGGCATTTCCCCACATTCCAGACAAGCCGTGGGTCTCCTGCGGTTCCCTGGGTTCTCCCAATCAGCCTGACCAACTACTGGCTTCCCCACATGCTTGCGTCTCCTGTGTGCTGTGGGGACCTCTGTCCAAGGTGGCCTGGGCGTCCTGCCAGAACCCAGGGCAGGGCCCCAGAAGCAAAGGGCTGGCACGGCTTCCTGGTCACCAGGTGACCTGGGGATTTCTCCACCTGAGGGAAAAGTAGAGGTTACTCACATCATTCTGAAGCACACAATGTATACATTAAGATGGATAGTAAGTATGTTTCCAAAACTCATTCTTATGCACAAAGCCCAGAACAAATTGGATTATTGAGTAGCCTTATGCAGTCAGTTTCCAATGGCGTGGTATTTACAGGAGGGGGATGGAGGAATGTAGGCGGCCTTGGGGTCCCCTAGCTCCCTGGAGGGCCTGTGCTCTGGCCTGGACACCCCATGGCGGACCGTGCTGGTTGTTGATTACATGACACCCAGGAAGTCTCTCTTAATTTTGTCCTGGCTGCATCCCACAGAAAGGACTCTGGTGACACTTGGTGGCTTCACTGGATTGGTACTCAGTGCCCAGATTTGATTCGTTCTCACAGAGAGCATGGGAGATCTTCTGGTTGTATTCTTTATGGATTTCCACATCTAATATGTACAAAGCAGAAGGAAAGGAATGCCGGAGGCCAACTTCTGGTGCTTCCTCATTTGCCCTTTGCTTGTGGCACTGGATGGTGCTCACGGAGGCACGGGACGCATTTCAGATGGATTTGTTGATTGTGCAGCCTCCACTTAGAGCAGCAGTGGCTAGCAGCCAGAGGGGCCCGGGGGCTGCCTGCACGGGAGCCGTGGCTAACGAGCTCATATATTTATAGACTTCCGTATAATCTCTGGACTCTCCGATCAGCATAGCTTACCTTAGCGGTGCTAGCAAGGAGAGCTGGTGGCTGAGCCGGTTTCCTCTGCTCTGTGATCTCCGTGAGTCTCTGAGCCCCTGCATACGTGACGGTGTGCACGGGGAGAGCTGGCCCTCGGCGCCCTGGCTGGATCTGCTCCCACAGGCTCCCAGACACTCCGCCAGACATACACTCCTCCACGCTGACCGCAGGTGACTCCATGCACAAAACACCGGAGGTGGCACAGAGGGGTGTCAGGAAGCCCCTATCACCCCGAACTACCCCATGATGTGAGACTCCAGTGCACCAATACAAGTTCATAAAAATAAAAATAGAAAAAGAAGTCTGAGAACACGAAGTTTTTTGTTTTTTTCCAATTTACTCTATCATTTACATTTCTTAAGAATGTATCAAATCAGTTCAGTATGGTGACCATGCCTGCAATCCTTGGGAGTCTGAGTCAAGAGGACTGCAGGTTCAAGGCCAACCTCATCAACTTCAGTCCCCAAGACCACTTTCACACAAACAAAAAGAATGCATCAGTAGAAAGCAAGGTTATGATTTTTTGTTACAGTGAAATACATTTACTTTGGATTCCTAACATCTGCCATTCTGGTTGTGTCCCCCAGAAATACTCGGTGTCAGTAGCTTGCACAGGGCCATTGCTACGGGGCTCTCCTGGGGTGGGGGAGCTGGACCAGGAGAGGCGGGATGCTGGGCAGGGTGCAATGAAGCCATGCAGAGAAGTCCCGCGCTATGTGACTCCACTGCTCTGAGCGCCCCTGGGGCTCCCCACCCCGGAGCTGAGGGCTGACCCGGAGAACTGGGTGGGGTGGGTGTGCCTCTTCTGGCTTGTCTCTCCTGGACACAGCGACCCAGGGAAGGTCTCAGAGAGACTGAGACGCGGGTGTTGAGGCTGTGGCGCAGGGAGCTGGCAAGTCCATAGCACCATTAGCTCACACAGGTCTCTGCAGAAAGGGGAAGGAAGGAAGGAGGAAGGAAGGAAGGAAGAAAGGAAGGAAGAACGGAGGGAGGGAGGGAGGGAATGGAGACTGTTTTGAGCACAGTCGTGATTTTATGCAGAGTGAGTTCCACAAGCATTCTGCAGCTTTAAATTTTAAAAATTCACTCTATGGAGAACTGTGTTTTCACCCCGGGAAAGCCATCGATGTATGCGGTTACTAAATCTTAGTTGATAAATGGGCATTTCTCACGCTATAGAAAATGCTTGTGATTTTGCTAAGAAGATGATAAATGTTTCTTTGAAACTTTTCAAAACGAGATTGACCATATCATACTCATAAATAAACATAATTTGTGTCTCTTTGATCATAAAAAAGCGCATGGGAAAATATGCAACAGTGTTAGAAATTGTCGATATGTTGTGCTGGTATTTTTTGGTATAGGCCAACTCCGTGTAAACGGGAAATTTTATTACAATATTTGCCACGTGGCGAGTTGTTTGGGGTTCATGACAATTGTTTTCATAGTTGGAAGAAGACAGTGGTAGTGGAGGAAATGGGACCAGTTAAGGGTGAGCAGATTGACCCCAGCCCCCAAAAGGGCCTACTTTTGACCAGGAGACTCCAACTTCATAGAGCGGGGTCCGGTCCAAGTGGACGAAGGCTCTGGGCAAGAAGACACAGGGACGTGGAGGAGCTGGATAGAAGCAGGCAGGGGCAGGGCTGTGCTTCCCAGAGAGGACCATCCTGCTTGTGGCCGGCGGCATCTTCCTCTTCTGTCTGTGAGTCTCTAAGAAATTAAAATTTATTCCATATCTAGAATATACAGAGAACTCAAGAAACTCACAGCTAAGAAAACAAATAACCCAATAAAAAATGGGCAAAGGATCTAAATAGACACTTCACAGAAGAAGAAATACAAATGGTCAATAAATGTATGAGGAAATGTTCAACCTCACTAGCAATCAGAGAGATGCAAATCAAAACTACCCTGAGATTTCACCTAACCCTAATTATTAAAAACACAATCATTAAAAACACAAACAACAATAAATGCTGGTGGGGGTGTGGAGAAGAGGGAACCTTAATACGCAGTTGGTGGGATTGCAGATTAGTGCAACCACTTTGGAAAACAGTATGGAGGATCCTCAGACGTATGGGAATGAACCTACCATATGATCCAGCAATACCACTTCTGGGTATCTACCCAAAAGAATGGAAACCAAACTATCAGACCAACGCATGCGTATCTATGTTTATAGCTGCACAATTCACAACTGCCAAACTATGAAAACAGCCAAGGTGTCCATCAACAGATGAATGGATTACAAAACTATGGGATATATACACAATGGAATTTTACTCAACTGTAAAGAAGAACAAAATCATGTCATTTGCAGGGAAATGATGGAACTGGAAAAAAATTATGTTAAGTGAGATTAGTCAGTCACAAAAAGCAAAAAGTCAGATGCTCTCCCTAATAGGTGGAAGCTAGGGAGAAAGTGGGTCATAAGAGAGACTCTAGACGAAGAAGGAGAAACCTTAGATGAGCAAAGAAGGTGACTTAACTGAAGGTGATGGGGGGGCACCCTAATGCACTTGATGTACTTTCACAAACATATCAAAGTCAATCACTAAACTGAACTTGAGAAGGAGGGAGGGCGAGGGAGTGGGGCGGGAATTGGGGAAGGGTTAAATGAGAAATGTGTGCATGTATGCCTTTACCAGCTTATACAAAGATGTATGATTATAGTGCACCAATAAAAAAAATTAAAATGTAAAACTGGGTTAATTGTGAACACTGGCCAGATATTTTGTGATATTAGTGTTTTCTGCTAATTTTTCCACAATGTGCTAATAGTATTGTGGACATGTTATATAAAAAGCATGCTTGTTTGTCAGAGATATACACTGAAATATTTATGGATGAAATGCTTTTGGAATTGCTATAAAATAATTGGATGTGGGGAGTAGATATATTGGTCTAAATGAAGCAAGATTTGCCTGTGTTGGTGATTTTGGAGGCTGACCAATAGCTCTCTAATGTTTTGCATGTTTTATATTTTATAGCAAAATGTTATAAAAACAACAACAAAGAAATTAAAATTTATTCCAGCATTTTAAAAGGAAAACGATTGCTTTAGGCTCCCATAATTGCCTTCAACCCTGTAGTCTTTCAGCTTTTGTCTAAAAATGTCGGAATGGTGTGCATCTTTTGGAAATGATTTTCTTAATGTTCCCTGAAGTGAAACACAGAAGCACAAAAAGATTGCGTGGATGATAGTTTTAGAGAAAAAGTTCAATGTCTGAATGTTAACACTGTCAGAAAAACAAAACAAAACAATGGGTGTGTTACTAGCTACCTTAAGTCCTTTTCTGAAGAAAAAAAAAGCATGGTCTAGATATGTATGCACAGAAATGCAGGAAATCCCAGCGGCCTCCAGGCCAGCCCTGGCACAGGTGGACGGCGGGTACGACCCTCGCTGGTGCCTGGTGACCTGGGGTTTATCCTAGTGGCTTTTCCCCAATTGATACACCTAAGAAGGAGAAGAAACAGAGAAATCAGGAACCTCCACAGAGGGGACCGAAGAAGAAATCCTCTCCGAGCAAGAGGCCAGAGTTTGCAGGTGGCAAGAACATTCCATGGCCAGTCCACTCTCTGGCCATTCCTGATGACCCTTCGTGAATGACGGGGATCAGAAGGAACTGCTACAATCTACTTAGGAAGGAAAGCATTGCATAATATTCTCCTTCTTTCTTTCCTTCCTTCCTCCCTCCCTCCCTCTCTCCCTCTCTCCCTCTCTCTTTCTTTTTGTTTTGGAGGGGGTACTGAGGATTGAACCCAGATGCATTTTACCTCTGAGCTACACCCTCAGCCATATATATAAACAGTGTCTGGCTATGTTGTGGAGGGCCTTGCTAAATTGCTGAGGCTGGCCACAAACCCGAGATCCTCCTGCCTCAGCCTCCCATATACTGAGATTACAAATGTATGCCACCACACCCGGCTCATATTATCCATTTCTAAAGGGACAAAAATAGCTTTGCTCTAGGCATGAAGCCTAAAAAAAGGCAGAAAATGGAGAATTAACATCCAAACCAAGAAAATGGTGCTCAATTTTAAAATCGTAGGAACTAGTGTGTGGTGAGTCTGTAGTTACTAGTCTGTGGTTACCAGTCTGTAGTCACTAAGGAGCCCTGTTTGACGCCTGAGTCCCAGGCACAACTGGCTCACCCCATCCCCAGCACGATCTTCAGAGCAACACTGGAAACAAGAGGGGAATGCTTTCATGGCGGTGACGGAGGTGTTCACAGCATCACTCCACCGGGCAGGGCTGGGGACCTCCATGCTGCACACGCCAGGACCAAGCCTCCCTCCTGGGGCGCTCGGACTTCCGAACGCACTTTATAGACTGAGGTGTTGGAGCCCCCTCCTGGGACCCCCACTCTTGGCTCTTCCTATAATAATGCAGGACGGTAGGATCCTCTCTGACTTGACACATCTTCAGGTGATCTGTTGCCTCTGCTTACTGTCCTGGCTCAGTGAGAGCTTCTTTACTTCCTTCCCCTCAGATCTTTGCAATCTGCATCGACCAGGGCTCCGGGACACTGAAGAACTCTCACGGTGCCCGGGAGAGATCACAAGTTTCCTCAGATCTCTCTCCCTTGGGGGAAGTCCTGGATCCCACACCACCGACCTACAGGTCGGTGTAGTACTTGCAGTGAGCTGTAGTACATGCAGTGAGACTGCCTGGAACTTGCCTACAAGTGACTTCACTCAGTAGGGCGCCGTGTCCCCCAAGGCTGACCGGGGACTCTGGCTCCTGAATACTCTAAGGGCGCCAGGACGCAAAGCCAATGTTGCACCCAGGCAGTAGGGGGCGCACTGCTGGCCCCTCCTCCAGGGCCTCTGCTGCAGGACAAGACCCTCCCCCACCCGTCTCCTATCCCGAAAGCTCCGAGAGCCCACCTGTGGCCAGGGGCTGCTCCTGGGTGGGTGAGCAGCTGGAGGTGGCGGGGGCACAGGATGCCTCAAGGGTTCTAGCTGGAGCCAGCCCCCCCGCATCCCCCTTGGCCTGGGAAGACGGGCTGGTGTGGCAGGAAGATAAAACTACTCATGTTTTTTCAGTTGTCTTGGCTTGATTTAGAACTTCTACGAACTTGGACATATGGTCTGGAGAACAGCCATGTGCTTCAACTGGCAAGAACTGAACGTTACTTTTTCAGGTATTTTGTGATCCAATTATTAAGCCCTTAGCAGCTTGAAATTAGCCGAAAGCATCTATGCCAAACGCTGCAATTCGGGGCCCAGCCCCCGCCCAGAGCTGGTGGTCAGATATTTCCTGCGCCCTGCCGAAGGGCCTCAGTCTGTGGCCGTGTTTGCCCATGCTTGGCAGGGTGGGCCCATCGGATTCTTTCCACCTTTGTGTTCCTTGCTATCAACCAGGCGTTTCTTCCTGGGTTTGTTGCCTCATGGTCACAGAATGGCGGCGGCAGCACCTTCCAGGGCCATCTCCACTCTTTCCAGGCAGGACAAAGGGAACGGAAGATGAGCACAATTGTCATCAAGCTCCCCGCCCTGCAGTAGACTTCTGCTTTCGTTCCATTAGCCCTGCTTGTGGGAGGCTTTGAACGTGGACCTCGGCCTCTACGCCTCCCATTTGAGAGAGAGACCAGCAAGTCACAGATGAGCCAGTCTGGAGTCTGCGCCAGAGTTTCTGCAGGGAGAAGCTCAGCACGCTGCAGGCACACCCGACCCCAGGCTGGCTCAGCTCGGCTCCCCACCGATAAGGACTTGGGTGAGAGACTCTGGGGACCGCAGGCCGTCCCCTAGGGCTGAGTGTGTGTGACTCGGGGTGCAATGTGGCCGTGTGTGCGTGGTGCAAGATGGCTAGGCCAGAGGGAGAAGGGTGTCCGAGGTGTCAGTGGGAGCCCCAGAAAAAGCTCAGGTGACTCCGTCCACGCCCACAGCCACGCCCACACATCCTGCTTTTATCTCTGCGTAGTTAAGGCTCATAAAGTCCCTGCCACTGGGTCTTTTGCAATCAACGACACATCCTTGCTGAATCTAATCGAATTGGTTATCAATCTATTTTTAGCAGTGAAAAAAATTTAGTGTTTTTTTTTTTAAATAAAGGCAGATCTAGATGGTCTTTGCATAGAACAAATTGCCTTGTATCAATTCTTGCTATGCATTTTAACTCGTTTCATTGAATTTAAAATGTTTTACACTCTCTTATAAAGAAAGAAGCACCGGAAAATGCCCAAGAATAACCGAAGGCACCTCACAGCATCACAGGAGTGAGATGGGAATTCTCTGTCTTGGGGAAAAAAATTGAAACTCCCAAACTTTTCAGGGGTGTCTTGTCATATTTTGTGTTTGGAACATCAATGTGCTAGAAACACAGAGGGAAACTACATTTTCCATATTTAAGCCTGAGACTGGAAGGGAAGTGGGGAGGACATGGTATGTGCCTCTGGGCAGGCCTGTCCCGGATCCTGACATGCTCCGCCTGACAGCCACCATTAGCATCGTGCTCGGACCCACTCCTGCAGCTACAAGGCGCTGTTTCCATATTTAGGGAGATGCTCACCTTGTCTAGGTTGCAAAAGCTTATCGCAACGGCTCCCACCACCTGTGCCCTGTGGACATGCCATTAAGTCACAAGAAGTTAAATTTAGTGGCTGCTTTGGGAGGAATACTGGGTGAGCTCTGCAGATAAAGGTGGGCGTGCTGGGGGAGGTTTGGGGTACAGAGGCAGAGTCCTGCTCTTGAATGCAGGAGACACCGCCGGGGGTGCATGCAGATGGTACTTGCAGCGGAGAGCACACACTCCTGGCAGAGGCACAGGGATATGGCCCAGCAGCACAAGGCTGTCCCTTAGCAGGAGACTGGCCGCCACCGAGTGTGTGGGAGCCGCTGGCCCTCTTGTTCCAATCCTCTGCCATTCAGAGGGACGTGCCACTAGCTGCCTTGGAGACTTGGGTCATGCATGAGTCCTGGGCTCCCTGGTATGCTCAGGAGGCCAGGCGTATGGCAAGGTGGCACCAGGGACAATGAGGATCCAGACTCCATGCCGGAATGTCCTCCCCTGGAAAGAAGGCATGTCTCTCTGGGATTCTGTGTGCAGGTTTGGGGCTGCTGGGGGCTTGGCAATCTGCAAAATGAGGTGGGACCTGGAAGTCACCTAAAAGAGACAGCTTGGTTCATTAGAACTGAGCCAGCAGGGGACATTGGCACACTCAGGATAACTCTGTGAGGCTGCCTTTTTCCTACAAGCAGAGTCTTCCCCCAGAGAAGACTGTCTTGAAGGAATGAACTGTGAGAAGCTGCCGTGCTGGTTAGTTACAGTCTGGTGATACAGGAGATGAAGATCTACCAACGATGTAAGGTAGACAAAATGGAAGACCCCAAACTCCTCTATTAGGAGAGCCCTAAGTAGGTTAACAACACTCATCTCCAGAAGACGGTCACAGTTGTTTGGGTGGGGAGTAGAGATCCTCCCTTCCATTAGTTCAAGACAAACCAACTCAAGGCGGCTCTACAGGTTTAAAGGTGGGCTCTGCTAACGTCCCCAGCACCCTTGGGATTCTCCATGAATGGAGACCTAGCCTAGACCTCCCCCAAGGCCTCACTAAAGTAGGACAGGAGGAAGTGACCACCGTGGAGGTCGTTGGGAACGGCAGTGTTGGGCCCTTGGGGTCAAGGTGGGACTGGCCGCTTGGTGCTGCTTTCCCAGGGGCGGTGGAAGGTCGGATCAGCTCTGCACAAGAGGTGAGGCCAGGGTAAAAGGACCAGAGGGCGGGGCAGTTGGGTGATGGGTGGCACATCTAGACAGCTCGGCTCCTCAGCGCCTCTGTAGTGACCCCTGGCCCCCTCATCAGAGTCCAGGACCGGAGGTTCCCACTCTCTCGACTTTGCATCCGGAGAGAGGCAGCCACATTCCTTTTGAGAAGGAAGCACAGAGGGAGGCCTGGTGCACGTCCCTCCCCCTACAGAAGTCACCTCACCTTGTGGAGCCCGGTGGCAAGCATGCAAGCTCTGGTGTGGCTAGGCAAGTTCTGCAGATGCTTTGGGCTCATTGTGGTAGATTCAAGATGGCTGCAGGTCCTCAGCTGCCAGTCTCTGAGATGCTGTTAGTCCCTTCTGCAGTCAAAGGCTGGCCTTCCTCGCTGTTCTGACCAACAGAAGTCAAGAAGCCAGGGATGGTGCTCACTCTGTTTTTGTGTTGAGAGGAGGAAGTGAGAGGTGAATCTTGTGTCTCATCGCCTGACTGTCCTTCTCCAGAGACCTGTGCCGAGAGGTCAAGTCCCTTCCTATTGGAGAAATAACACTTCTGTGCCCTAGCGTTCAGTAGGAGAGAGGCGTGTCCAATGAAAGCCCAGGACAGGGAGAGAGCGAGCAGGAGCTGGCAAAGGTAAGAGGGGCCGACTGCAGGTTTGTAGGTGAGGTGGACCCTGGTGCTGGACAGTGCGCATGGATGACCGCCCCTCCCATCAGGGGCTCCTGTAGGGGAGCAGTCTCTGCCACTCTCTTGCCGGTGACCAGGGCAATCCAGAGTTCTCTACTCTTTGCTTTTCTTCTGACAAAACACGATTAGGTCAGAATTACTAGGTAATCACCAGTGTGTTCCTAGCACTGGAACTCCACAGTCCGCTGACGTCACCAGCCAGTTGGAAAGCAGTTTCCACACCAAAGTCGGTGCTCTGTGAAGTGTCACAGTCTAACTTTGGAGACTTTAAAACGCCAAACCAGGATCTGCCAGGGCACGTTCTATTCGCTGACCACCTGTGCTCAGAGCTTTTGTAACTGGGAATGGTGACAAAAGACGTTCACGGAGCGGGCATCAGGAGCCAGACACCGGTACACGGGTTCAGGTGTGTGGTTGATTTAAGCCCAAGCCTGCTGTAGGGAGAGCGGATCTTCGTTACAGAGGAGGAGGGAGAGACATTAGTTACCTGCCCAGGCTCACTCAAGCCCGGGAAGTCGTGGTGCTAAGTCAGCAGGTTTCAGCCCATGATTTTTTTCCTTCCCTTTATTGTCGTGGTTGGACATAGACTGCCCCCTGGAGAGGCTCATGGATTGGCAATGCACGAACGTTCAGAGATGCAATCATTGAGTCAGGTGGGTTCTGACCGCATCAGTGGACGGAGCCATTGCTGGGTTCCTGATTTGGATGGGTTGACTGGGTGGCAGAATGGGCTAGGACCGGGGCCACTGGAGCATGGCCTTGGGGACCAGGTCTCCACGGGCCCCTCCTCTCTCTCTGCTTCCCATCCCCAGGATGGGAGAGCTGCCCCCCTCCACGCGCACCTTCCCACAGCTGCTGCATTTGCCCCTCAGAGAGACTCCCGATGGACAGAAACCTTTGAAACACTGACCTGACCAACCTTTTTTCCTCTGGGTTTTGTGCATCAGGTGTTTCAATCACAGCGGGGAGAACACTGGCGGGAACACCCGTGATTCACGGGTTTGATTCTTCGGATTGTTAGGTCTGTTCCTTGCGATTGAGGTTAATTGAAGGGTGCCATCCTTCACTGGGTTCAGAGCGTGAGGCCCCGGCTGCCGGCAGCCTTCCTGCAGAACACTCCTGGAGAACTTACTTGTACGGGACCTGCAGATCAGCTGCCTCCCCTGACAGTCTGTCCATGCTAGAGCTTGGGAAGAGGGGCCCTGGGCCAGTCCGCTCTGGTTTCAGGTGTGTGCTTTTTATTTCTAAGCTCTGCTGCAAATAGCCTAGCATAAACCCCATTTTTTTTTTTTTTTTCGGTACTGGGGATTGAACTCAGGGGCATTCTACCTCCGAGCTACACCCCAGCCCTATTTTTTATTCTTTATTTTGAAACCGGGTCTCACTAAGTTGCGGAATGCCTCACTAGGTAGCTGAGGCTGACTGCGAACCCAGATCCTCCGGTCTCAGCCTCCCAAATGCTGGGATTACAAACGTGCTATACCACGCCCGGCTCCCATTTTTTAAAAATGGCCTTTTCTTAAAACAAGCACCACTAAAAAAAAAAAGTGGGCTGTTCTTCTATATCGCCATAGAACGTACTTGGAGAAAATGCTGAGGCCAGCTCCACGGTTCGTGATGAGCATCTCGTGGCGGACGGCCGCCGTCTGCTCTGGTGGCAGTGGCAGCATCCTGAGGAAGTGCCAGTGCTGCGGGCTTTAGCCTTCGCTTCTCGGTGCAAGCCATAATTGCTTTAGGACACTCAGATTCCACTTTTGGACTCAAGCTCTGAAACTCTAATTGGAGATGATTCTTCTGAGATGCGCGGTGCACCTGGCCGGCTGGAGCGGCCCTGGTGCCCTGGGGCTGGCAGGAGGGGCCGGGGCTCTTCTACACTGAGACGCCCACCTGTGTTTTAAAAATACTTGCAATTCACTTCACAGAGCACCAAATCAGCTATTTTAAAGTGAATGGTTCTCTAGGCGTCAGTGTGCCATGATGTTGTGTAGTGTTCTAAGACACTTTTGTCTAAGCAGCAACTTTGCTCTCCAGGGCGATTTCTCTCCATACCCTCTCCCTCCTGCTCCCTGGCCACCACCTTTCTTTCTCCTGTCTATTGAATGTGCTTATCCTGGATGTATCTTACAATAGTATCTCCGCGCTCCTCTGAGCCGGGTTTCCTTCTCTTAGCCTGTGTTGGGGCTTCATCCACGCAGCAGCAAGTCTGTGATCTGTTAAGGGTCTTTCTGTCATTTTTCCTACCATCTCCAGAACTGTCACTTTAGAAGGAGAAGAAGGGGACTCTAGCCACGAGGCCTTGCCCCACCCCTCTGTCTTGTAAGGGCAGACGCAGCCCTTCAGGAGCCCCTGGAAACCAGGGTGGATGACCGTGCTGGACGCAGGGACCCCAGGACAGCTATGGTGTTGGACTATCTGCTGAGGTCATTCTTGCTCCAGCTAGAGTCTAGAAGAAGTACGATATCTACTCAATCTGTGAGACTTGATAACAGAATCGATCAGACATCCAGCTTCAGTTGACTGGGGTCAGTAACCAGGGACTGGTGGTGGCGGTGAGGGAGGAACCGTCTCTGTGGAACAGGATGACCCAGGCTCCTGCAGACACAGCTTGGAATCAGGGCTGAGATGTTCCTGCCAGAGTCCTAGGGGCGCGCCTGCGGGGGGGACCTCTCCCTGCCCTCCCTGCTGCCCTCCCCGCTGCACAAACTCTCTGCGCTTGAGATAGCACAGCTCCCTACGTAGTGACCTAAAACAAGAGTCAGTCCTAGAGAAGGGAGCCTAGAGCCCCAGTGTCCGCAGGACCACACTTCCCGGAGGCCCGGGGAAGGGCGTTTCCAGGAGCGCTCCTGCTCCTTGGCTGGTGCAGCCTTCTCTCTCCCTGTGTCTTCCCATTGTCTCCTCTCTGCCTGACTGCGTCTGTGTGCGAATGTCCCCTTTTCATAAGGACAACAATCTCATTGGGCTGGGGACTCTGAACAGCATCCTCTTAGCTTATGTGCATCTGAAAAGATCCCATTTCCAAAAAAATCACCACACTCCCAGGCTTGGGGGTAACACTTCAACATGTTTGGGGGGATGCGGTGCAGCCCATAGCACCCACTCCCTGTCTGTCAGAGCTTTGGGGAGCAGGACGAGAGAGACATGATCTGGAGAAGAAAGCAGAGCCATGAGGTCTGTAACCCCGGGGCCAATGGGAAAACAGCTCCTTCATCTTCCTGCCCCAGGAGACAGCTTCATCTCATTAAACAACAAAAACAGCAACAATAATAACAAAAAAAAACAACAACACCAGAGTCTTCCTAATGTGTGGGAAATCTACACTGCAGAGATTCACACTTATTTACTCAAGAGCACACTGTTGCTTACCATCCGGAGGCCCTGACTCTGGCACAGCAGGGCCAGCGCGGGGAAGTTCCTGCTTACCTTACAGCAGTCGCCCAAGGAGATGTTATGGCTTGGGAAAAGTCCGAGTCCTCCATGGGCCTGGTGTTTGGCTAGCCCCTCACCCCAAGTCACGTCCACACCTGGGTCACACTGAAATGTTCCAATGAGCACTGCGCCTGTCGGAGGTGAGTTTTCATTGGTGAAAATAACGGATTGTTAGTCAGATTGGTGAAATTGGAAATGAGTGATCGTGGACAAAATGAGTTGTGTTCAAGATTATGCAGAATAACAATTCTAATGATCATGACAATAATAATTCAATAATTTTGTGGAATAGCTAACCTACTCTGAGAGAGGTGGTGTATATGGAGGCTCAGACCCTAGCAGTCTCCCTCAGCCTGGAGAACGCAGGCCAGGCCTGGCCCCCAGCTCTGTCCAGTCCTTCCTCTGAGGGACTCTGCTTGCCTAGTAGTGTGATAGTGTTAATCAAGATTTCCCAGAGAAATAGAACCACCAGGAAGCACATATTTAGAGAGAAAGAGAATGAGAGAGAGAGACAAAGAGAGAGAGAGAGAGGGAGAGAGAAGGGAGAAGTAACCGACTTGCAGGATCATGGGGCTGCCAACTCTGAAACCTGCAGTCCCGCAGGGTGGAAATCCAGGGCCAGGATGATGCCACAGTTCAGAGTGCTCGTTTTGCAGGCTGTCAACTCCGGCAGGCTCGCTCAGTGGCAGTTTCAATGCTGAACTGCTGATCTTCGAAAGCCTTAGTCTTTGCTCTTAAGCCTTCTGCTGGTTGAAGGAGGCCCACCACACTGTAGGGCCACCAACCTGCTTTTTTCAAAATCTACTGATGTAAGTGTTAATCACTGAAATGCACCTTCACAGCAACATGGAGACTGGTGTTGGGGCCGCAGCGGGGTGCCACAGTGAGCCGTGTTAACTCCTATAACCATCCCAGAAACCATGCCTCGCTGGTCTGCCCAGGACAGCCCCGGCTTACACATACTGTTTTGGTGCAATTATTAATAGCACCCAGTACTCACAGGAAGGTGCAGTTTGGAAGACAGAGACTCATCCCACTTCAAGGGAAGGTGTGGGACTCATCAAGCTCCAGAACAGGTTGTAGGAACTTTATACCTGCTTGTTAATAAGGTGTACTTAATAGGTTTCACAGATGTAGCCTAATTGGCGCTCATATTTGCTGTCATTATAACCACATTATGAGGTCAGGGGAATTAGATAGTTAACCCTCACCCACCTCGTTTTCCACAGTGATAGGTGGCAACCGAAAGGAACCTATGTGTGTTCCTGACTGCCGGGCATGGGTCAGTTGGCACGGATCCGATCCTGGGAAGGTGTGGCTGTGCCTGTTTTTTTCCCGGGACGGCCGGGATCGTGGGACTTTGCACCGGCCTGAGCGATGCCAGTGACAGCCGAGCAGCCTCGTGTTGGGTGCAGGAAAGGCGCAGAGGTCGGTGGGTGGTCAGTGTGACAGTAGAAGATGCTTTTGTTTCTGAAACTGAAGTCTCACACAACCATCCTCTCATGTCATTTAACAGGGGCTCTTTGACTAAATTGGCATTTTGCAAAGTGAGAAACACAAGTTCTCTGAAGCAAAATAATGTGTTGTTAAAAATGTGGCGGCTGGGCCCGGACTGACCTGACCCTGCAGGGTGGGGAGGGCAGGCGGCCTGCAGCCTGACCCCCGAGGCCCAGCCTCTTGGGACTCCTGCTCTGGGGGGCTCCGCCCATGGGGTGCTGCCTGGGCTGTGTGGCCCACAGAACACACAGCAGCGACGGTCTGCTGCTTTCAGTTGAAACCATAAAATAAATCCTGGCTTCTGCGTTAGGATGGCTCATGCTAGGGCAGCAGTCGCCATGTCAGGAGGACAGGGCAGCTGGCTGCCTTGGGGCCCGAGTAACGAGGAGCAAAGGCCTCCTGCCACCAGCCACCTGCGGAGGCCATGCTGGGAGCAGATCCCCAAGAGTTGGTCAAGGCTGCAAATGACCTCGTGAGAAACCCTGAGCCAGGGCCCCGCAACCGAGCCCTCCGAGGGTCTAGACTCTCGGAAACCACATGAGAAGATGCATGCTTGTTGTTCTGAGTGGTTCAATTTTGGATTACATTGTCCGAAGGAGGAGGCGCTAATGGGGGCTGGGGTGGGGGGGTGCTTTTTTTTTTTTTTTTTTTTGCTGCAGTACTGGGGATTGAACTCAGAGGCATTCTACCTCCGAGCTACAGCCCCAGCCCTACTTTTTATTCTTTATTTTGAAACAGGGTCTCACTAAGTTGCGGAGTGCCTCACTAGGTAGCTGAGGCTGGCCGCGAACCCGGATCTTCCGGTCTCAGCTTCCCAAATGCTGGGATTACAAGCGTGCGCCACCACGCCCGGCTGGGTGCTGTGTTTTAGGCAGTCAGGCTCTCAGGCATTCTAGGAGTTGAGACCTGAGAGGTCAGCCATCTGAGCTCCCGGGTGGAGCCCAGCTCTGTGGCAGTGAGGTGGCCATCACAAGAACACTGCCTCCCGCAGTGAGCCCACATAGCGGACGGTGTTGATGGTGATTGATTAGAAGTCTCTCGCATGAACGAGAATGGAGTCATAGTGATTTTTAGAGAAAATTATTATTATTAGAGAAAGAGTGCAGCTGAGGGGGCTGGGGCAGAGAGAGCTAGAACTCTCTCCTCTTGTCTTTCCACCAGTGTCTCCCTTCTATTGAGAGTTTTAACCAAAACATTGTAATCACAGGAGACAGCAAAGCAGTCACGGGGTGAGTCAGGAAAAAGCATCCAGGTGGTCACAGGTGAATCAGGGAAGGAAAGGGTGAACAAGGCAGTTGTCAGCGTCTCTGCTTATGGGTCTCATTTGGTCCTTGGAGATTTGTCTGCTTGCAGGAATCTCTACTTGAGTGGACAGCTCATGCCCCTCCCAAGCCAGACCTCGGCGACCTCAAAGCTGATGACTAACAAGGCTTCCCACAAGCTCACAGCAGGGAAACGAGGTCCTATCGCCTGGTGACCCAGCCTCCGCTGACTCTCATGGCATCCACACTCAGCTTGGACCAGGCCACGGCCTCCCCGCTTCGGGCCCGCAGCTCTCCTTCCTCCTCTTTCTAGCGGCCCTGGTTCTTGCTCTTCTGTGACCAGCCCAGGGACGCACTCCACTTGGGGACTTGGTTCCTGCTGCTCCGGGTCCTGCTGCCAGAGGCTGCTTCCACAACAGTCCACCCGAGGTGGCCCCCGGCGGGTACAGGCTTTCTGCTTGTCCCCCCGGTACACTCCTAACTCCACCCCATGGCAGACTCAAGGCTCCTCAGGAGCATTTGAGGATTTGGCTGGCCTCTGGGTTAGCCACGCCAAAGGACAGCTGCCCTTCTGGTAAATGTCCTCTACTTGGAGCTCAGGCCTGTCCCCCCAGCCTGCCCCAGCAAATTTCCTAGGCTGTATCATCCTTACAAGTTAAAATTGGAACTCTGACAACACAGAATTGCATTGTAGTTAAAATACTTAATTTTTAAAATTTATTTATTTTTGCGTACTGGGGATTGAACTCAGGGGCATTCTACCTCCGAGCTATACCCCCAGGGTCTCACTAAGTTGTGGAGGGCCTCACTAGGTAGCTGAGGCTGGCCGAGAACCTGGATCCTCCGGTCTCAGCCTCCCGAATGCTGGGATTACAAGCGTGCGCCACCACGCCCGGCTTAGTTAAAATACTTAAATGAAGTGCAGGAGGCAGCTCCCCCCACTAGGCACCCGAGTGCCTGGCACGGGTGTGCTCCGGGGTGCACATCTCTCCCAGGGCCGGGGACACCTCTTGGGAATCTTCATACTTCTTCCTCCCACACACGGCGCAGGAAGACAACTTAATCCCCCAGCACAGGGTCAACAATGCTGGTCCACAGACCAAGTCCTTCCCACTGGATCCTGCAGGCACAGGACATGAGCCCACCCCTCGTCGAGGTGTTACCCACGCTCCTTCCATGCCACGGGGCAGAGCAGGGGATGAGCCACAGAGCCACCATCTTTGCCCTCTACAGGAAGCTGTGCTGCCCTTGATCTGGCTCCTGGGACAGGACGGGGAAACCAGCATACAACCCAAGGAAGGCTGAGAGAAGTCTACACGAGTAGCTAAATGGTTCTGATTTACCTCTTCTCTGAATTCCACTGAAACAGCTCACTGGAATCATGGTCACACCTCACCTCTGTTACCTGTGTCCATGCCACAGAACCTGGAGTTGGAAACCTCAGGGGCTTCCGCACAATAAAATCAACGAGCATTAGCTCTGTGCCCCAGGTGTATTAAATTAGAAAAAAAAAAAAAAACAATAATATAGGAAATCACAGACAATTGTGATGAGTTTTGTGGAGAAAGATATTCCGTGGTTGAAGGATCTTTAGACAACTTTCATTTTGTTACTGTCACACGACTTCGCCCTTAACATGGATGGATGGCTGAGAAGTTGCCCACCAGTGGTGACTTCTGTTTGATACTAAGACGAAACGTGTGTGTTAAATACCCCTTAGGAGAAGTGAGCTTTGTGTGGTTCTTAGCAACAAAAATGAACCGCTCCCTTGGACTTCTGCACCCTCCTTAACACGTGGCCAGTGCGTGGTACTGGTTTCAGAGCCGAGCCCGCCCACGGCACAAGACCTTTCCTTGCACAAAAGGGGGCTTTTGCAGTATCACGCAGAATGACTTCAGCAGGGTGTAATCATTTATACAGAGTTGAAACTGAATTTACACAAGGAGCAGGAACAAATGAGTATCAAAGGCAAGGCCATTAGAAACCATTAAAGACAAAATTATGACCCGGCTGTGCCAGGGCAGGCTGGCGTGGGAAGACAGGAGCTCCCAGGGAGGCCGGTCTCTGCCAGAACGCCTCAGGGGAGGCCACTGCTCTCCGCTGCCTATCTTCCGTGCATGTTGGCTTGGCCTAGCTCAGGTGGAGAGCGGGTCCTTCTCTGATTTTTTTTGGACAATCCATCTAGAAAGCGTGGCGCTGTGTCCGCTCTTCCGTGTTTTCATCTTTGAATTCCTCTTTCCTGTTTTCGCCATGTGATGCGTCAGTGTTTGGCAGCTTCTGTTCATCCCCTAATGGTGGGTGCTACTTTTCAAATCCGGTAGACTTGGAGCCGCCACTAAAACATTTTTAAAAGTGGCTCCACGTCCTCCTTTGGCTCCTCAAGTCCTGCGGAATGTTCATGGATTTGACGAGGAGTGCCTTGGATTAGCGACGTTAGCTCTCGCCCTCTGCCAACATGTGCTCATGCCTGTCTACTGCCCTCACTCCGGGGCACTCGCAGCTACCGCTGGAATCTCAGGCACTCATGGACAACCCACGGTCCAGCCTGTTAACAAGGATGGTATTGGTTTAATGGAAAGATCTCTGGAAAAATGGTGTCGGTATAAGTAGGTGAGAAGGAAATCTAAAGTGGGTCCCTGGCACGGCTGATTCTAGCTACCTGGGTTGATGGGTCTCGGATCTCGGACCCGTCCTGCCATGGGCACATTTTTCCTGCATATGGTCTGCATTTGTGATGTATTCCCAAACTCCGAGTGTCCATGTGGGGCTGGAGCTGCCCCTTCCAGCGCTTCCTGGCTCCTCCAGTTCAGAGAACAACTCGACACTCTGAAAAGCGAGGACCGCCGGGCGGGCCAGGCTCAGCCTCTGACGGTGGTTTAAGACCACACGATTCTGTCCATGAAACACAACTTGTGGCTACGACCGACAGAAGTCTTTGGCGTTGGATGTGACCCATTCCTCTTGCCATAACTGCTCCGTGACTCCCCAGATACCCAGTGAACTAGCTGCAAAGTCTTTTAAAATATGTCTAGGCAATATATTTTCTCAATAAGCAAATGCTTTTAAGAACTATTATTTATGTAATTAATTCCTGGAGAGTTCCATGATGTAGAGGGGTGTGTGTATGTATGAATGTATTTTCCCCTTCTTCTAGAAACAGATTATTGCTCTGTAAGCCTAATCAAAGAGCCTGCTTCTCAGTAGAGGGGCTGAAATGGGAACACGGAGAAGCTGGAATTCCTAGAGCTCCAACAGCTCCAGGGCTCTCAGGGTCGGGGGAGCCCTGTGTTTTGGGGTGAGTGATGGTTAATGTCCACCTTCTCTCAGGACCAGGGGCTTTGAGCCGCCCGTGCCTGGCCAGGACCAGGGAAGGCCAGTCAGGCTGTGGGAGGGCAGAAGACAGAGGAAGGCAGAGGCACAAGTCAAGCTACAGGTCAGGGTCCAGATTTGACCCAAGTCAGATGATTGTAGCCCTATAAGGCCAAGGAGACTTGCCTGATTTCTTTTTCTTTTTCTTCTTTTTTTTTTTTTTGGCACTGAGAATGGAACCCAGGGGCATTCTACCTCCGAGCTACATCCCCAGCCCTATTTTTATTCTTTATTTTGCAGCAGGGTCTCCCTAAGTTGCAGAGGGCCTCACTAAGTAGCTGAGGCTGGCCTCAAACCTGTGATCCTCCTGTCTCAGTCTCCCAAGTACTGTGATTACAAGCGTGTGCAGCCACGCCTGGCTAGACTTGTCTGATTTCTACTGGAAAGGGGGACTGTGGCAAATTAGAGCAGGAACAGACTTCTAAGTTGAGGGCCACTTCCAGCTGGTTCAGAACTTACTTGTAGGGACATTTTTAATGGCACAGAGTTGGTCCCTGCACAGAGGGATGCGTCTCATTCCTGGAAGCATAGGAGAGAAGGCCCGTAGAGTTGGTAAGTGGGATTAGTGGCTGTTTAGTAGGGTGATGGAGTAATATGACATGTGGGATTATTGGCTGTTTAGTAGCATGTATGTCCATGCACACGCTCACGTGTATTCTAAAATGAATTATTCACGCACCAGTAATGAGATAGGCATGCAAAGGAAGCCTGTTTGGTAATATTTATGTATTTCCATTAATAAGTTTGAAAAACAAACAATATGGATTTGCATAAAGATAAATCATCTTGATATCGGGTGCCTAAAGTTTCTTGTTTTATGTGTAGGCAATAAGTCTCTTTAAGAAACCGCACAACTACTTTTTCTTAGAGATGATGATATAAGCCTAGATGTCTGTCTCCTAAAAACTATTGGTGAAAACCAGTGGGAGAGAAAAATAGATTCTGTGCTGGATCCAGGAAGGGGCACCGTCAGAATGTTAGAAAGGAGACTGGGCCTCCGGATGGCCTGGAGTCACGGAGGTTCCGAGGACTCACGTCCCCCTGGAGAAGCTCCCCTCCAGCCTGGCAGGACACGCACTTGTCTTTGGCAGATGGGTGCTAGAACTGGAGGAAACGCCCTCTTCATGCAGCACAGATGACTCTCAGAAGCAGCGGTGCCGGGAGTCCCCAGGGCTGGAGAAGGATCTCAGCACCACCTGCTTTCCTGGCCACATGTTTCCCCGAGAGGTGGAGGCCCCGTCATCCCAGAGGCTCTTTCCTGACCTGGTGAGCCATTCTCACTCCAAGAGAGCAAAACCACAGCACAGTGGATTTAGCCACACGAGAGACCCAGAGTGGAGGAGGGACCCCATAGGAGCTAGCTGGGAGGAGCAGCCCCGGGACGGCGGGTTCCCAGAACACCAGGACAGCACAGAGCACGGGTGCTGGGCTCCGCCTGAGTCTCCTGGGCCCTTCCTGCCTCCCCTGGGCCGTGACATCGCTGGGCGGGGACCTGGAGCCATTGCATCGGCTCCAGCTCAGGAATGAGGAATGTCCCAGCAGCTCTGGGTAGCCTGTGAGACCCCACCACAGTCATGCATACTGAGACATGTTCCCAGGAGTCAGAACTCAGCGCTCAGGAAAACAGGCTGCGTTAAAAGAAAAACAGAAGAGCCGGGTGTGGTGGCGCACGCTTGTAATCCCAGCATTCGGGAGGCTGAGACCGGAGGATCCGGGTTCGAGGCCAGCCTCAGCTACCTAGTGAGGCACTCTGCAACTTAGTGAGACCCGGTTTCAAAATAAAGAATAAAAAATAGGGCTGGGGGTATAGCTCGGAGGTAGAATGCCCCTGAGTTCAATCCCCAGTACCAAAAATAAAAAAATAAAAAAAAAAAGAAAAACAGAACAGATGCATAGCGCTGAGACAGAGGAAGAGCTTGTTTTGAAAAAAGGAAATCAAGTTCTGCACACCCAGAGTTGCCCTTGGCGAATCCCCCGTGGGTGTGAAGATACTAAGGACACACTGAAAGAGTGAGGAGGAGATGGGGTGAAGTCTTTTCCTCTCTTTTTTAAAATCAAATAATTTCTGTTAACTAAAAATAAGAAAAACAACTCAATGGTGTTCTGCCATCTCTAATCTACTGAGCCCATTTTGTGATTTTAAAAGAAGCTTCAGCTTTTAAACTTTTGTTTGTATATTTGTTTTAGTGTACACTCCTCTGCTGCTACCTCCTGTCTTTGCGTTCATTGTGAACCTGCTTTCCTTTACATTCTTGAACAGCAGTAACAGCTGCTGAAAAATCCATGTCTGCTAATTGCGGAGTCAGAATCTCAGGGGATGCTCCTTGTCTGGTTTTCTTCTCTGGAGAACACATTTCATTTCCTGTTTCTTCTTCCCGGATTGTGAAGGGCACATTGTAGAAGTGCTAGACTGTTGTACATACCTCAGAAGGTGCTTGCTTTATTTTTATGCAGGCCAGGAACTTGGCTGCAGTCAAAACGCAAACCGTAGCTCCGCTGGGCCAGACAGCAGCTCAGAGGCAGCTCGGTTGTGGGAACTTCAGCCTCCTGCCCCTCACGTGTGGAGAGAGTGGCCCAGAAAGAAAGCCCAGCAAGATGTGCACAGCACACAGCTCTGGTCCCTACTTGTACAGCCACCGGAGATTACAGCCCAGGAGCGGGCTTTGGCCTTTGTTTCTGACTTTCACTTGGAGACTTGCTATAAATGCTCAGGGATTACTAATCAGTTTACTAATCAGCTTCTAACTTTGAGTGTTTTTAATCTGTTTTAACCGGGTCTCACTAAGTTGCAGATTAATCTCTTGGACAACTCTGAAGATAAGCCTATAGTTTTTCTCCTTGTCTAATGACTTTCCTAATATTGAACAACACTTATTACTATTTTATGGAATTTCCTAAGTTGATCATGACGTCTTATTTAGAATATATTTTGTACTACGTTGTTTGCTAAGTTTCTTTGCAATATGAAGCAATGTCCCTTTATTTCCCCATTGACCGCTGTAAGGCAATGGCGCATGTGTGATGAGCTGTTTTTCTGTGGTCTGCGCACACCCTCCCGTTTCAGAGCACGTGGTCACTGCATGCCGGGCTGTAGTCCTCCTTCAATCACGGTTTTTGCTTCCCACAGTTTCAGTTGCCCACACGAACAAGAAGGGTGAGCAGCGTACAGTAAGGTATTTTGAGAGAGAACACGAGACCATGTCCACATAACCCTCACTACAGTGTAATGTCATCACCCTTCTATTTTATCACAGTCGCTGTTGTTGCTCTCTCACTGTGTCTGATCTATAAATTAAACTTCAGTATAGGCGGCGGGCATGGATAGGAAAAAGAATGGCTTGAATAGAGCTTGGCGTGATGGCGGTCTCAGGCATGCATTGGGGTTCTTGGGATGTCTGTATTCCTGATGGGAAAGGAGGAGGCTGTTGTAGTCTAGAACTTAAATCATTTCTCTTTTTTGTTTGTGGTACTGGGGATGTAACCCAGGGGCATTCTACCTCCAAGCTACACCCCCAGTCCCAGCCCTATTTTTGTGTGTGTGTGTGTGGTACTGGGGATTGAACTCAGGGGCATTCTACCTCCGAGCTACACCCCCAGCCCTATTTTTTATTCTTTATTTTGAAACCGGGTCTCACTAAGTTGCGGAGTGCCTCACTAGGTAGCTGAGGCTGGCCTCGAACCCGGATCCTCCAGTCTCAATCTCCCAAATGCTGGGATTACAAGCGTGCGCCACCACACCCGGCTTCTTATAATCATTTTTCCCTTGTTCTGTGGTTAGATAAGTATTTGATGTTCAGAAACAGTTCTTATATGGAATATCTTTATTTTTTTTGCGGTACTGGGGATTGAAGTCAGGGGCATGCTGCCCATCAGAAACATGTTTTCCAAGAGATTTCTCAGAAGAACAGATTCTGCATTCTTGCAAACCTGTAGTGGGTTTGCATGTCCTTTATATTTAGGCATCTGCCCAAAAGGAAGGCACATGGTGACAGAGGTTTCAGTCTCTGGTTGGCTCGCCAGCCCCAAGGCAGTAACATCAGGGTGGCAGGCGTGGAGGCGGGCAGCTGCTCAGCAGCCTTGGAGCAGAGACAGAGGAAAGGACCAGGGACAGAGAGAGTGCCCCAGGCCACGCCTGACCTGCCTGTAGTTACCACCTGGAAAGTCCATTCAGATGACCAACCCGTCAATAATGGGCCCGCTCATGGGATTAGGGCCCCGATTCGATGATGTCACCTTCCAACATGTCTGTGTTGCCGGCACATGGGATTTTCCCGGGGAGATTCCACAGCCAACCTCCTCCCCGTGCTAGTGTGTGTCCGTGCCCTCAAAGCCAGAAGCCCAGGCGTCCCAGGCCCTGGCCTCTCCTTCCTCTCAGGCCTGGGACTCAGCGTGCCATCCACGTGAGTGAGCTGGCTTGCACAATCAGAGCAGGCTGGACCGCCAGGTAAGGAAGACGGGAGAGAAGCTGAAAACAAGTACGCCCGTGTCGAACTCGTCGTCAAATCCCTGTAGGAAAAGTGAGTCGAGTGTTTTATCTAAGTACAAAGCGGTCAGGACGTTAGGGAAGGCAAGCGGGCAAGGCCTGGCAAGGCCTGGGCGTCCCGAAGGTCTGAGAGGTGACAGTCCTGAGTTGTGGACTAGTGACCTTTTCATCACTGTGACCAAACCCCAGCAGTGTGCAAGGGGCGTGTGTGTGTGTGGTATTGTGTACCGTGTATATACATGTATACTGTGTGGCGTGCATATATGTGTAGTGTGTGCATGGTGTGTGTTGTGGGTGTGGTGTGTGTGGTTCCTGGTACATGTGTGGTGCTTGTGGGATGGTACATGGGTGGTGTATGTGGTATTGCATACTGTGTATATGTGACTATATTGAGTGGTGTGTATGTGTACATGGTGTGTGTATATATGTGTGTGTAGTGTGGGATATGCATAGTGCATGTGTGTATGTGTGTTGGTGATGTGTCTGTGGTGCCTAGCATATGTATGGTGTGTGGTGTACATGGTACTGTGTGGCACCTGGCATATGTGTGGTGTTTTGGGGTGGGGTGTGCACGGTGTGTGGTGTGTGGTGCTCATGGTGCTGTGTGGTTCCTGGTACCTGTGTGGCGTCTGTATGGTTTGCACAGTGTGTGATACGTGTGGTACATGTGTGGTATGTGGTGCTCATGGTGCTGTGTGGTACCTGGTACCTGTACCTGGTACCTGTGTGGCATCTGTATGGTTTGCACGGTGTGTGATACGTGTGGTACATGTGTGGTATGTGGTGCTCATGGTGCTGTGTGGTACCTGGTACCTGTACCTGGTACCTGTGTGGCGTCTGTATGGTTTGCACGGTGTGTGATATGTGTGGTACCTGTGTGGTGTGTGGTGCTCATGGTGCTGTGTGGTACCTGGTACCTGTGTGGCGTCTGTATGGTTTGCACGGTGTGTGATATGTGTGGTACATGTGTGGTGTGTGGTACACATGGTGCTGTGTGGTTCCTGGTACCTGCCTGGCGTCTGCGGGGTGGTGTGAGTCCGGGCTGTGGGTCCACTCCACAGGGCAGGTGCAGCACGGGGACGGCCCGGCTGGGGTGGAGCCCCTTCCTCCCACGGTGGCACTCTCTACCCAGAGGAGCCGGAGGTGCTGGCGGGGCCCCCCCATCTCCAGGCACACTGGGTGCTCCCACAAGTCTCAGCCCCAAGTCCTCACGGCTCCCGGTCCACAGGTGCCGTTGGCACAGGAGGCCACAGCAGCCGTGCAGGACACTTACAGAGAGGCCAGAGAGGCCGCCTCCCTCCTTGCCTCCTGCCCTGGGGCAGGGCTCAGCTGAGCGGCTGTGACAGAAGGCAGGGCCACCTTTTAGCACAAAGTCTCCAGTACACCCCAGCAGCAGCCCACTGAGGGCAGGCTGGCGCGGGCTCAGGCCTGGCTGGAGAGGAGATGGAGGCCAGGGCAGGAGCTGGGAGGCGGCCACTGCAGGGACACACCTGCGCCCGGCTCTCAGGGTGACTGGGCCGCTGGAGAGAGCAGAGAGCCGGCCCAGGATTGTCAGCTTCCTCCAAGGTTAGACGCGCTCTAGCTCGGCACACGAAGCCTGCCAGGGGGTGATGTCTCTCGGGCTCCGGGCTCCACGCTGGCTGCGACGTCCCGGGCCTTGGACGCAGGGAAGGTGCTTACGGCACTCATCCTAATTGCGGTCCAGGGATTACGTGCAATTAAGTAGAAGTCAACACTGTTGACAAAGTGGCCAATTATTGAAAATGAAGTTTGTACTGCATTTCTGTTTATCTTATCTTAATAAGTACTCGCAGCAACAAATGAGTAAATGTACAAGATACTCAGATTCACAAGGACGCGCTGACTCCAAAAGCCAGATGCTAAGTCAGTGAGTGCATGCTTTCGGTCACAGCGATGAAACGGCTGCTCCCGACACACGTGCCACACACACCAAGTACACATTACACACACCAAGTACACACCACACACCAAGTACACACCACACACACCAAGTACACACCACACACCAAGTACACACCACACACACCAAGTACACACCACACACCAAGTACACACCACACACACCAAGTACA
>PVLC010000100.1:253795-316952 GCA_004027655.1 Graphiurus murinus
CACACACCAAGTACACACCACACACACCAAGTACACACCACACACCAAGTACACACCACACACACCAAGTACACACCACACACACCTATTACACACCAAGTACACACCACATGCCTATTACACACCACACACCAAGTACACACCACACACACCTATTACACACCACACACCAAGTACACACCACACACCACCACATGCCACAGTAACACACACATTCCACACATTATTGCACCTACTACACATACATACCACACACGCACTATCTCCCCCTGCACCTACACTCACACACACACACACACACACACACACTCCACATACCCCCAGACCTCCCACAAAAGCACACACACACATGCACACACACACACACTCCACATACCCCCTAGACCTCACACCAAAGCACACGGCATACTGCGCACACACACACACACACATGCACACATACACACACTCCACATACCCCCAGACCTCACACACAAGCACATGACATAAAGCATACGCACATGCATGCACACACACACATATATGCACACACACCAGCGCACACGCAGACACACAGAGAAGCACACTCACGCTTTCTTTGAGGCAAGTAGGCTTTGAGCGATAGGAGTTGGGCTCTTGAGCCTACCTCACCTGTCTTCCCCACCAATGAAAACCGTTTCGGCTAATCATCCAGTCAGAAGGTCTGCACCTGTCCACACACCAGCCACTACCAGCAGGCGTCATCAAACGTCTCTTACCAGTACTGGTCTCTGGTCGCTGGCAGTGCTGTGGGCTTGGTTAATTAAGGTGTTAGTGAGTCAGAATGACTTCACCACAGAGAAATGGACGGGCGGGTTGGAAGTGGGCTGAGGCCGTCCTCCGCAGAGCGGGCTGGGGAAGGCCTGGAGGCGGTCGCGTTAGTTCATTAAAGGTGGGTGTGCTTCGTGCAATTAGAGGCGGCGTGAGTGTGGAGGCTTCACCCTCGCTGCGCTCTGATCTCTGGGACAGCTGCGCAGCTGCACTTTAAACGGGGTGCCAGATCTGCAGAAATGTGGTTCACTCGACCCATGCTCCCCAAACACCTGGAGGACCACTTTCCCACGCTCAGCTTTAATAGCCCTATTTGTATATGTGGCTGTATAATTTGAGTCTCACAAAAGGAAATGGGTTTACACTACTTTGCTGTTTCTGCAGCAGGTCACAAGACCAGCAGTATCAGTGAAGAACAGGCCGCCGCGTACACCCCCAGACCCACAGGGAAGTCGGAGTTTGCACTGCCTGCAAGTTGAACGGCCTGGCACTCGCTCGGGAACTCTGCAGCACGCGGGGGTAGAGAGTGGCTCAGTTCAGCTGCAAGGCTGGGACAGCTCAGGAGCCAGGCTCTGCAGGGCTCACAGCACCAGGCCAGTGTGCCTTGGAGTATCGAGAGGGGCCACCCTTGCTTTGCCAGTTGAACCCTAGCTTTTAGAGCTCAGCGCCGGAACCAAGGCCAGGCAGCAGCAGCCAGGACCCACCCAGTCCTGCTGATGTTGCAGAGTGAACGGAGGTGGGCGGTGGGCGGTGGGCCTGTGCAGGTGTGCGCCCCGGGCGGCGCTCTCTGACACCTCTTCCTAGAACTCTCTGTGCTGTTAGGAATCTCAGAGGCTTCAGTGTTACAAGACGTCACCAGAAAACACGCCAATTCCCCCACTGCGGGTTATCTCTGTGCTGATCTGGATCCATAAATAAACTCTGCATTTTTGGGTGCTGGGCCCCGGGCAGCTGCCTACAGTGCAAACCTGAGCATGTGCAGACAGCGCCTGGCTCTTCTGCCCGGAGTCAGACGGGGCTTAGGGGGCTGAGGGGGTGGCAGAGACAAGCTGCACATCCCTGGAGACGGCCCTCAGGTCCCGTGTGGCCTTGGGGCCGGGGCACATCTGTGGAGCTGGGTGCTCATCTGAGACACTGCTGGCCCACCGAGGGGGCACGGCCCAAATTATTAGAGTCCGGTGGCCTCAATCCAGGCTGCAGAAGGCCCTGGGGAGGGGGTGCCGACCTCAAGGGAGTTACAGTCCAGTATAGATGCCCCTCTCCCAGAGTGCGGCTGGATGTCCTCCTCGCCTACCCCAGCCCGCCCCAGCCTATGCACGGCCTCTCTTCCCCAGGTGCGTGAGCCCTGGGAAGGCCAGCTTCCTCTTCCCCCTCCTCCTCCTCCTCCTCATTCTCCTCCCCCTCCTCCTCCTCCCCCTCCTCCTTCTCTTTTTTCTCCTCCTCCTCCTACTTCTCTCTGTCCCTTCCTCCTCTCTCCTACTGTCAATCCACCAGCTATCCTGGGGACTTCAGCTCAAAGCCTTCTCAAGCCAACCAACTTCTCTCTCCTCCACTGTCCTCCTGGTCCTGGCTGCCCCCGCTCCTTCTTGCACACACACACACACACACACACACACACACACACACACACACACCTGTGTGGAGGCCTTCCTATTTCCCCAGCATTTCCTGTCACCTTCAGCAATGACTTTTGAACAAAGACCATGTCTCCAAGTTCAATCTGCTTCAACTAGAATGGCTTCTGGGACTCAGGTGAGACCTCCGTCCCTCAGGGCCCGTCACACCCGCAGGTCCCCCAGCCTCTCCTGGCTGTCCCCCATGCTCTGGGCTGGGTGCTGCATGTGACCTTTGTGGTGCCCCACTCGGTGGGAATCCCTGCTCCCACTCAGTCGAAGGAGCGCCCTAAGCCCAGCCCTGGTAACGTCTGCCAGTTGGCTGTGGCTGGAGGTGGGTCCCTGGGGGGGGGTGGCCTTCGGGATTATATAAGGACCCCCCCCCAGGGTCTTTGGCTTCTGGCCTGTGTGGTGTCAAGAGCGCAGCTCATGTGCTCTCCCTCGGCCGCATGCCACCAGCGCGCCCTAGGTCAGTGATCCCCAGCCTCACATGGACCGGGACTGAAACCATAAGAAAAATAAGTCAGATATTTAGATTATGACTGCAACAATGGCGACAGATACAGTGTGCAGGAAATAAACTGGATGGATGGATAGATGGGTAGACGGATGAGAAGATGGATGGATGGGTGGATGGGTGGATGGATGGATGATGGATTAATAAATGGATGGACTAATGGATGGATGGATGGGTGGATTAATAAATGGATGGATGGATGGATGGATGATGGATTAATAAATGGATGGACTAATGGGTGGATGGATGGGTGGATTAATAAATGGATGGATGGATGGGTAGGTGGGTGAGAGGGTGGGTGGTTTGGTGGGTCGTTGGATGGGTGGATGAGTGAGCAGATGAATGGCTAGAGAGGTGAATCGGTGGATGGATGAGTGGGTAGATGAATGGACGGGTGATCTATGTGTGGACCAAGTATCAACATCATGATCCTCGAAGACCATGTTCTTGAGTGAACCCTGCGGTCCTGGTTTTCCTCCTCCTGCCCACCTCCTTGTGGGTCCTTGGGGAACTCAAGTCTGTACTGCTGCTGAACAGCAATTTAGTGAGACCCTGTTTCAAAATAAAAAATAAAATAGAGCTGGGGCACAGCTCAGAGGTAGAATGCCCCTGGATTCAATGCCCAGTACCAAAAAAAAAAAAAAAAAAAAAAAAAGAGTGCTTTATTTAATAATACTAGAAGGAAACAAAATGAAAGTAATTCTGGAACACATGACCTGCACTAACATGACTGGGTTCTGGATAAGGGTTCTCTTGGCCTGCGAGGGCTTCAGGCCCTCCCACAGCTTGGGGTCCGCACACGGCCCTCCCCAGCCTGACCTCCTGACTCTCCTGACATCACATCCAGGGCCCCAGAGACGGCCCAATCAACCTGGCTTTAAGTCTCTTGCAATAGGATGTGGTCATCCCTCCTGGCACTCTCTAATTTGAGGGTCACCTCCTGACTCACTCTTCACCCATCCTGTCCACCCGTCTCATCTAATTGACTGAGAATTTTTCCATGCAGGATGAGATGAACTTTTGTTCAAGCCTAGTAATTCCAAAGAATCAGCATAATGTTGCATTGTACTAGCTATTTTTTGGTGATTCATCTTAAGACTTTGAAAATCCCAAAAGGATTAATGAGTCAGTATAAGTTTGATGTTTTAAGATATCCAGTAAGAAGGAGCAGATATTACTAAAACAAGAATAGGCTGTGGTTTCAGGTAAAGCTTAGGACATGTTGGACACTCTGAACATGGTCTGCTGAGTGCCGTTGCAGGGTGCACGTTGCCTGTGCCTCACCTGAAGATGTTTGCAGCTGCAATCGAGAAGGGGCAGGACAGCAGGAGGGCGCTACATCACAGCCCAGAGTGGCTCCCCCATTGCAGATGGGTCATGTGACCTCGCCTGTCCCAGCATTGTTACTGGCTGTGCTCACTTAGAGGAGCTGGGAAGAATGTGTCTACTGAGAGAAAAGTGGTCCTATTGCATCTGGTACAAGGGACTTTTCATTTGGGTTACAGAGATGACACATCAGCCATCCCTCTGTGAGGACATGTGGGTATGTCCTGGATCCTAGTGCCACCTCCCCTGGTCAGCATGTGACCTGCAGGTGACCCGCATTTGCCCAGTCTGTGCTAAAGCCCACCTGCAGTGTCGTCTGCTGCCATATTCCAGGGTGAGACTGTCCGGAGAAATTGACATGCCGTGCCATTTGGTCAAGAGGCCAGAGGAAGCACACAAGCTCACTTCAAATTACTCATTTCGGTGAAAACATAAATAAATAAATCCCACATTCCTAATTAGATGGAGACTGGAAAAGAACTAGCTTTCTTTGGAAAAAGCAGCAGAGCTGGACGCTCGTTACTGACCTGTGGGTGGTGTGTGCGCGTTGAACACTTGGGCGGGGGTGTCACTTAATGTGGCTTAATCTGGTCTCCTTCATTCGCTGCCAACAAAACTCTCATTTCCTCTCTGAGTCCGTGTTGGCTGGAGGCTTACCTAAGTACTTTGCCAAGCAGCTTCTTAGCGATTCTACTGCACCGAAAAGTGTAAATGCTCTTGACTTTTAAGTTTCTTCCCCCGCCCCCCAACCTGACTTTGAAATACATTTTCTGTTCACAGAACAGAGTTATAGTCTTTCACTGTCTTGCCGGGCATTTACGGCAAGCCACACCCTTCCAAATGTACATTCTGGTAAAGTACATTATCTCTGCTCATCTCTGATGACAATCAGACATGGTTTCCACACTAAGCATGACTTCAAGTTCTTCCTGTTTATTAATTAGGCTTCAATTTGTTCTCGGTGCCAAATTTTCAAACCTCCTACGTTCTTTACCCACCTTTTTTTTTTTCTTTCCATCAATCAACTATTCCCCGGATTTAATTAAATGCTTGTAAAGTGTGGAGAACATTGTGTGATGTGCTGTTCAGAGACACAGATGTGTGTGTGTGTGTGTGTGTGTGTGTGTGTGTGTGTGTGTATGCACACACACTAAAAGAAGAGCGAAGAAAGAAGGGAAGGAAAGAAGAAGAAAGAGAAAGAACAGAAAGGAGACACACACACACAGAAATAGAAAACAGAGACAGACAGAGACAGCAAACGCTCATGTCAAGTTAGGATATATGGCAGACCCATGCACACAAAACTTAGCTTTTTACGCAATGTATTGATTTAAGTAAATTAGCAACCCTTAAGGTGTCAGAAATCCACAAACAATGGCTTTCTAAGAGGCATTTCCAACAGTCTGAAAACTTCCCAAACAGCCACAGGGAAAACTGGTGAAAAGAAATCTCTCCCATCAAGCTGCGGGGCAAACTCAGAAAACTGATCTTGTCTTTTAATCAGTTGATGTAAGCCAATTTATGAGGAATTTCACAAGCCCAGCCACTAAAGATGCTGTGGGCCAGCTGACTGGGATTGGAGGAGAGCTGCCCTCTGGGGGCGGAGGCGGGTCGGGGCCTGTCCTGAGGCCGTGAGACTTGGGCCCTGCACTGCAGAGACCCCGGGACCCCAGGGAAAAGGTGACAGGGCCACTTTCACCTGAGGTCCTGAGAACCTTTGGACCAAAGCCTGGGAAAACACACAGGAACTTATCATAGTGGAAATGTGTTCTTAACTGCGTACTGTGACTTCCTCTGGATAAACCCTGGTGTCTATCTCAAATGTTTGTTGGAGAAAGCACACACCTGGATTACAGGTTGCTCCCTTGTACCCACAGTGAAGGTGAAACACAGCAGCGGATTTATGAATGAATGGCCCATCCGGGGAACTGGGAACAATCCCAGCAATCTCTGCAGTTAAAGCCTGGAATCATTTGAACTAACAAGCCACAGTTTAAGGGACTCAGTGAAGATTTAAAGCCTATCCTATGATGTCATTCTCATTAAAAAAATAATTTACTTACATAGTTGTAGAAACAGCCTGAGAGGAGGACTAGTTTCTTTTTCTGATTCTCTCTTTCTCTCTATCTCTCCCACCCTCTCTCCTTGGAACTCTCCCTGGTCCCAACACACACACACACACACACTTCCTCTGGGAACCGACCTGCATCTGGTAATCTGGTCCCGAGGAACCACGGTGCGTCTGTTGTGAACATCTACACCACTAACTCAGGCCGAACATGTTTGTGTGTTACCGCAACGGCAGAATCCTCCAGCCCCATCACTTTAACTGGCTTCTATCTACCCAGTGCTCGCGGGTCACCTGGTAGTCGTACAACGGACGATCACAGGTTCTTTTCTTCCAATCTTAATTAATAATATCCAGAGCACTCAAACCACACATCACACTTTACACAATCGCATACGTGTTACAGAAAGGCCAGGAAAGGGCTAAGAGGGCTGAACCGAGAGCCAAGGTAGAGACGGTTTCCAACCAGCTGAAGGACATGCTCAGGGCGCAGAGCTTCAGAATGTGGAACTTGCTCTAGGACGGGGTCTGGACAGATGGCAGTTTCAAAATGGCTGCCCCGAACAGGAAGATGGAGCTGAGCTGAAGACGGGGCAGGGAGGAGGTTCATCACCTGTCCCCTGGTCTGATGGGTCAGAGTGCTCAAAGCGCCGCTGGCCGTGGGGTGCTCCTGGCTTTCTGGTCTTGGGTGAGGGCTGCTTCTCTCAGGGGTCCGGCGTGTTCGATGAGCGCACAAGCCTGGTTTTCCTGATACGGGGTTGACACACCCATGCATTTCTGCGCTGCTAATTTGATTTGATAGCTCACAGGTGGTCATTTTATCAGCACAATTAATTCATTCGTCAGTTTGTGCCTTACGGTTGCTCTGGGCAGACAGTAGTCGACTTGTACAAAGAAGGTGTGGAGTCATTCTGCCTTGGTGCTTGTACTCAGAATGGCGTAACTCGTGGTACAACACCGCTTTACAAAGTGAAATAACTCAGGGCAGGCACGGCTGGAAAGCCACGGTTCTAAGCCCATGGAGTAACTCAGCACCAGATGACCGGGCGGGATGTTAGGTGTCCTTGGCTGGACCTTGGACAGTCTTCACTGGGAACCCGAAATGGAGAGCCAGCGACTCCAGCCCTGCCTGGACGGGGCTCCATGGGGGGGGGGGCAGTGGCCATTGCATCCCAGGGACCTGGAAGTCAAGGGCACAGATGTGGGTCAGACCCTCAGGGCAGCAGAGCCAGGGCCCCCGGGTTCCCAGTCACCACGAGCCGCCCCATTCCAATTCTAAGGGACAATAAAGCGCCCTTCTGTAAATTCTCCTATTGCTTTCAGCCAAATCAAGTTAAACATTTCTCACCTTCGTCCAAAGACATCCTTACTCAAACCACATGAGAAGAAATTCACCAGGGCACTCCTGGTGACTGTTTCTGCCTAATGCAATCAATCAGGTGCTTATGGTTTGTATTTTTTCTTAGTTCCATGGCAAGAGGCCCTCCTGAAGTTTTTTTTTTTTTTTTTTTTTTTTTTGTGGTACTGGGGATTGAATTCGGGGGCATTCTACCTCCAAGCTACACCCGAACCCTATTTTTTATTCTTTATTTTGAAACAGGGTCTCACTAAGTTGCGGAATGCCTCACTAGACAGCTGAGGCTGGCCGTGAACCTGGATCCTCCAGTCTCAGCCTCCCAAATGCTGGGATTACAAGCATGCACCACCACACCCGGTTTCTCCTGATGTTTTAATTTGTCTTATTCTTGAAGCTCAAGGAAATTTCAAGAAGTGTGTGGTCAGGGGAGCAGACATTCTTCCAAAGGAAGAACAGAAAGAAATAGGAATGGATTCAATACCATTGGATAAAGTGGCTATCTCCTTTATATCTTAAAACCCCGGTTGCTTTTATCATAATTATTTTCTATCAGGTAATAAGGCAAAAGCAATTAGTAGTCTTACACAGAACAGGCAGCCTCTACCCAGGAATATATAACTGAACAATTGCAGATGACAATTACCAAGCCTGAGGAGCTTGTATCCTGAAAAGTGGGCTGACATGGCGAAGGACAGGACAGGTGCTAACAGGAGTGAGAGCACGCACGAGGCTCCGGCAGGATGAACAGGGAATGGGGAAGAACATTCCAGAAGATCTTTTGCCAGAGGGACTATTCTGTGGCCAGACAGCTGCCGTTCTTCCGCACTTCTGTGCCCTCCTGGAGTCTGGCTGGGTCGAAGGTCCAGCACACACTCCTCCGGGGAGTTTGCAAAGAGCTGCAATTCCTTCATGGAAAGAGGCTTCTGGAGTTCTTGCTAGCGTACACTTGGGGCGCATGGAGGTCGCCTTCTCTTTCTCAGGTGCTTGCGTGCAGGCGCTGGTGCTCCTGATGTAGCCGTAAGAGTGCCATCTACTGTGTCAAAGACTTCATTCCAGCAGCTCCGTGGCTGATCCTGGGAGACCTCCCCGAGGACCCCACCAGTGTCTGTGGACTTCGGGAAGTCACGGGGCAGAGGCAGGGGGCAGGACAGCCCCGAGCGAGGCACGAGGTCAGGCCATTGCTCCCAAGAGAGAAGCGTGTGGCAGCCCATGGGTCATTCTGTGCCAGCTGGATGGTTTTTAGCAGCAGACTTGAGAAGGTGCAGAAGTAACCTCATCATCACGCTCACCTGGGAGAGGAGGGAGCACTCCGAGAGTCCCAGGAGCCCGAGGAGCCTGAGGCCCACAGAGCAGAAAGGAAGTCGCAGCCTAAACGAGCCAGGCCACTCATGGGACTGGAGGCATTGCTGGGACCAGGCGGGGCCATGTGGGTGCCTGAGGTTGCAGCCCCACCCAGGGTGTGTGTGTGTGTGTGTGTGTGTGTGGTCCCAGGCACTATTCTGTCTCTCTCCCTCAGTTTGTCCCTGGCAAATCACAGGTGATAATGACACACCTTTCATCCCCGTCACTAATTTGCTAATTTGCTGATGTGTTAAAGAGGCTTTGACTCTGCTCAGTGTTATTCTTGTAATTGTGCCCAGGGCTCCCTGGAGAGCAGGAAGCCAGTGCGAAGGAAGCCTGTTGGTTTCACTTTCTTTCCTTTCTGGGTGGAACTTCCCAGCATCTATGGATCCTTCAGATAGGTGATACACTTCAAATGACCACGCCCTGGCCCAAGGTCACGGGACTCTGCAGGGAGGCCTGGACAGTCCTCCTGTTCGCTCAGATGGTTGGCTGTCGGTGTGGCCCAAGCAGAGGATGCGGAGGGACTTGCCTGTTAAAGACCTCCATGACAGGATGCTGGGCGCGGTGGAGCTGCCCTGGAATCCCAATACTTAAGAGGCAGGAGGATCACAGGTGCAAGGACAGCCTCAGCAAATAGTGAGGCTCTCATCAACTTAGTAAGATCCTGTTTCAAAATAAAAATAAAATAGGACTGGGGGGATAGCTTGGTGATAGAATGCCCCTGGATTCAATCCGTAGTAACACAAACAAACAATGACAGCAACAAAATCTCCATGACTTTCTTAGGGGTTAGGACTGAGTTAATGGGAAAGATAAAATTAGACTAAAATTGGACATAAGATATCCAGAGATGCAGACCCAAGCTGCAAATGAAAGTGGATGAGGAGCCCCCGTGCTTCCCCCCGGCAAGCTCAGAGGAGATGCTCGCTGGAGTGCCCATGCTCTGCAGGAAGAGGGCCTGGGCAGAGGCCCCCTGTCCAGGGCTTCATTAGCTCCTCCTGGGGTTAACCACGAGGAGACGGGCGTACTGCTGCTTCCGGTCTGTGCCGGGCGCTCTTCGGAGCAGTTTAGACTTCAAAGCGTGGAGACCTAGAGTTGAAGCTGGCTCAGGCTGTCCTCAGGTCAGCCCTGACTTTCACCAGGGGGCCCAGGGGTGTCCAGAACAGAGCCGTCCTGACGTGCAGCCATCAGTGACTCCTGGGCAGCTCTCGGGCGAGAGGCCACTCTTTCATCTGTTCATGCAGCGCAGGGCAGGAGAGTGGCCAGCGAGGGGCTGGAGGTGAAGGGCGCTGGTGTGGACATGGGCGTTTTAGCACAGACGGAGCACTAGCCAGGGACTTTTAAGTGTTTGATTAACAGGTGATAATCATAGCTACTTAGGGTGCAGCCATACCTTAGTACAGGTGCACAGCCGGCAGAGATCAAATCAGCCCATTAGCATTTCAACTCCTCTTTCTCAGTTCTTCATTAAGTATAAAATAGGTTGTGGTACACAGCAGTTTCCCCACTAGAATGTGTAGCTTCCATCTAAATGTGTCTTGGTACCTGCTAAATACCCTGTATTTTAATTTTTTTTTATCCATCTTCCCTTTACTCCCCCCTCCCCAACACACATCCTTCTAATCTCTAGTAATCACTATTCTACATTGGGGTCAACATTATTTTTTTCCCAGGTACTGGAGATTGAAGGATTGAACTCAAGGGCACTTTACCACTGAGCTAAATGCCCAGTATTTTAATTTTTTTTTTTATTGTCAGACAGGGTTTTGCTAAGCTGTGGAGGCCAGGCTTGGATCTGTAATTCTCTGCCTTAGCGTTCCCATTGTTGGCATTTCAGATGGGCACCAGCTCGCCTAGCCAGGTTTTTTTTTGTTGTTGTTGTTGTTGTTTTTTGTTTTTTGGGGTTTTTTTTGGCTTCCACATATAAGAGAGAACATGCAGTACTTGTCTTTCTGGGTATGGCTTATTTCACTTACCATAGTACCATCCATTTTACTGGGAATGGCAGGATTTCGCTCTTCTTATTGACTGAATAATATTCTATTTTGCATGGACCCTACGTCGTCTTTATCCACCCATCTGTAGATGGATACCGAGGCTGATTCCACAATCTTAGTGATTGTGAGTAGTGTTGGAGCAGACATGACATTCAGGTCTACTATAACCCTCTTTAATGTGTTGATTCAATCCCCTTTGGATATGTACCCAGTAGTGGGATTGCCGGATCATAGGGTAGTGCTCCTAGTTTTACCAGGAACCTCCATACTGTTTCCATAATGGGCATACTAATTTACTTTCTACCAACAGTGTATGAGACTTCTCTTTTCACTACATATTCATAAGCATTAGTTTGTTTTATTTATGTGTTTGTCTTTTTGATAATAGCTATTCTGTCTTTGGTGAGATGACATCTCACTGGAGCTTTGATTTGCATTTCCCTGGTGGTTAACAATATTGAATACTTTTTGCCCCCATAAATTTGTAGGCCATTTGTGTGTGTGTGTGTGTGTGTGTGTGTGTGTGTGTATGTTTTGTTTTGTTTTTGTTTTTGTTTTTTTGAGAACTGTCTCCTCAGATCATTTGCCCAATATTTAATTGTATTATTTGTATTTTTCTTGAGTTTTTTGAGTCTCTTATGCACTCTGGATATGAATACATCCTCAGATAATTTATAAATATTTATCCCATCCTATAAGTTGTTTCTTCGCTGTTTTGAGTATTTTCTTGGCTGAGCAGACATTTCTTAGTTTGATATAATACAATTTAGCTATTTTGCTTTGATTACCTATGCTCCTGTAGTCTTATCCAAAAAAAAAATATTGCCTGTATCAATGTCTTGAAGTGTTTCCTGTATGTTTTCTTCTAGTAGTTTCATATTTAGATCTTTGATCCGCTTTGAGTTATTTTTGGATAGAATGAGAGGTAGAGGTCAAGTTCTAATCTCGATCTCTATCTAGTTTCCCCAGAATCATTTATGGAAGAGGCTGTCTTTGCCCCAGTGTATGTTTTTGGCAGTTCTGTTGAGAATGCAGATGTGTGGGATTATCTCCGGGATCTCTGTTAGGTTGGTGTGTGTGTCCGTTTTGATGCCAGTACTGGGCTGCTCTGTTTACTACAGCTCTGGAGTATGTCTTGAAGTCAGCTTTCGGGATGCCTCCACCCTTTCTCTTCTTATTCAAGATTGTGTGGCTTGGGGTCTTCTGTGCTTCCATTTGAAATTTTGGACTATTTCCTAGTTCTATGAAGTATGTCATTGGTATTCTGGGGTAGGGGATCAGCAAATCTGTATATTGCTTTAGGTAGTAGAAACCTTTTAATAATATTATTCTTTCAATTCGTTAGCATGGGGAGTGTTTCTGGTGCTCTGTAATTTTTATTGTAGAGGCTTTTCAGTTCCTTCTATTTTTTCTAGGTATTTTATTATGTTTTGTGTCTGTTTTGAATGACACTGAGTTTGTGATTTATATCTCGGGAAGTTCATCATTTGTCTATAAAGACGCTGAGGATTTTTGTCTGTTGATTTTGTATTCAACTGTGCATTGTTCATTGGTTCTGACAGTCTCCTGGTGGAGTCTCCATGTTTTTCTATATATAGAGTCGTATAATGCACCGATGGAGATCATTTTACTTCCTCCTTTCCTATGTGTATGTCTTTTTTCGTTCTTCCTTTTGCCTAACTGCTCTGGCTGAAACTCCAATACCGTGTTGAATAGGAGCAGAGAGTAGACAGCCTTGTGTGTTCTAGATCTTGGAGGAAACACTTTCAGCTCTTCCCCTTCAATAAGATGTAAGCGGTGCTTTGTCATGTATAGCCTGTAGTATGTTGAGGTATGTTCCTCCTCTACCTAGTTTTTGTGATAGGGGAATGTTGAATTTCACCAAATATTTTTTCTGCATCTATTGAAATGATATGATTTCTATGCCTTGTTCTGTTGATGTGACATATTAGGTATTTTAATTTGGGTATGCTGAACCCTCTTTGCATCCTGGGGTAAATCCCACTTGATGACACACAGGGTAGGCTTTTTTTTTTTTTGATGTGTTGTTGGATCTGATTTCTAGTGTTGTGTGGAGAATCTCCGCGTCTGTGTCCAGGAGGGACGTTGGTCTGTGGCTTGCTGGTTTTGTGGGGGTTTTGTCTGATCTGGGCATCAAGATAATGCTGTCATCATGGAATGAGTTTGGAGAAGCTCCCTTCCTTTTATTTCTCTGGGATATTTTGAGAAGAATTTGTGTCCTTAAAGGTTTGGCAGAATTCAGCAGTGAAGAAGCTAGTGCTGGGTTTTTCCTTCTCCTGAGACTTTTTATTACCAATTCAATCTCACTACTTGTTATTAGTCTGTTCAGGTTTTCTATGTCTTTATAGTTGTAGGTGTCCAGAAATATACCCATTCTTTTAGGTTTTGCAATTTGTTGGTGTAGCATTGTTTTTAATCTATCACCCCTAAGGATTCCTTGTATTTCAGGGATACATTACTGGTGACGGTGTTTTTTTTTTTTTTTTCTTTTCTGATTTTTATTTATTTGTGTCCTCTATACTTGATTTATCTGGCTAATGGATTGTTAAATTTGTCTTTTTAAATAGCCAATCATTCATTTCATTTATCTTTTGTATATTTCTAGACTCTTTCATTTATTTCTGCTGTGATCTTTGCTATTTCTTTCTACTAATTTTGAGTTTAGTTTGTTCTTATTTTTCAAGATTTTTGGAACGAATCATTAAATTGTTTGAATTAACACATACACTCTCTATCTCTCTCTTCTTTTCTTTTCTTTATTTTTTGGTGGTACTGGGGATTGAACCCAGGGGCATTCTACCTCAAAGCTATACTCCCAGTCCTATTTTTTATTCTTTATTTTGAAATAGGGTCTCACTAAGTTGCAGAGGGCCTAAGTAGCTGAGGCTGGCCATGAACCCGGATCCTCCTGTCTCAGCCTCCCAAGTACTGAGCTTACAAGCGTGCATCACCACGCCTGGCTCCTCTCTCTCCTTTTCTGATGTAGACATTCATTGTGTGAATGTCTTTCTTTGTGCTGCTTTTGTTGTATCCATAAGTTTGATATGTAACACTTTCATTATAATTTATATCAAGAAATGCTTTAGTTTCCCTTTTGATTTCTTCAATGGTCAGTTGTTTATTTAAAATCATGTTGTCAAGTCTCTATGGGTTTATAAAATTCCTAAAGCATCTTTCGTTGTGAAGTTCTAGCTTTTTCCTATTGGGGTTAGAAAAAAATACATTATATCCTTTATATATCTTTTAACTCTCTTTCTCTCTTCACCCCCCAGCCATCCTCCACCTCCTACATCCCCACTCAGTAAGTCCATTCAAATTACAAATCCACCAATGAATTTATCCAGTGATGAGGTTAGAACCCTCATGATCCAATTGTCTTACCTCTGAACATTTTCGCATTGCCAATACAGGAGGGTTTCCAGTGGATAGTCTATGCCCAAACCCTAACAATAGGTCAAGGCTTACTCTTGTCATTTTATTGATTTTCTTACAACTGTTTTAAATATCCTTTGTTCTCTCTTGTTCATTTTTGAGGTGTGATGGCCGACTCTGTCGGTCTGACTGGTTTCTACTTCTCTTTTGTGTATCTTCTCTTCTAGTGGGTTTTATACTTCTGTGTGCTTTTTGCTAGTTATCTTTCTGGATATATGGCTCCTGTAAGCCTCTTTTGTAAGGCTGTCATGGTGGTGACAAATTTCCTCAAATTTTCCTTGTCTTCACAGTTCTTATTTCTCCTTCATGTCTAAGGCCTCTCGTCTTGGCATGCAGATGTGGCCTTCTGCCCAAGTCCTCAAACCCTCAAATGTCATCCTCTGTGCCTTCCTGATGTCTGCTTGTGTCCTGATGGCTGCTTCTTATGACTCCAGGGAAGGTGGGTCCTAATCCACCCTCCAGAGCTTGCTGGATCTCAGTCACCTTTTTAAAGCCCAGCCACCAAACGCAGTGACATTGTGAGGTGCTGGAGACAAGACATCAACACCGGAGTTTGGACGAAATGCTTCCGCCTGAGAAGAGTGAGCCAGCTGTGATTTTATGATCCCATCAGCGCAGGCTCTGACAGGAACTCTGAGTTATTCCTCCAGGTAAAGAGCCCGGAAAAGAAATAGAGATCATTTTGTGCATCAGCAAATTCTCATTACATTTTCTTTGATATTTTATTGCTAAAGTCTTTTTTTTTTTTCTTGGCATGGTGATATTCTGATTTAAAGAGAGCAGACAATGCATGATGTCGCCAAAGATCTATCCAAGCTACCAGAAATATGTTGGCTAATATTTTCCTTTCCAAATTATTTCGGTGATAATTGATGTATTTTACAGTGCGCTGACTCTTCAGCTGAACGAAGGCTCACGTGGAACTGTGGGGCTGAAATATTGGAAATGGCCAAACTTTCATCCCTGGTAAAATATGAGTGTCATTTCAAACTTTCTAGAAGCAAATATGGCTGCAACTCCTCTAGCTGCGATTCAGCAGCTCAGTAGCCTATGAAAATATATGAATCAGTTATGAGTCAAATAATTTGGTAAGTAAATTATTAACTAATAAAATCTCTCTCTCCATAATCTACTGACAATCTGGAATAACTTAATCACACAGAAGCAAAATCAATGCTCAGTGTTGCAAAGAAAGATAAAAATCATCGAGACATATGCACAAAACTATATTGGAAAATGTCGGAAGCCTTGAAGATTAAGTGGATGAAAGACAAATTCTGGAGCGAGCACACATTCGCATACGAGAAATCTCCACAGCTGGTTGGATCCTCAGCCACCATCCCATGTTCCTGGTGTTCAGAGCCGGTCAGCTTGCAAAGAGCAAATGTCACATGAGCTGTTGAAGAGTTAACTTGCTCGGGTGAACGATGTGACTATACAGTGGGCTTAGTTTCTCTTGCACACCCAGATTTGCTCAGATGGCTGACTGCACTGGGCGGTAGGCAGGTCTTGCTGCCAGGTCACGGTGGGGGGGGGTGTCTCTTAGCTCAAGTGAAGCTGGGCTCTGGGGAGTGGGGCTCTTCCGGGAAGGTCAGAGGCGGATGCAGAGAGCCGGTGCTCAGGTGACCTGCTGGATTGCCAGCACAGGGACCAGGCTGGTGGGCGACCCAACTTCTAGGGGGAATCAGAAGGCACCCTTTGGGCATTTTTGATTTGATATGCAATACATACTTTCCACATGAAGGACACATCACCATCAAACATTTGGTTGCTTGTCGGCTTTTCTTCTAAGGTCTTCAGTTGCTTAAGGGAAGGAGGACTCTGTGACCTACGTTTCCAGTCTGTTCCTGCCGCTCCCCTCCCCCATCACTCCCCTCCACCTCCCCCATCATGGGTTCCCACCACCAGTGCTTCCCCTAAGATTTCACAGCCTCCTTTCTGTTTCTCCCTTTGCTAGAAGTGTCTCCAAATTCTCTCTTCATATGACTGTTGGAGTGATTTTTAAGAATCCACTGAGGATCAGTTGTTTTTGGTACTGGGGATTGAACTCAGGGACAGACATTCTACTTCTTAGCTATACTCTCAGCCTTTATTTATTTATTTATTTATTTATTTATTTATTTATTTATTTATTTATTTATTTATTTATTTATCTTATTTTTTGGTGGTACTGGGGATGGAACCCAGGAGCATTCTACCTCCAAACCATACCCCCAGACCTATTTTATTCTTTTATTTGGAAACAGGGCCTCATTAAGTTGCAGATGGCCTCACTGAGTTGCTGAGGCTGATCTCAAACCTGCGATCCTCCTGTCTCAGTCTTCCAAGTACTAGAGTTACAAACATGCCCCACCATGCCCACTCCTATTTTATTTTTTATTTGCAAACAAGATTTCGCTAAGTTGCTGAGGCTGGCCTCAAACCTATGATCCTCCAGTCTTTGCCTACCAGGTACTAGGATTACAAGTGTGTACCTGAGGAATGGTTTATATGTAGAACAACTCACCCATCCTAAGTGTCCGGTTTGATGGTTTTGATAAGTGTATGTAGCAGTGTAATGACCATCAGGATAGAGACTTATGACATCCCACCAAGAAGTGTGTCTCATGTCCCATTCAGTGGGACCAGCCCTCACTCACCCTCTAGCATCCCCTGGCCCACCACTTCCACTCCACACCTGTGTCTTCTAGAATGTTGGCATGCACAGAAGCCATGCTAGGACACGTGTTTGGTGTCCTGTGGTTCTCAAGGAGCAGGATGCTGTGTAAAGTCACGGTGTTGTAGCACGTGTCAGTAGCTTATCCTGTTTCCTTGCTAGGCAATGTTTCATCATGAGGCCGTGCTACTGCCAGAGTTAGTTATAGCACGCCTCCTGAGGAGCTGATGTAGTAAGCTCAGAGCTGACATGTAATGGATTTATCTGGGTAGTGGCTAGTGTGGGAAGGGTGTGGACAGAGAAGGTGGGTTTCTGGGGTGTCATCTTGGGGATTGTACTTGTGCCATGAATCCCCGTGCTCTCTTGCTTTCTCTGTTTCCAGACCCCATAATGTGAGAGCAGAGCCTTGGGCTCTCCTTCTCCTGCTTCCTGCCACTACGCCTGAGTTCCTTGATCTCAATTCTCACGTGGACTGAATTTAAAACCCCCAAGGAAACCGTGAGCAAATGAATCTTCCTCCCTCTAGGTTGTGTGGCCAGTCACTTAGGATATAACAGTGAGCATGCTGAATGAGACAGTCACAATTTGTCCATTCCCCACATAATGGACATTTGGGTTGGTTCTAGTTTTTAAATATTGAAGTAAAGCAGCTAAAAATGTTCAATTGCAGTTCTATGTGTGGGCAGGGTTGCCTTTTTCTTAGGTAGCTACTTAGGAGAGGAATCTTTGAGTTATGTGTTAACTGTATGCTTATTGTACAAGGAACTGCCAACTCTTCTCCAGAATGGCTATGCCATTTTACATCCCCCAAGTTGTAGGGAATTGTGTTGTAGGGAAGCTCCAATAGCACCACAATTTTGCCAACATTTGGTATTATCAGAGTTTGAGGTTTTTACCATTCTTGATGAGATGGCGGTTTTCATTCCTAAAGCTAATTTCATTTCATTTCTAGGATGATGACTAATTGTGTTGACTATTTTTTAAACTTATTAATCATATATTTCCATCTTATTTTTATTGGTGCACCCTAATATTAACCTATATTTGTACAGACAAGATTGTTAAAATATGTTTTGTAAGTATTTTTCCCAGTCTGAGGATTTCTTTTTAAAATTTCCCTAAAAATGTTTTTAGAAGAATAAATTTAAAAATGTTAACAAAGCCCAACATTTGGTCTTGAAAATATTATAGCTCAAACTTTTGATGTGCTACCAAAGAACTCTGACCAGTCCAAGGTTACAATGACTTTCCTCCTAGAATGTGTAATAGAAATTTTATAATTTTAGCTCTTATGTTGAAGTCTATAACTTAATTTTTTGTATATGGTATGAAGCAAAGATTCCAGCCTCCTTTGCATCTTATTTTGCATATTAATTCTAACTGTCCCAGAAGCACTTGTTTCTCCCTTGAATCACCTTAGCATCTGCCTGATGTGACCCTTAGTTGCCCCCCATTGGCCCAGGTATTAAAGGGTTGGGGATCACTATGGCGGATGGGACCTTTGGGAGGGGGGGCCTCATGGGGGTCATCAGGTCACCAGGGTCATGTCTTTGAAGGGGATTGTGGGGCACGGTCCCTTTCTCTTCCTCTTTGTTTCCTGGCCATGAGGTGAATAATTTGCTGTGCTGTGTACTCCCCCACTAGAGGCCTAAAGCCCCTGAGTCCACCCAATCCTGGACTGGAAACTCTAAATCCATAAGTCAAAATAAAACGTTTTTATTTATAAATTGATTTTCTCAAGCTTATTGTTATAATCATAAAAGGCTAGTTAACATAGCACTTTTGCTGAAAATCAATTGGCTACGTATCTGTATGTCTACTTCTGGATTATGTAATATTCTATTGGTCTTCATGTGCCTCTTTGTGGTAATATCACACTTTCTTAATTATTACAACTTTATATAAATCTTGAATAATGTAAGAATCCTCTATTTTTTTCTGAAATTGAATTGGATATTATAGGTCCATTGCATATCCTTATAAGGTGTTCAATATATTGTGTTTAATTTTTTCATAAGTATTCCAATGCATTTTGATGCTACTATAAATATTATTTAAAATATATTAATTTCTAACTAACTGAAGCTTAAACATAAAAACAAATTAGTTTTTATCCTGTCCTTTGCTCAGTAACCTTATGAGTTTTAGTGGTTTTTAAAATTATTACTTCACATTTTCTACATATAGGATCAAGTACTTTAAAAGTAAAAATATTTTTCTTCCTTTCCAATCTGTGTGCTTTTATTTTCTATTTCTAGTTTGCTGAGAGATTTTGTCATAAATGAGTGTCTAATATTGTCAATATTTTCTGAATCTATTGACATAATCTTTTTTTTTCTTTTAACTATTTTAGCCAAATAAGGATAAATACATTGTTTAATTTTAAAGTGTTAGATCAATTTTGCATTCCTGAGATGTATCCATCTTGGTTGATGTGATATACTATCTTTATTTTTTATTGCTGGGTTGGATTTGTTAACCGTTTTATAAGAAATTTTATGACCGTGTTTATGGTCTATAGTTTCTAGTAAAGTTTGTCTGGTTGGAACCAGTATGCTACTGGCCTCATAAAACAAGGTGCTAAATGTTCCTTCCTTTTCCATTTTCATAACATCATCATCACTTTCTTAAATGTTGGGTAGAAGTCACCAGTGAAGCCATCAGGGCCTGGAGGTTTCCTCTGTGAGAGGTTTTTAAAATATGAATCAATGTTTTCAAGAGACATGGGGCTATCATGCCATCTATGTCTTCCTCAGTGAAATTTAATGCTACTGTCATTCAAGAACTTTTCCTGTTTCACAGAAGTTGCTGACGTATAGGTATGACACCGTTCATCACATACCCATGTTTTCCTATGAATGCCTGTAGTGTCTGTAGTAATGCCTCATCTCCCATTCCTGACTCCAGCCAGTATGTCAGTCAGCTTTCCATCACTCTGACTTAACACTTGAGACAATCTGTCACATTGGGTCTGGGGTAACATAATATACCATGGCAGGAGATGAGTTTATCTCATGGTGGCCAGGAAATAAAGAGAGGGGGGTGGGGTGGGGAGGAAGGGCCTGGTGTACTCTAGGGCACAGCACCAGCAACCTAGCTCCTTCTAACTAGACTCCTCTTCTTAAAGAGTCCACCACCTCCCAGTAGTGCCACAGGCTTGTGACCAAACCTTTAGCCTGGAGTCTGTTGAGTCAGAAGAGCGGCCTGGTACCCGGGCGTGGACTCCTGCAGCTCTGCGGTGCCTCTCCAGGCAGCCGCTCTGCAGGGGTGAGCTCCCAGGTTCCACCCCCAGCTTCCCCTGGACCCAGGGACCCGAGCCCCTACGGATCCATCCTAATCAGCAGCTTTGAGCCCCTGAGCCATCTCTCCCCTGGGACTCGGATGGCTACATTTGGCAGATCTGCTGTCCATTTCTTCTTTTATTAAAATTATTTTTGGCTACTGAGGATTGAGGCCAAGGGCATTCTACTTCTGAGATATACCCCCAGGGCTCCCTTTTGTTTTTTTGAGACAGTGTCTCACTAAGTTGCTGAAGGTCTCCTTAAGTTGCAGAGGCTGGCCTGGAACCTGTGACACTCCTGTCCCAGCCTCTCAAGTATTGGGATTATAGGCATGCGCCATCGTGCCCAGCTTGTTTTATTTTTATTTTTAAATTTTTATTCCTTTACTGTTACCAGTCTATTTCCTTACTTCTGATATTTCTGTGATTTTTCCCCTTAAACACTTTGAATGCTGAGAATTTTATTTGAATAATTAACATGCAATTATTATTATTGTGGTTGGATTCATTTCCTGTCTTATTTTGCAATTTCTCATTGTTTCCTTGATCTTTCTATTTCTTTTTTCTAAACTTGCATCCTATTGATGAAGTTTTCTTTGTTACTTTTTCCCCTCTGTTAGTATGTAAGTTATTTCTTCTACTTAAACGCTTCTGGTGGTTACCCTTAAGATGTTAATGAGCATACTCAAGCAGCCCAAGAGAGCTAAAGTTCCCATCTCAACCCTTTGCCTCAACTCTTCAAAAGGCCTCCGAACTCCGTGTTGTTGGTGCATCATTTTTCCACCTCCTTTTACCTTTCAAACTATTCACAATGGAGATTACTGTTCATAGAGTAGCAGCATATATAAAGTAACCAGTATGGTTTACTATTTTCTTTGTTCATTATTTCTTCTTCTTTGTTCATTATTGCTTCTTATATCTGATCTTTCCATTCGCGTTTAATTTCTTCCATACTCCAGGGCATCCTTTGGTGATTTTATTTTATTTTACTTTATTGATTGATTGATTGACTGATTTTTCCAGCAAAGCTCAGCTCATCTTACCTTCTGTTTTCCTCTCTCCCCACACTATCCTGTGGTCATGGTTTGGTTGGGTGTGAAACTTGGGTGGACTGTTATTTCTTCAGCATCCTGACATCCTGCTCCTTCAAGCCCTGCTCGCCCATGAAGCACTGTCATTCTCTGGATGCCCCAGCACTCAGCCATCTTTGGGGTCCTCCAACTCTAACAGGACGTCTCCCGTCACCTCCTGTCACCTTGCTTCCAAGGGTGCTGCTGGGCGTCAGTGCCTTTCTCAGTGAGAATCAGTCTTCCGTAGGGTCTGGACACTGGTTCACTAGACCCTCTGGTTTGGCTCTCAGAACTCCATGGTCCCCCACCCCCGACCTCCACATTCTGGACCCCTCTGGCGGCATTCGGTGGTCTGGGTCCACCCGCCGCAGGCCCTTGAAGCTCTCCCCAGGCATCCACTTGACAGATTAAATCCATCCTTGAAGGTTCCTGTTGGAATGACCAGAGTTGTTCTCATGTCTAGAAGCCGCATTTTGTCTTTTTTTTTAGATCTTTACTATTTAAAATTGGCTTACAAGCCAGTCAGGCATGGTGGTACACTCCTGTAATCCCAGTACTTTGGAGGCTGAAACAGGAGGATTGCAGGTTTAACATGAGCCTCAACAACATAGTGAGGCCCTCTTGAACTTAGTGAGACACTTTCAAAATTAAGAAAAATAAGACAGGTCTTGGGGTATAGTTCAGAGGTAGAACACCCCTGGGTTCAATCTCTAGTGCCATAAACAAACAAACATTGGCTTACAGTATGGTGCCTGCCTTTGGTCTCGGCTACTGGAGAGGCTGAGGCAGGAGGGTCTTTGGAGTCCAGGCCTGGGCAATGAAGTGAGACTCTATCTCAAAACACAAAACAAAATGAAACAAAAATGTTTTATAGCTTTTCTGTGATAACCTAAAATGATAGAACATGCGTGTCCTGCAGTCTCCTTTGAACAATCCTGCACGCTCCCCCTTCTGGGCCACCCCCTTCCCGCCTGGCGCCTCCTCCTCTCTGGAACCCTGCCTCTTCATGTTGGGGGGCCGCTGTCTTGTTTCCCGTGAGGGACCTTTGAGCCCCGGGCAGAGCTATGAAGTTTCTGGTCCCTGTGATCCTTTCCTTCCTCCAGAGTGTGTATATCCCAGTCCCCATGGATTACTCATGTCCCGACTGGCCTGTGTACAGTTCTCACATGACATGGGTGAATGCATGTGACCTCCCGTGCAAGCCACACACTGCACTGGGGCTTTCAGTTTGGAGTCTCTTTTGAGAGGTTCTTCTGGGCTTCCTGCGGGGCCAGTCACCTTTTCCCTCTCTGGGCTTCTGTTGTTCCTGGAGAATCTCCCTGCAGGGCGTGGAAACTCCAAGCAGACGCTGGGATGGGGTCAGAGTGCAGGATGCTGTTGGGTGGGTGGGCAAAGCTGGCAGCTGTGGGGGGGAAGCGGGGCTCCCCCAGTGTGGGGGGAGGGAGGACAGGGTCCTACTCCAGGTTTGAAGGGTCTTCCACAACCGTCAAGTCCACAGGAGCCAGGAGGGGCCGCCGGGGTGGGGGGGGCCCTCAGGAAGCTTGGTCCCCATAGAAAGGTGGCGGGACTCTCCAAGCACGCCGGTGGCCTCAGGCCTATTGCTCCCCGTCACAGGGGTCTAAGAGGCTTCCTCAGGGCGGCCTCATTGCCAGGTGACGGGATCAAGGGCTGCAGCCCAGGGCCCCAAGTCCACTCTGAGCGTCCTTTCTGCTTCTGACTCTCAAGGACCTCGTGGTGTGTATTTACACATTCAAGTTTGCATTTTTGGGCATTGATACCGAGGCAGTGTCTGCTTCAGCTCACACGAATGCATTGGCAAAATAAGTAATTTCTGTTAAAAAATGTTGGGGAAAATTGTCTAATGAGTACAATCTGAGAAATCCAATAGGATGAATTACCTCAACACTTATTTCATTTTTGTTGTTGTTGTTTTGTTTTGTTTTGGTAGAACTGGGTATTGAACCCAGGGGCATTCTACTTCCAAGCTACACCCCCAGCCCTATTTTTAATTCTTTCTTTTTTTTTTTTTTTTTTTGAAGCAGGATCTCACTAAGTTGCAGAGGGCCTCACTAATTAGCTGAGGCTGGCCAAGAACCTTTGATCCTCCGGTCTCAGTGTCTCAAGTACTGGGATTACAAGCATGCACCATCACGCCCAGCTTGTGAATACTTATTTTCAACATGCCCCTCTGGCATGGCACCATGAACCTTGCCCCTGAGTCCCCAAACTTAAACCTTAAACCTTAAACGGCGTATAGCAGCACTCGCACCAGGTGAGCTCACGAGGAGGGGACCCGTGTTCCTGGTGCAGCTGAGCACCCCCAGCCCCTCTGCCAGGACTTGCCCTGCTTTACAGAGATGGACCGTGAGCACTGTTCTGACCCATCTCGGTTCATTAGTGGGCTGCGTCCTGCAGAATGCCCCGAAGAGCTGGCGTATTAATGTTAGAGTTGATGCCCTCAAGTAGTGAGCTGTAATCTCCTCGGTAGATAAATCCATCCTGATGGTGTGTCCTGGCCTGGGGGCCACTGAGGAAGGTGGGGGTGGCTGAAGATGGCAGTCCCCTGGGGGTGTGGCCTTCAAGATTGTGCTTTGTCTTTGAACACCTTGCTTCCTCTTCCTCTCTTCCTCTGGGTCATCCATGAGGGGAGAGCAGAGCTCCGCTCTCTCCCTCTCTGCTTCTCGCTACCGTGCCCTGAGATCCGAAGACCCCAGCCTCACACAGAGGAGCAAGTGAATCTCCTTTCCGCTAAGTTGTGCAGCCAGCTGTGGAGTGTAACAGTGAGAATACCGAGTGAGACTTGCCATAAACGTGCGTGGGAACCCTAGCGATTCCTGCTCGTGTTAACCACACAGCACCACTTTCCTGCTGCTTGCTGTGTTACTCCACCTCCTCAGGAACCTCCTGCTCCCCTGGCTGCCCCAGCCCTGGACACAGGTGGCCAGCAAAGGGCCCCAGCCCCATTCCCACCGACCTCAGCACCAGGCCCCAGCTCCGTGGATTCAATGCATTTGTGGAATGACTCAGAAGTCTTCTTCTTCTTCTTCTCCTTCTCCTTCTCCTTCTTCTTCTTCTTCGCGGTACTGGGGATTGAACCCCAGTTCATTCTATCTCCAAGCTACACCCCCAGCCCTATTTTTTATTCTTTATTTGAAACAGAGTCTCACTAAGTTGCGAAGTGCCTCACTAGGTAGCTGAGGCTGGCCACGAACCCAGATCCTCCGGTCTCAGCCTCCCGAATGCTGGGATTACAAGCGTGCGCCACCACGCCCGGCTGAAGTCTCCCTTTTCTGAAGGAGATTCCGTGGGCACCTCCCTTCTCCTCCTGAGCCTGGAGGAAAGAAGAAAGGTCTGGGCAGGCAGCGGTGATCCTGGAACCTTGGAGTTTGACATCCCCAGGAAGGCAGGACTAAGCTCCAAGGTTTGGGGTGAGCTTGATGACGTCTATACACAAGCCTGGAATTGTCCCAGCTCTGTCGCTGCAGGTGTCACAGCCCAGACACTGGCCTCACGGACCAGAGGTGACAACCAAGGCCCCCGGTGTTAGCTAGCATGCTCTTCCTCACATGCACCCCACTGCTGGCTGCAGTCTCCTCCACACAAGTACCTGGTGATACATATTCGTTGATCTGAAATGGAGTCTCTGGAAACAGAATTATTTGACCATGATGAACTAGTTTTTTATGACTCCATAATTATTGCATTTTGCTGCATGGGAGGGATTTCCTTGGGGACCCCTGGTCTGTTCCTGTGGCTCCATGGCCATTCCATGGGGTCAGGCTGTTCGAGGATAGCCAACTTTTGCCGCTGCCGATCTCGCCCCTCATCTGTCGCTGACAGGGCATCCAGGACCCCTGTTCCATCAGGAAAGTCTGTCTCACTCAAGGGACTGAGTCCTTCAGGCCGTGTCCTGAGGGGTGGCCAAAGCTCTGCCACAAAGACAGACAGCCCAAGCTCTAGCGCGCTCCGAGTCTCACCTACAGAAGCCTGCCCTGGGCATGCTGGGAATAACGGTAGCTACTTACTAAAATGTGAGGTGGTGGGCCCCCACACCTGCTACAGGCTTTCCAACTTCCCTGGACCCCTGAGACACTCCTTCCAGTACGCTGGCTTTCCAGAGCCACCATGGGCATCATCGTCTACGGTGCTTCCCCACAAGACAGACAGGTGAAACGCGGCCGATGGAGCAGGCCGGGCTGCTGGATCTCCCTGGCTCCCCGGCCGCAGCGGCAGATGCTGGCGGGAGCCTGTGGGGAAGGAGAAGGGGGAGCCAGGCACATCTCCTCGTTTGTTTGGCCAACACCACGGCTTCCTTGTGCCTCACATCTGAGGTTCCACTGCCTGCAGATGGTCCCCTTCCTGAGGTCCTGGAGACCAGCTTGTGTCGGCCCCGTCAACGCTGCAGGACACCTGCCCCGCCCTGCCCCCACCAATGGGCTCAGGCTCCATCTTCTTGAACAGGCCGAGACTGAAGCATAGGCTTGGACAAGCCCCTGACATGGAGCCGTGGAGACGAAATGTTCACAGGAGATCGGCTAAAGTGGGGAGGAGAGGGCAGGGCAGCTCCTGTCTGCAGCTCCGAGCTGTTGCCTGGCTTCTCCATCAAGACCACCTGAGAAGGGCCTCCCCTTGCACCAGGACCTAAAGCCCACTCATTTCACGAGTGCGACTCCCCCTAAAGTGCTAGGTGGAAGGTGTAGACGCTTGCTGCTCTGTGCGGTATGTGTTTGTGCAAAAGGAGGCAGCTGCGGGCCTCGTGCCCTGCTGAGCTCCGCACAGGACTCAGGCCCAGGACTCTCTCTGCACAGCGCCCCTCAGCTGCGCTCCGGTCCCAGCAGATGTCTGGGCTTCCACGCCAGAGGGAGAATCGCTGGCGTGATTGAAATTTGGACACGTGCATTTTGACACTGGAAGTAAAGAGAGGATTGAACCCAGAAGGTTTGAATTGGAGCCTTGACAACAGGAAAGATGTGCTCGATAGTTTACTTTCGACTGGAAAGCCCATGTCTTATTTATACACCAAGGGGGCTGTTTTGAGTTTTAGGCAGATGAAAAAACTAAATTTATATCTGCATGCTGTAACTTAATTTGTAAGATTCCACATTTGCCTTCTCAATAAAAAGTAAATGTAGAAAAATAAGTTAGCCAATGCAGAGAAAAATAATAGGGTACATTTCTAAGTTCCGAGGCTTTTGCCCCCCCCCCCCCCATAGGTAGTGAGTTTGTGATGTAGACCACCTCGCTAGCAGGAGTGGTGTCTTCCACTGTTCCACTGCGTCCTTGCAGAGATCTAGGAGATGAGGACATCTGAGTGGCCGTGATGCCCTTGTCCACAAGAGTGCAGCCACGCACATGACCTCGTCCTTGCCGATTAGTTACCAGCCGCCCAAGCTGGCACCGCTGCAAACAGCTGCTCTCCGTGATTTCAACCCTGTGAATCAGCAAAGTGTCCGATGTCCCAATGCACGAGCAGTTGGATTCAGAGTCCATCGAGCATGGATGTGCAGGGTGATGGCGTGATGGCCCCCTCCTCACACCCACAGTGCCATCCGCACACCTCTGAAGAGCGCTCCTGGCCTCCGCCCATTCAGCGGCCATATTTAGCCCTGAAGTTTTCTCACCCTTTCTCTTTCTCTTTCAGTAATCTGCAGCCACCTAGCACAACTTTCCAATAGAAGCAACAACTCAAGAAGTATATTACCTTTGTCTGAATTGTTTTCTTCCTCTCTTGTGACAATTTCAATATGCTTTCCAGCTCTGGCTCTCATTTTCCACGCCAAAGAAATCTTTAATACGTGTCCCAATGTCTGGTGCCCCACCGTCTCGCTGTCCCTGTGTCTTCAGCAACTTGAGGAACCTCGGTGCTCTTGATCCCGGAGTGCTCGGGCTGGAGATGCAGCTCCCGGCTGTGCTAGATGAACCCACAGCGGCATGGGCTGGTCGCTGCAGGGATGTCTGGGTGTGGGACACCCATCAAGACAGGCACCAGGGTGACCGAGTCTCAGAACCCAGGCACTGCTGTGGAGACAGGCTGGGAGCCTGGGGCATGCACGCATGTCAGGTCCCTGGTCTCTCTACGGCAGCAGATGGTCATTGCTTCTGCAGACAACCATGAAATAAAACAACATCTCCATTGGTCCGGACTTCCCAGGCGGCAAGTCCGCTAGGCTGTTTCTTAACAGAGCCATGTAATCAGGCTTTCTCTCTGCTGAAATGTGGTTTAGTTAGCAAGTCTGTGTAGCAGTTCCTGCTTACACTCTCTGCAGCTATAAGCAAGAGGATAGGAGAGGCGCCCTTCAAATGAGCCTCCATAGGAGACAGCAATGAGATCCTTTCCGACTTCTGGGAAACGGGGCCCTGCTCCCTGTCACCGGCTCCCCCGCCCTCTCCCACGTAACCCTAAGGCGCTGCACCTGGTCCTTTTGGAGCTGGCCCCACAGTCTCCCAGTGGCCCTGTTGTCCTGGTGAGGAGGGGCTGGTGCTTCTCAGAGCTTGGTGAGATAGAAAGGAAAAGAGCTGATTCTGGGGAGCACCAGTTGAAGGGTACGGCTGGTGACCCCAAGGTCCTGGGTGCATCTGAGTCTGGACACAAGATCAGCAGATGCACAAGGCTGTCACTGACCTGGAACAAAGCCTGCTATAATATCACATAGTAAAATTCAAGTTAGATTTTGAATAAAGAGCCATGGACCCCGTAGTTTCATAAGGAATTGTGCTAACCTGGTTTGACTTCCCGCATTGAACTCAACTCCCATTTGATTCATTTCTGGATGCTTTGGTGGGCTACCCACCCTTAAAGAAGGACCACCGGAAACCATAGAGTTAACAGGGGAGCGTGTTTTCAATGTCCCAGGAGCCCACTGTTTCTGGAAGAGGAAGACGAGCTAGGAATTAGGCCTCATGCAAAGAACCAACAGTAAGCTGCATTTCATATTTATTTTCTAGGACCTTTTATTGTACACAACTTTCTCCTGCTTCGATTAATTTGAAAACTTTTGATTCCACCTTCTTTTGTGCAGGAAACAATATGGCCCCTGAGGGTATGAGGCGAGTTTGGTGTGGAATAACAGTCTTTGAGGTACTGTGACATTTCAGACTCCACCACTCAGCAAGGAAGGTTTTATTTCCCTTACCTGAGAGGAGAAATCAAATAGAGGAGTCCAACTGGGACTGGGGATGGTCAGAAACAGGTCCACTGTGCCCTGCCCCAGGGACACGGTCAGGGAAGCCCACATCACCCGGTTAACACGTGACGTTCCAGAGCCAAGAGCCCAAGCTGCCTCATAAGCCCAAGGCACGACCCGCAGGACGGCTTCCCAGCACACAGCAGCTCCGCTTTCTTCTCTGCAGAAGCACATGGCCACTTGTCGGGACCGGCTACAGACAGGGCTCCGCATGCATCTCCTGTTTGCCCCGAGATGGTGTTTCACACGTTTTAGATTACAGAGCTTAAATTAGCATGTCTGATAAGAAAGGCTCCATCTTTTCTTGTCAGAAGGGCAGTCTGTGCGGGCTGCCACCGCCAGGACACTGACCCCGGCAGTAAGGTGAGTTGAGGCTGGAAATTATTTATCACCCAAAGAGCAGGTCATTCTGTTTCAGCTCCGCGGCCCTGCGCATCTAATTGACACGGCAACAATGGCCTCTGAACTTTTGATCCAATTAATTGTTCATGAGAGGTTTGATTAGCAAATAAAAGGTCTATTAGGTTAGCAGGATGTCTTTCACTCATCTGAACAGAGGTCCAGGTTTCGCAAAGGGAAAAAATAAAAGTATTGCTGGCGTTTCCCTCTTTTAAATAACCCACTTGTTCCTTGATGTTAAGTAAAGTGAACAACAAAGTTTGCTCCTTCTTAGAAACTCACCCATAAACATGGAAGCAGGCTCATAGGCTTGTGGGGTGTGCTTACAGATGCTTTGCTGACACCCATGATCACTCTTGGAATTCTTGTGATGTTTTTTCTGTATGAATGGCTCAGTGTGAAGTAGAGTAAAAAAATAGTTTTATCTTATGTAATGTGTTACCTTCCTTAAAAATATATATATGCATTATATATTTTTATATGTATAATAAACATATATGTTAAATATATATTATATATTATATATAAGCTCTGAAACAGACCTTATATTTTGCTAGCTAACAAAGTGATGTATACTGGTTGGAACAGATCAAGAAAATCCAGGAGTAAGTATATTTTTTTAAAAAGTCAAACGTACTCCTAATTTTGCCATTAAAGAAAACAGTTGCTAGTGACGACAGACCATTAAAAGCAGTGTGTGCCTGCCCACCTCCAGGGGGCGCTCTTCCTGCCCCCGCCCACCCGAGTGGCTCTGGAGTGGGGCCCCATGCAGCCTGAACATTTTTATGTACATAATTAATTCTAAAAGTGGTCATTTACTACTTTGAACATTTTGTTTTCTGCATAGTAAAAATTATCCCCAAAGATAGATCATTGTTTCTGAGTCCTCAGCAAACAATGCAAACAATTTAGAGTCTTTATGGCTGAATAATACTCCGATGAGAAGGATGAAATCCTGTTATTTGCAGAAAAATGGATGGGGGTGAAATACATTATCTTAAATGAAACAAGCCAGACACAGAAAAACAGTGTTGCGTGTTCTCTCCTGGGTGAGGAAGCTGCACAATGTTGACTGGAATGTAAAGTTGTGATCACTAGAGGCTGGGGAGGCTGGGGAGGCTGGGCAGGCTGGGGAGGCTGGGGAGGCTGGGGAGGCTGGGCAGGCTGGGTTAGTGTGGGGGATTGGGTCAGTGTGCGCTGTATGCATGGATTCAGCTCACACTTTTTGAGGTCTCAGTCTATGGGCACCCACCTCCACTGCTCTGGGTCTCAGCTGAAGCAGAACTTCATGGTGGAAGGACGGGGCAGAGAAAAGCTGCTCAGCTGTGGTACTCCGGAGCAGAGAGAGGGAAAGAGAGGAAGGACTGGAGATAAAAACAAATAAACCCTTGCAGGGCCTGACTTCAGTGACCTACTTACTCTAGCCAGGCCCCGCCTTGCCATGGCTTCGGCCTCCTCTCAGTAGTCCATTTGAATTAATCATCACGTGGATTGATCCATTGACGGGATCCGAGCCCAGCTGATTCCCGGGAGCCCCACCTCTGAGCATGGCGGCACTGGGGCCCAAGCCCCCCACACATGAGCTCTGCGGACATCCCAGCTCCAACCCATGATGCTACCTGCAGGACAGAGTGCAGGGCACGAGCCAGCAGGGCAGGGGTGCTCAGGGGGGTGCAAGGAGGAGCCCATGGCCACACCGCAGGGTTGGCAGACTCTGTGGCAGAGCTCCCTGGGTGTCAGGAGGTTTGCTTATGACCCAGTGCCTGGGGGAGGGTGTGCACACAGCTGGTGACAGGGGCACCAGAGGGTCATGGAGGCCAGGCCTTTTGGAGTCATTCGATGGTCAGGAGGTCGACTCTGGAGGGGCCAACGTCCGGCTTGCCATGGCTGGAGGGCACCTTCGCATCCTGGTGGTCATCGGTCTGCTCTGGGGGTAGTGTGCTCTGCCATGGGATCCAGCCTGGAACCCAGTCTCCATCTCCCAGGCACCATCGGGTCTCCTGGCAGACTCCATGCCAACCTATGTGCTCACTGCCCTGCAGGAGGAGGGGTGGCAGATCTGGAAGAATCGTGGTGTACTCCGCAGAGGCCTGCAGGTAAGACGACTACAGAGGGGTCCTGATGGGAGAGTTTAAGGTCAGGTGACTACATAATAAAACAGATGACTGAATCCAGGAAACACGGAGATATTTAAGTTTGGGTTTCCAAACTACCCAAAACAATAGGGACTAACAAGGGCACTGGGGTTATTTATTGGAAATAAGGATATTGTATTTTGTTTCTCATGGTTGAATGGTAATGAGGGCTCCTTTTCAACCCCGTTCAACTGGTAATTCTCAAATATGTATTAGGTTATCCAGAGAACCAGAACCGTAGAAAATCTGTGGTTATATGAAGGGGTTGTTCAGGTGGCTCACAAGATCACAGAGTGAGAAAGCCCACCATGGGCGTCTGCAGGCTCGAGAGCCGGGAAGCCACTAGCTGCTCACCCAAGGAAACAGAGCCGCAGAGGTGCGAAGGAAGCCACAGATCCAGCCAGCCAGCCGCCTGGGAGCCCTGGGGAGTCGCTGCCGCCAGCCCGCGTTAAAGTCTGAAGACCCTGGGGTCTGCCATCAGAGGCGACAGCAACAGGGAACGCACCCGCTCCTGTTGTCTGGAGGCTTCTGGAAGTTAGGGGTCACGGGGAATGCCCAGCTCAGGGCTCGTCACCAACGCAGGAGCTGAGCGGGCGAGCCACTAAGTTAGTTGATCCGAGGTAAGGTAGCACCAAGACAGTAAATACAGTCAGGGGCTGTAAGCACTGTGGGAGGCGAGCTTCCCACATTCTGTTCTTCATTCCACTCGGGCCCCAGCCTATTGGATGGTGCTGTCCACACTGGAGAAAGGCCTTCCACCCCATTCGCGGACTCACCTGCCAGTCTTCTCTGGAAACGCCCTCAGAGACACACCCGGGGGCAGCTCTGCTGTTCTCCAGGCTCTCCGGCTCCAGTTGAGGGGACAGCCAAGACTGATGGTCACATCAGTGACAGGTGTGGTTGTCTCTGTGTGAAGGAGGAGAAAGGGACACCTAGAGAGGCCAAGCGACTTTCCTGAGGATGCTCTGAGCTGTGCGCTGGGATTCCGGCCCCGCAGCTGGCCCCGGAAGCTCCCAGAAGCCGCCCCACTGTGGAGGAAGAGACTTCGTATCAGAGGCAGAGAGTGAGCATCTTTTGTCAATGAGGAAAAACAAAAAAGTGGCTTGTTGCTGGTGCACTCAAAGAAAATCAAATATGAAGATATTCGAAGCCGGGCTTGTAATCCCGGTACTCGGGAGGAGGCTGAGACAGGAGGATCGCAGGTTCTCAGCCAGCCTCGGCTACTTAGTGAGGCCCTCCCCAACTTAGTGAGACCCTGTTTCAAAATAAAGAATAAAAAATAGGGCTGGTGTGTAGCTCAGAGGTAGAATGCCCCTGGGTTTTATCCCCAGTACCACAAAGAAAAAAGATATTTGAATTTGCAAAACAGATGAGTGGGTGATTATGAGCATTTCAGCATGGTTTGATACTCAACTTAGCTTCGTGTTTATGGGGGTGGGAGGAAGTGTAGGGACCTGGCAGGGGTCCCTGAAGGAAGCCTCCCAGGACTGCTGTCAGCTCCCCCCAACTGAGCCCCGCAGGACCCTCTCTCTCTCTCTCAGGGGAACCGAGTACCAGCCTGGAGCCCCACAGAGGTGCCTGGCCTTGCCCCAGTCCCATTTCCCTGACCATTCCCAGAGCATTCTCAAAGCCTACACTGCAGACAACGCTCATCTTTTCAGAATCTTACCTTTGAAGTGGGTTACAATCCTCAGCAGGAAACTGGTTCCCAGCCCGTTGTCATGCCCTCCTGCTTAGCTTCTGCCTTAGCCGCCCCGCCCCACGTTCCAGGTCAGGGACTACTTCCTGATTCTGAATGGCTGCTTCCTCCTTCCTCTCCCTGGGGCGCAAGGCCCACTCCTGCTTCCCTCCGTGGTCACCTGGCTGCCCCCAGTGCAGAGCTTGGGCCCCTCCCCAGGGCTTCCCTTAGGGTGCCCTTCCTCCCTGCCCCCCTCTCCTGTTGTCTGGAGGCTTCTGGAAGTTAGCGATAATGTCACAGGGAACACTAGCCCAGGCCTTGTTGCCAAGACGGGAGCTGAGCGGGTGAGCCCCTATGTTAGTGGATACTAGGTAGGGTCTTTGCAGTATTTGCACCAAGGCCGGTAAAGACAGTCAGCAGCTGCAAGCACTTTGGCGTTTCCATGCAAGATAGAAGACCAAGCTTCTGATGCTCGTGTATTTGCATTTACACTTGAACCGTAAAAAGCAGGACTGGTAATGGCAGTGTGCTCTGGCCCACTCACACCGGAGAGCTGGGCGGGCTGAGTGTTCCGCTTCCTGCAGCATCCAGGCTCCCCGTGTGGGGCGCTGGGCTGTCACTCCCTCCACAGGGTGCCACGCACCGCAGCCAAGAACAAAAACGCGTTGTTGCTAAAAACGTGAACAATACAGCCACGAACAATTAGGTTCCCTCTAAATTATGATTCCACATGGACAAAAGAGAGTTTCTTAAATCAAGAGGAATCATTTGCCTAATGACATATAAACATGGGAATGATAACTAATGCATGAGAGGAGGAGAGAAAATAAGGTGGAAACTGCAATCATTCCCCACACAGAGACCCATCTCCAGACATGACTGCGTGATACTAGGTAAAGAGGAGATTCAGTACATATCTTGTTACCTCAAGAAGAGTCAACTTGGTTATTTCAAGCCAAACAATTTAACACTAAGACCATAATTCGATGTACCAGTTATCTACGTTGAATAAATTAAGCAGCTGATTGTTAAATTTTTAAGTTGTTTTATTTTACCTCCTTGTAGCTTTAGATGAGATAGTACAAACCCATTGCTTCCCGAAGTGCTTCGCCCAGGCCATTTCTCTTTACCGCTAAGGCTGACACGACACTGTGGGATGACGGAGGGGGCCTCTCACCCGTGCAGGCAGTGACACTGCAGGAAGCTGCTGCCACCAGCCAGGTACTCACTGCCCCCCAACAAGAGGCCCAGTCCTTCAGAGACAGAAGACAGGAGCCAGACTTTCTACAGCATACGAGATACACTGCCCGCCACTCCATCAGAAACCACCAAGAGAACAAAGACACAGAAAAGCGGCTTTGGCAACCAAAGAGGTTAAAGTAACTGTTACAAATAGCTCAAAGTGTCGGGCACAGTGGAGCCCACCTGTAATCCCAGTATTTGGGAGGCTGAGACAGGAGGTTTGAAGGCTTGAGGTCAGTGCGTTGTAATTTAGTGAGGCTCTGTTTCAAAATAAAAAATAAAAAGGCCTGGGAGTGTAGCTCAGAGGTAGAATACTTCTGAGTTCAATCCTGAGTAATACACACACACACACACACCAAAAATCATGAAGATACTCAAGGAATCATCTATACGTGTATATCTGCATATGAGCGTATACATATGTATGTGTATATATGTAATATACACATGTATTTATACAATTAAATAAGTGAAGACAAATATCGTCACAATGAGATAAAAGGAATCTCAACAAAGAAATATGAACATGAACTATAAGAAAAAAGAAAATTCTAGAAGTAAGAAAAAGTAAGTTTACCCTGGGACAGTAAACATCTAGTAAATGTTTTATGGTTTTTTTTTTTTTTTTTTTTTTTTTTGTCTTTTTTTGGTACTGGAGATTGCGCCCAGGGATATTCTACCTCTGAGATACAAGCATGCACCACCACACCTGGCTAGTAAATGGTTTTAAGAGCAGATTGCAAATGAATGAGAGAAAATATCAACTAATTTGAAGGCAAAAGAGAAGAAATGGTATATAATTCAATAGTCAGAGGAAAGAGAAATGGAGAAAATGAAGCGGAGCCTCTGCACCTGTGTGAGAGCGTCATATGGCCTTCGAATATCAGTGAGGGGTGTGTGTGTGTGTGTGTGTGTGTGTGTGTGTAGGGAGGAAGAGACACAAAGACAGAGAAGAGCAGAGGCAGAAATGGCCCACACCAGGGCATTCCATCAGAGAAGAAAGCAGAAGTAAGGTGACAGTCCTCAAAGCAGGCAATCAACAAAACAGAACTGACAGCCCGCAGGGCCAGGACCAGGGGACCCTGGTCACAGTCACACTAAAGCACAGACACAAGGGAGCCGGAAGACGATAATGCATACTTACCAAGTGCAGACTCAGAGGAAGCCTATGACCAACTCCAACATCCTCTAAAACAAGGGAGACGAAGGCAGCTCAAGATTGTTCAAAATCTGAGAATATTTGTTTCGCTGGCAGATAAACTACGAGGAAATCAAGGGTGTGCTTGGGACCAAGGGGAGCGAGCATCAAGGATGGAGACTGGCGCTAAGGAGAGAATGGAGATCCTAGAAGTAGGAGAGCACCACGAGGGACCAGGGAAAATACTTGGCTTTTTCTTCTCATAATTTATATGAAAGACAAATGGCTTTTGTAAAAGGAAAAAGCCAATAACACTGTGTGGTGAGAATTTTGAATTTTGTCTGTGCAAAAAATATATAACAATAATCACGAAAAGGATGAGGAATGGACACACAGAATCCTATTCAGAAAAGACTCTTTACTTTTGAAGTGATAAATAGAAAATGTCAGGCATCAAGAGAGACGTCTGTCGTGCGAGCAAGCCCAGTATTGAACCTAATGGACTCTGATAAGTTACGGATGCAACTCATCAGCCTTAAAGAAATCACTAAGAATACTACTGACGAGTTCTGGGGTGGAAGCTGATAGAGTAAATGAAAATGAATATCAAACCATCCTATTAGTCCAAGCAAAGCAGAGATAGAATAACAACAACAGCAAACATGGAAGGAATGGATGACACCTCAAGAGTAGTCAGATGGCAAGTTTACCCAACCAAACTGAGAGGGCCGGCTCGGTTATAGCCACATGCGGCAAAAATCGTAATCGAAACTGCCTCAACTTTAGAGTGTCAGGGTCTTCAAGGTCTTCAAAAGATAGTGTGAAGGACATGAGAAAGCAAGCCACCCCAGGGAGAAAATATCAGGACACACATGCACAGCCTGATGTTTGTATCTAGGATTTATGTGTGTGTGTCTGTGATGGCTGGGTCCAAAATGCCCCCAGACTCACGGATTGAAAGCGTGGCCCCAGGACAGGCAGGTTCAGAGGCGGGGGGTGGCTGGAGCAGGCGTGTCACTGGGGCGGGGCTTTGGGACTCTATATTTCCCTGGTCTCGTCCTCTAGTTGGGTCTGCGTCCAGCCGCCAAGATGGGAGAGAAGCCCCTCCCCTCCCTGCTCCTGCCTCAACACCGGGGTTTCTGCCCTGGAGCTCAAAGAAACTGTCCCTCCACTAAGTTGTTCTTAGGTATTTGGGTCACAGAGATGAAAAGCTAACTACAACATTGGGTGTGTATATGTGTGTGGGGAGGGTGAGGGTGTGATTAATGCACGCATATGCGTGTATGCGTATATTTGTGCAACACATACGTTCGTGTTATATATATACATATATATACATATATGTATATATGTACATATATACATATATGCATCTGCCTGCATGTAACCCACAAATGTATACAAGTAAACCAGGACAAGAATCTTGCAAGAAGACAAACACCCTAATAATAATGGGTGAACTATTAGAGTAGCTATTTCTCAAAACAAAATAAATGGCCAATAAACCCGTGAAAGATGCTCACGGTCATGAGTCAAATACACGCAAGCGACAGCAAGCTTTGCAAGATTAACAGTGTGAAACATCGAAGAGGGCAGAGCAAAGGGAACTCGTGGACTCTGGTGCGAGTGTGAAATGGTATGGCCAGTTTGCAAAGCAGTTGCAAAGCTCAATGTTCGCTTCCTAGAAGCCTATTCCTAAGAACTCTCATCACTGCTTTACGCAGTAAATCAAAGTTATAATTGGGTAAAATTTCAGATAGCATCGATAATGGATGTTTTAGGTAACTACCAGAAAATTATATCCCTCAGGATAATTTAGAAATTTAAAAATAAGGCGTTCACAGTGCCCGGCCATCTGTGGCCATCAGTGAGGACACACACTCTGCTGCATTTCAGTTGGAAACAGGACCGTGGTTGATCAGCCCTGGATGAAATAATTTGACTTGTCAGATTTCCCAAACAATAGGTCTAAATAAAATGTTATGCCTATAAAAACGCCTTGCAAGAAACCGGGCTTGGTGGTGCATGCTTGTAATCCCAGCATTTGGGAGGCTGAGACCAGAGGATCTGGGTTCAAGGCCAGCCTCAGCTTCTTTATGCAGCACTCTGCAACTTAGGGAGACCCTGTTTCAAAATAAAAGAATAAAAAATAGGACTGGGTATAGCTCGGAGGTAGAATGCCCCTGAGTTCAATCCCCAGTACCACAAAACAAAACAAACAAACAAACAAAACGCCTTGCAAAAATGTTGGAAGAAACCTCATTCATAATCACTCCAAACTGGAAACAGCATACTCCTTTATCAGTAGATGGATAAGTGAGTTGTAGTGTACTCACACAATGGAATGCCACTCAGCAATAAGAACAAATAAATTACTAGCTCACCCAATGAGGGAAAGCCCATGGGCATTATGTTCAGAACCCGACGCAAGCACGTGGATTACCCCTTGGTCCCTCATGTGAAGTTCCAGACAGGAGACTGAATCTGTGGGCTGCTAGAGGTCAGGTCACTGTGCCCCCGAAGAGAGTTGTGTTGTACAGAGACCAAAAGAGCTGGCTGGAGAGATGGACTGTCTACATCTTAATCAAAGTAGTTTCTCAGGTGCATATGTATCAAAATCCATGTGCTCTCAGCTGTATGCTTGAAGCATGTGAGTTTGGTTGTATGTAAATTACATCTCAATGAAGCTGATTAAACATTAGTTAGTCCACGCGAGAATTCCCTCAAGCATCTCAGCTCTCTATCCCATGTTCCCTGCAGCTGTGGCTTCATCCCGCCTCTGTCCTGGGCAGGGGCTGACACCCAGGTCCAACACACCCAGCTGAGGTAGCAACAGCCAGGGCAGATCAGCTGACCAGCACTGCACGCCGTCAAATGGAAATCCTCGAGTCCCGGGATGGTGCTCATCAAGGGGGAAGGGATTCTGACAGAATCCACCAGACTTCCCCTCTGCCAAGTCACTAATTGTGTTGAGAATAGACCTATTGTTTGGGAAATCTGACAAGTCAAATTCTTTCATCCAGGGCTGATCAACCACGGTCCTGTTTCCAACTGAAATGCAGCAGAGTATGTGTCCTCACTGATGGCCACAGATGGCCAGCACTGTGAACGCCTTATTTTTAAATTTCTAAATTATCCTGAGGGATATAATTTTCTGGTAGTTACCTAAAACATCCATTATCGATGCTATCTGAAATTTTACCCAATTATAACTTTGATTTACTGCGTAAAGCAGTCTGAATTGCCTGGAAGAAGCTTGTCAGCTTCACTCACCATTATGCATCTGCATTAGCTGACTTCATGAGCTTAGGAGTGTTTCTCATTTTGCTTCTCTATTTTCTCCCCAATCCCACAGAGTCTAATGTTTTCTTCTTTGCTTAGATTATTGTTTTGTCATTAAAATTTGTTTTGGCTCCTTCCCAGCTCTTCCTTCAGTAGGTTATAATCTCACAATTAAAATGTCTAATTTATTTCCTCATGCTCCTGATGTTATTGAAATTGGCTAGTTCTCTAGAAAGACTGCCAAAGCCTTAATAGGTACCAAGGTAACAAAACATTTTGTCTCCCTTTATTTTTTTTGTTGTCATTATACTAAGAAAATAAAATATTTAACCTATAGTCAGATGGAAATTAATTTGCCTTTATTTATTTGAGAGAGAAATTGCTTTGCCTTAAATAAAGATGCATTTGTGATTTCCCATTAAGGAAGGAGATATTGCTATAAAATGTAATTTTAAGATGTTAATTTTAATAAAAAATTAAGAGATATCTTACAGCCATAGATAATGGTTTAAGGGGAAGAGGAGCAGTTTATTTCAATGTCTTTTTAGGCTGATGTGTCTATAAATTATTCACCTGATAAGCAGAGCTACCATATTGAAATTTAAAAAATGGAACCTGGAATTTAATTGCTTTGCCTTGCCAGTCAAGATTGCCCTTTGTGAAGTTTTATTCGTTCCCAATAAAAACTTTTTTGAATTAATTGAAAAATAATTGTGAAACTCATCCCGACAGTAGGGAGGCGGGTCTCATCGCAGCTGGGCCGAGGGGCTGTTGCTGGGCCTGGAGGGTCTGCTTGCGGTGATCGGCGAGGCTCCCTGTGCCCGCGGCCCCTGAGCCAGCTCCCTGGGCTTGCTACGCTTAATCCTTCACTGAAACGGTCCCGCTGCTGGCCAGGAGAAGAGTCAGTGTCAGCAAAGATCAGATCCGAGTATTTATCACCAGTCATTTATTCTGCAAATGTTTGCTGAGATCCCAGGAGGTTTGGCCCTACCCAGTGCTTAGAAATAAAAGCTACTGGCTCCTGTCGTCAGGGGAAGTTCAGTCTAGAGTGAGAGAGACTCTGGTCAAGGAAGGCTTTGGGAGGCAGTGATGAGGGCGGAGACCCCTTAGCGGATAGTTTCCAGAGCTATGCAATGGAACTCCGTGGCTAAGATGGCAAGTAACTGCAGCTCCCAGCCCCCCGGGCTCAGATCCCCAAAGTGGGATATGCCTGGAGGGGGAGTACTAGACTTGGGTGCAACTGGGGGGGGGGAGGTGTTGAATAAAAATAATAGGGGTGTGGAGTATTGTTTTTATTAAAAAGGGCAGTAAGCCAGTACATTTGGGGATGCACTCCCATAGTTTCTAGGGCTCAGATGGGCCTTTGACGCCGGTGCCTCTCAAGCTGCTACGCTCAGATTTTGCTGAAACTAGAGGAACCTGGAGACCCGACCAGCCATACCCAAGATGGTGCTCACACCGCTGATGGCCGGTCCCGGCGGTAGCCTGGCGGCTCAGCTGTTAGTAAGAGCCCGGGATGTGGCTGCTATGTTGTTTGAGCTTCTCACAGCACAGGGCACCCGGAGTCAGCACTCTTAGAGAGAGGGAGGGGACAGCCAGGCCCACGAAGGTGCCATCAGGCAGAGTTAGGGGGTCAAGGCAGTCATAGGGCCACCCAGAGTCAACAGGGTTCACCAAGAACCCAATTTCATAGTGAGATATGGGCAAGACCCCACTGCAGAAGAGAAGGGGAGGCGCTGGGGAAACTTATCTCCAGGTATAAGAAACCCCTGTGACTGACATTTACACAGAGACCCATCAGGGTAAAAAGAGGTAAATCTATTCAACACTTACTGTCTAATGTGCCAGGGGTTCAAGCACCTTTACCTCTGCTCGCTCATATAGTCCTTAAAACCTCCCAAGATGGCCAGTATTTCATGTTACAGATAGAGAAACTGAGGCACATGCTAAGGTCACGTGTCTGTCACAAACTATCCACCACCACATTATGACAAGTGAGACTGGTCTTTCCTGTCGCAAACTTCCAAGCACCCGTCACCCTGCGCGTAGGACTCCTGCACTACCACAAAGGTGCCCGGGGAGGCCGGGCATTTGAACACACACGAAGTACCTCGGCACCGAGAGGACCAGGCGCGGTGGAGGAAGGAGAGAAGGCGCGGGTGGCCGGCTGGGGGTGGGAGGATTCCCTCGGGCCCATCCTGGATGGCTTGGGGCCGGTTGGCGAGGTTGGAGGCTGTCTCTCAGAGGGAGTGGACAGTCTCCTCTGAGTACCACAGGAATTCTACGACACAGGGGATGTTTCTGAGATCATCATGGCTGAGTCAAGAGAGGGAGCCAGGGTCCACGGAGAAGTTCTTCACGTGGGGGGAAGGCTGGGCCAGCAGGAGAGGAGCCAAGTCACTTGTTTGGGGAGGTCGGACGGAGAGGCTGGGCTCACAGGATGCCCGGGGGAGGTGCGAGTGGGCTCCGTGGGCTTCCAGGTCTGTCCGGAGGTGCCCCTTGGCGGTGCCACCCATTTCTGAGGCAGGGAGCGGCCCTTCGGAAGGGCAGGTTTGGAAAGCAAAGCAAGAGCTTGCTGGCCCTCATTCTCACTTCACTCTACTGCTGCTTGCTTGAAGGAGGGCGGCGTCCCGGGGATGTCCACAACGGGTTAGACTGGACGCTTCGAGCCGTGCGCTCAGGTGACCCTCTCTGGAGGCTGATGTCTCAGGCGGCCGAGTTGACAACATGACGGAAGTCAGCCATGCTTCGGCACGTGGAGGCGGAGCTGCCCACCTCCTGAGTGGCAGGGTGTTAGCGTGGAGACCTTGGGCCTCCTTCGAGGCAGACCCCAGGGGACACTGAGTCTCAGTGCAGAGGCCGTCTGTGCAGTGGGGCAGCGGGAGTGAATGCGTGTGGCCAGGGTGGGCTGAGCGGGGATCAGAAAGGAGGCGCCGGCAGGACCGGTCCTTGTGCAGACCCTCTGACGGTGTGCCCGTCTGACAATTTAAAAAAAAGGCAACAGCAACCCTCACCTTCTAAAACACTACCTGAGGCCTGATGCTGGGCTTAGTTTTTTCAACTGCCGTGAGAGAGGCCCAGCGGTGCCAGTGGTGGGATTTTGCAAGGCGTTTTGCTAAGCTTCTAGCTGAACAAGAGGCGTTGCATTCATGTAACACTCCATTTCGGGGAGGTAGTCATTCTGTCCCCGTGACCATAAGAGAACTGTGTGTAAAAGTCTTGGGGGAAAATCTAATGTGATTTATTCTGGGGGCAATAGCTGGCCGTTTTCTCCTGAAGGCTGGCACCGCGCACAGCTGGAGCTGGTGAGAGTTGTGATATCACCTCTACGTTGACTTCCCTTTGGATCTTGATGCTTGGAGAACGGTGTCTTATTGGTATTTATTTCACTCTAAATTAGCTATTTGCTTATTGACCCCAAATAGTTATCGTCTCAGCTGGATATATATTGGAACTCTGGTTGCCAAACAAATACTCAGCAAAGGACGGATACAAGCATATGGGGAGGAAAACTCCACCGAGCCTGGCGGCCGGTGCTCTGGAAGGCGCTCTGGCGCACAGCCACGCACCCCGCGGAACGCCGCGGCCGGTGACAGTGATGGATTCGGCGGCGGGGAGGTATTAATGAGGCTCGGCGCGATGGCTGTGGCACTGCTCCATCATTTGCATTTTCATTCATCATCTTGGCGCTCGTCACCACGAAGAGGATGCCAGAGCTAATTAAAGCCGGGGCTAACAGGGCGGCCGGGGAGGCCGGTGGCCGAGGAGGCTGAGGAAGGCCTGGGAGTTCCCAGCAGGAAGGACAGTAACCTTACAGCAAACTCAATTAACTTCATTCCTAGAGAAGCTGCACAGGGCTCTTTCCACGGGTGAGGCTAGGATCGGGGAAGCACATCTTGGATCTTACGTGTGAATTAGGGGTTCAGGGACGTGGCGCCGCTATGGCGTTCTCCTGTCCTATCCACCAGCACCTCGTAGCTCTCCTTTGAAAACCCCTGCGTTCCTAACCATCTTAATCATAGAAACCTGCTACGCATTGCTGGTGTGGTTCGCTCTTTCAGACTTTCTAGACAGTTTTTTTTTTTTCCAAATTTCATTCCAAGGGTAAATTCTAGGTTGTCTATTCCCTGCTTTAACACAAATCCCTGGTGCAAATATTCAGAATAAAATGGGGCATGTAAAAATACAACGTAAGTTACAGTTCCCAGAATCTAATCCTTGCTACTTGTAAAATCTGCTTGGCGCGTTTTTATGGTATAGTGTTCCCTCCTTAGTCTCCATGACAATAAATGGCACCATTAAGGGTGGAATTTAATTTCTCCTTTATGAGTTTTAATTAGCGAGTGACACTTTGCTGCTTCTTTACCACTGCACGGCAGAGCTACAAGAGGCTATTTTTTGGGGGGTCGACTCAGTTTTAATCTTGAAATTGTTCCAGGAAAATAGAAGATGCCCTTGGAGAATGCACCCCATGAAGGAAATGGAGAATTTGATCTTGAACTCCTGTAGAACTAGAGGACTCTCAGTGGGCCCCCTGCCTTTCCCTTCTGAGAGGAAAACATGACCCTACACAGTACCTGGCCTGCAGTAACAGAAAGAGGTAGCTACTGAATGGCCTTAGTAATGGTATCCATCTCAGAGGATGACTTAGGCCAGGTTTAAGGCAAAACTTAAAAGAGGCCTTTCTTCCCAGGGAATGAGGATGGATGACAATTTTCATGGAAGAAAAAATAAAATGTGAAATTGACTCTGTGCTGGGCCCTAGGCTCATGGTGCAGCATCTGACCCTCATGGCCACCAGGGGGAGCTACTCTTCCCTTCTCCATTCAGCAGAAGGACTGTGGGTGGGGAGGTTTGGCCAACTTGGTGGTGGTGCGGGCTCTCCTGTGTCCCCACCAGGTCCCTGGGCTCAGGGCTGCCTTCCTGAACCTGCAGTTTCAGCAAGTGCAGTCCGAGCTTGCGGTCTACTTCTGTCTGGGAAGTACTAAGAGCGTGTCGCAGGCGCCTGGCACTGAGTGGGCTGCACCTGCGTCCCCTAGACGTGCTAGGACGCCGTGAGTGTACAGTAGGCCGTTCTGCAATGACGTACTCAGATCATCGGAGGGGGTTGAGCCCTCAGGTAACTGCCGCTCTCCGAGCCCTTGCCTGTCCCTGGTCCCCTTGGCTGGAGGCCTGCATGCGCCAGTGCGCTGCCGCTGGCGTGCCCTTGCCTGGACGCCGCTCTGCAGACCTTTGGACAGGCCATTTGACCCAGCTGCTCCCGTTCCCTCCATTCCCACCCCTGTAAAAGCACTGCGCCCTTGGTAATGACTGCCACCTGAGCATGGTGACCGGGAGACGCTATGTGACATAAAAAGCAAACCCACATTTCATGAAGAATGATAAAGTGTAACACCAGGGAAGTTGAGCTTTCTTTTAATTTCCCACTTTATGTTAATTTCAAATTCAAAAGCCAGTCTGCCTTTTTTTTTTTTTTTTTTTGTAGTATTGGGGATTGAACCCAGGGGCATTCTACCTCTAGGCTACAAACCCCAGCCCTATTTTTATTCTTTATTTTGAAACAGGGTCTCACTAAGTTGCGGAGGGCCTCACTAAGTGGCTGAGGCTGGCCGAGAACCTGCAATCCTCCTTCCTCAGCTTGTCTGCCATTTTGAACACTGGGTTTCCACGCTAATTTACCTCACAAATGAACTGAAGGGACATGACAGGGAAGGGGCAGAACAAACTTCTCCAGAGCCAGAGGTTACCAGCGGGGCTGTGGCTCCAGAAGCCTCGTCACTGATTACCTTACCCTTCGTTAAGCCGCCAGCCTCCTGGCTTGCGGAAGAAATAAAGAAGGTGATTTCCCAGGATCATTTAACTCCAGGGAGCCCGGCTCTCGACTGTGTCAACTTTCCCCCGGAGGAAGCTCTTCGTCATTGTCGGCGGCCTGCTCCTTACCATCATCAAAGGCATTTATTAAGCACTTAATTGCGCATGGCACTGAGTTAGATGTGAATGGAGAAGCTGAATTTGTCACTTTCCATGAACTTACTGGGCTTCCCAGAGTGAGTACAAGGACAAGCCAAGAGAAAACACTTGAGAATTCTACAAACCGCCAGGCCAGTCACTGTTGGTGGGATTCGGGTAAACAAAGAGTCCATCTCCTGGGGTGGGGGACGGGGGGGGGGGTTGATCAGCAATTGCTATTTTTTTATCTGCCCAGAGACAGTGTGTCCATCAGATTCCTGTCACTGTGGCAAAACACAACCTGGCAAAGAAAAAGTTCACTTTGGCTCCTGGTTTAGGTCCATGGTCAGTTGGCCTCCTTGCTTGGGGCCGGCTTCCAAGCCAAACGTCATGGCGGGAGCAGGTGGTGGAGACGCAGAGCAGGAAGGCCTGGGGTCCCAACACCTCCTTCAGGACACACCCCCAAGGCCTAACTTCCTCCCGGTAGGCTCCTCCTCCTGCAGGCTCCACCTCCTCCCAACCCCATTGGTCCTGTGGGGGACACCCAATCTAAAGAGCAGCAGCCAGGCGGGGTGGCCGTGCACCTCCCAGAGACTGCAGGGCCGGAGCTGTGCTGTGGGAGAGGTTTCGTCACCCCTGAGAAGCTGAGGAAGAGAACTTGCAGCGAGGTGGTTTGGTGACACACAGGATGACCTACACCACAGGATTCACACCTGCTGGGGGAGTCTGGACACGCCCAGAGGCACAGCACAGGGAAGGCTTTGACTAGCAAGGGCCTCTTCAGTGACGTTGGCAGCTGCCTGTTTGTACTCTTGGAGGTGGTGAGGGTCCGATTCTGCTTGTCGAGTGGAGAAGGGCACGTGGAGGTACAGAGAGGGGAGGTGCCGGGCCAACAATGGCACCCCAGGCCCAGCTCTGCCTCTTTGGGGTCCCCCAGAACATCCCGGCGGTGCGAGTTTGTGTTGTACATCTTTCCTGGACCAGGGTCGGCAGGTGCTGGCCGCTTCCCGCCAAGGCTGGCTGCGGCGGCAGGAGTTCCAGCCCACCAGGAGCTTTGGGGGCCTGAGGGTCTCACTTTCTCTGTTTTCAAGCCTGTTCTGCTCCACGAGGAGGGTCTTTAGCTCAGACAGTCACGCTCTCTGATTCCCGCATCCCAGCTGTGAACTCTCAGAAGAAAGTAGACCTAGACCAAGCCTTGGGTGAGTCCCAGTGACCAGGGAGGTGGCATGAGCCACTGTCTGCGGCATGATCTGACCGGCGGTGACGGCCTTGGGGTCCTGGGGCCCCTTCCAAAGAGTCTGCCTCAGAAACCAGGCTGCAGAGGAACTTCCCTATCGAGTGGACTGTCACAGGGGCGGCATGCGTCTCGGGAGACAGCGCTGACATTTTGTCTCTGAGACTCTTTTCTGTTTTATAGAGTTTTATTTTACCTATTTCAGTCATGCTAAATTACTTTGTATTGTCATTACGGAGGGACTAATTGATGTGCTGTAAAAACCCCTTGTCTAAACGTGCCCTTGGATGGGTAGTGGTGATTGCCTACGGTCACCTAGCCGCCACCTCAGCCACACAGGACATTTCTATCGTTCCAAGAGGCGTCCTCCTGCCCATTTGTGGTCGGTCCTTTCTCTCTCCGAACCTGCCCCTCCCTGATAACCACTGATCTACTTTCTTTCTTTTCTTTTCTTTTTTTTCCCCCAATACTAGGGATTGAACCCAGGGACATTCTACCTCAGAGATACACCCCCAGTTCTATTTTGTTTTATTCTTTATTTTGAAATAGGGTCTCACTAAGTTGCAGAGAGCCTCACTAAATAGCTGAGGATGACTACAAACCCGGATCCTCCGGTCTCAGCCTCCCACGTACTGGGATTACACGGGTGTGCCACCACCCCCCGGCTACCTATGAGCTACACTCCCAGCTCTATTTTTTAGTCTTTATTTTGAAACAGAGTCTCACTAAGTTGTGGAGAGCCTCACTAAGTAGCTGAGGCTGGCCTCGAACCCGGATCCTCCGGTCTCAGCCTCCTAAGTACTAGGATGACAAGCCCGGCTCCCATTGATCTACTTTCTAACACTACACCTTGCCATTTCAAAACTTTCATGTCAGTGGAGTTACTTAGTCTGAGCCTTTGTGCCTGGCTCTCTTCACTTGCAACTGCTTCGGAGATTCACAGTGGAGTCCTTTCCTTTCACTGCTCAGAAGTGGTGTGCGGTGTGGTGCACCGCGTCCATTCGCCTGCAGAGGGGCACTGGGTCCTTTCTGGCTTGGGGCTAGCAGGCCACCTACAGAGGTGCAAGGGTTTCCAGGGACACTCAGCTGTGCGAGACACTCAGTCCGGACCTACTTCAGGCTGTGGCTGTTGGTTTATGTGCTCTCCACCCTGAGCCCTGGATTCTCTTCTTGTAGACGGGCAGCACCCAGTAGGTGCACAACGTGAGCCCCCCAGGTGACTTGGGTTGTTCAGCGCTCAGTCTTAAGAGCGGTAAAAAGAAACAGATGAAGCCAGGCGTGGTGGTGCACGTTTGTAATCCCAGCATTTGGGAGGCCGAGACCAGAGGATCCAGGTTCTCACCCAGCCTCAGCTACCTAGTGAGGCACTCCACACCTTAGTGAGACCCTGTTTCAAAATAAAGAATAAAAAATAGGACTGGGGGTGTAGCTCGGAGGTAGAATGCTCCTGAGCTCAATCCCCAGTACTGCAAAAAAAAAAAAAAAAAAAAAAAAGAAACAGATGAAAATTAAAAAAAAAATTCTCACTGTGTCCAAAACATTATCTCAACACAGAATTAACACCAATACTATTTGAGATTTTGCAGTTTAATTGGGCTACATCTTCAAAATTTGTAACCATTTGTATCTTTTTTTTTTTTTTTTTTGCGGTACTGGGGATTGAACTCAGAGGCATTCTACCTCCAAGCTATACTCCCAGCCCTGTTTTTTATTCTTTATTTTGAAACAGGGTCTCACTAAGTTGCAGAGTGCCTCACTAGGTAGCTGAGGCTGGCTGCAAACCCGGATCCTCCAGTCTCAGCCTCCCCAATGCTGGGATTACAAGCATGTGCCACCACACCCGGCTAGATTCCAAATTTTCAATGGTTTAAGTGAAGAAAAAAAAAAAATCAAGCTGTGTTTAATGGGGAAATAGTTTATACTGCCTCAGCCATAAAGTCTGGACATACATGAATGAGGATCAGCTTTTCAAGTTTACTCCGTCATCGCCGCCACGTTTTGAAGGCCCAGCCGTGTGTGCGGTTGCAGCCTGAGGTACACAGGTACCCGGGGTAGAGTGCAAAGTAATCCCCTGGGGCAAGCCATCGATGCCCACACCCTGCAGGTTAGGAAGTGAGTTTGCAGCCGCTCCCATCGATGTTGAATGGGTTTGTGAAGGCAGGACCTATAGCTGAGCAGGGCTTGAACTTGACCTGCTGCTTCACAGGCGATTCAAGTACTTGCAGCGTATTGAAGGGGCCGTTGAAGAAGCTTCACACTTGTTCATAGACAGCAATGTCCTGCAGAGCTGTGCAGACTGTCCCCCGAAATGCCGCTGAGGAGGAAAGAAGGGAGACGGATGACGGACGTGATGGAATTCATAGCAGCCGTAGACAGTTCAGAGCCAGGGCGGGGGCCGCCTCCATTAAGGCAAACCTCTCCCTGTTTTCCAGGACGATTTGCATTGATGTTTGAAGACAGAGGGGAGCAGAGGTGCCTTCCAAACGCGCCTTTCTTCTCTGAGAGACATCTGGGAGGCTGGTGAGGATGGCCAGGTTGCTAAGGAAGGAGAGAGACGAAAACCAATCATTTTTAATTGGGCTGAAAGACACCATCGAGTTCCACTCCATCTGCGCTTACAAAACACTTCAGTTAGACCTCGGGGACCCCATGCCACCTCCTTCTTCTGCTTCCGGGTCGGCCACAGTGACACAGCCCACAGGAGGACATGGCGACTGTTTGCTGGACCCTGGTGCAGAGCCAGGACTGGAGGCCCTCAGCGTCAGGATCCATCTGAGGTGCTTTCTTTTCTCTTCTGTCTGCTCAGGAGGTGCTGCTTCACTGTACAGGCACGCACGGTTGCACCCGTATGCATCTGTGCACACACGCACACACATGCACATACACACACACACACACACATACACATGCACACACAAGTACAAAAAGGAGAAAGATTTAGAGATTTAGCAAAATCAAGAGACTGCATTGCAAAGCCCGAGGTGACACACACCCATGAGATTGCAGGCTACCCCAGTTGGCCAGGGCCTGGGGACAGGAGAGGGGAAGCTCCTCCGTCAGGTACAGCGTGGCCTCTGTGCCCCTATGGGGGCCAGCTGGACCCGGCATGCACACGTGAGGCGGGTGAACCAGGTGAGCGGCGTCGGGGCCACGTGGGGCAGGGTGCTGAGCCTGCAGACTTCACCCTCACAATGCGCAGATCCGGAGCTGCAGGCAAATGGTTGAGGAAGAATGGGAGGGAGGAGGCTTGGATACAGCAGGGAAGTCTCAGAGATCTTCAGAGGGGTGGGCTCAGGCTGGGAGAGGAAGGTGGTGACTGGGAGGGAGGCTTTGAGTCCAGGATGCTGACCACGCAGATGGACAGTAGCACAGAATCTGGGGTTTTCTGAGCTCCTTTAAAGTGCTCAGCCAGAAAGGAAAACACTACTGTGTTCTTACTGGGAAAGCCTGGTGCAGTGGCTGGTGTCTCCTCAGCCAGTCGCCTCTGGGAGGCTGCTCTAGGCTCCCCGCTGGCTTGCTAACTGGCAGTTTTGAGGGCAAGAGGTCGGTTGTTCTGGCTGAAGGATAAGCCTCCACTTGCATTCTTCTCAGGACCCAGCAGATTCCCTGATGCTTCAGCTGAAATGGACATAGGGTCAGCTAGGACTGTTCTGACCCGGCCCATCACTGAAAAGAACATGGAAGTTTGAATAGTTTAGGCTAAGAGCTGCGTCCCCACAGTTGGGCCACGGGAGAACTGTGGCTTATTTAAGTAGTGAAATAAAAGCGGCATTAGCCAATGATAGAGGATGGCAGATGAAGTATGGACAAATCATGGAGAGATCGATATTTGGTAGGGAGATGATAGAGGCATAGATACATAGCGGATGGGTAGATAAAGAGGTAGATAAACACACGCATAGATTGCTATGAGGTTCGTGTATGCATGGGAAGATAGATGATAAAGATAGAAACAAAGATAAAAATAGATAATGATAGATGGATAATAGAGATAGATAAGTAGATAGATCAATTGACAGATAGATAGGTGGATAATAGAGAGAGATAGATAATAGAGATAGATAGATAGCCAGATAGATGATAGATAGATAGATGGATAGAGATAGATAGATAGATGGATGGATGGATGGATGGATAGATAGATAGGATGGAATGGATATGACAGATATATATGACAGAGATGATAGATAGATAGATAGATAGATAGATAGATAGATAGATAGATAGATAGAGATAGATAGATAGATAGATGGATAGATGGATAGATAGAGATAGAAAGAAAGATAGATAGATAGATAGATAGATAGATAGATAGATAGATAGATAGATGGATGGATGGGTAGGTAGGTAGATAGACAGATAGATAGATGGACACTAAATGTTGGTGAACACAGAAATGATGACTGTGTACATGATTCGCAGGACTCACAAGTCTTAACTCCTGAGCACCAGCAAGGGATCTGGGTGACGGTCAGGAAGCAGGGTGGTGGTAGAGTCCACTCTGGGGTGGATTCTGGCTGCACATAGAGAGGCTCACAGCCTGGAATCAGCAGTGACTGGCTTCTCTGTGCCCTAGAGCCCCCCGCTGGGGCGTCGGGTCAGCTCCCAGGTCTTCACAGTGAGTGCAGGCAAGGGTGTGCGCTCCAGCGCAGGGCGTGGCCCTGGAAGATGAGGGCCACACATTTCTAGGCAGCTCCTTCTGCGGTGCTCCCCCAGCTTCTAAGATGACTACCCAAACTCCAGGACCACGGTGATCTTGGGCACTTGAACATCCTATCTCGAGGGCCATGGAAAGAGGGTCTGCCTGAGATGGAAGGCGGCCTCAAGCTCATCTCTCGAAGTGTGATGTGTCAATTCACCCCTCTTCCTCGGGGGTGAGGCCCCAGGATCTAGATTCCCTGCTGAGAAGTCTGGGCCTGGTTCTGCACTCTGCCCCAAGCCCCGGTCCACCTTCCCCGGCCAGGCCAGCGATCCTCGCACAACCATCGGCATCCGCAGTCCTTGGGACCTCAGGACCCGAAGTGCAGGACGGCCCAGAGTGGCCTTCCAGCCTTATTTACAGACATGACCATGCTAGGCGCTGGCGCGGAGCCCTCTGAAGCCTGGGACGCCATCTTTAGACCCGCAGGCTTTATCGGCAGTTGGGGGAGTGAGGGCCACTGCTGTCCTGGTTCATCTTCAGGGACACGTGGGAGGGGGGTGTTTCAGTTTCAGAAACTTCAGCACGGGTATACCAGCTCCCCTCCACCACTCCTCCCACGCATGGGTCACAAGGGAGTATTAGAGTGGGGGTCTGCCTGGGGGCAGCGTGGGCTGATCAGGAGCGGTCTGCGGAGGGTCTTGGGTGGGCAGTGCGGCTGCACTGCATTCCCTGCTTTCAGCTCTGGTCCAGCTGGGTGCAGTCCTGTCTCCCAGGGCCCACCCGCAGAGGGGTCTGCAGGAGAGAGCAGCAAGGGAGGGAGAGGGAGGAGGCGGCTTTCCTCGCTGGTCTCTTTGGGTGATGGATTCCTCTCCTCGTCTCTCTTGCTTTGCTTCCAGTCTCATTGTAATCGGCTTCACTTTCACTGACATTTTCAAAGCAGGTCCCATGTTTGTCTCTTCTTTCCTTTTCTCTTTGCACGTAAAGGAGAGTTTCCCTTCCCGCTCCATCGCCCACTCCTCCTTGCCCTGTCTGCTGCTTGCCACCAGATTGCTTTAAACCTTTTCCTTCGGCCCTCCTCTCTGGCCCTTCCTGCTGTTTCTTTTTTTCCTCAATTTTTGAGAGTTATTGAGAGTCTTCCCGCTGCCGCCGCCCTCCCGCAGGGCCTGTGACAATGGGCAAGGCTGCGGCTCCTATAGAAGGTAGTACTGGGGGCCTCTCCCCTCCAGAGCTGCAGGGGACCACAGAGCATCCTCCGCCTGCCCTTTACCTCCCTCCGAGGGGGCGGTGGGCTGCGTCTCGGCAGGCCAACCTCCAGAACCCTCGTAGGCCACCCTTTGTGGGAAAGGTTTCCCAGAAATCAGTGGATGAATGGCTTCCAGGACCGGGGACTGCGTCTCTCCTGCAGCCTCCCCTGATACTGAGCCCTCCATTCCCTCTGCTCTGTCTTCAGTATCAATAGCAGCTGCAGTTGTAGGGAGGAGGGCCGGCGTCACTGTCCTCTAACAGATTGAAAGAAAAGAAAAATGATTCTTTCTGGTCCAACTGCAGGATGACCCGGGAAAGACACAAACACAAATGTAGAAAAACAGACAGAAGAGACAGTAAGTCAAATGGAAGGGGACAGTACGAGCGAACCCTCAAAGAGCCCAGGGCTCTGACCTGAGCCGTCTGCTCAGGGTGGAGGGATCTGTGGGCATGGGTGGTGTGGGTTCCTAGGAGTTTGAGAGGCACGACAAGGGTTTTGGGGCCCAGCTGTGCAGCTGCAGATAGAGGATTTCATGCTCATGAGTCTAGATCCAGAGACAAACGCAAAGACACCGAGCCTCAAAAATAAAACAGAAAGATGCGGATGGCTGCTGGCTGCCGGGCTGCATGTACCCGCTCCCTTCTGCGGGGACCACGTGGCAGTCATTAAAGCCCGAGGAGCCAGAGGAAGGCGCCAGGAAAGTACAAAGCCACCCTCGAAACAAACAAGAAGGGGAAGGAGCAGAGACAACTTGAAACAAGTTGTTTTTGCGGCTGCTCTTTGTGATAAGGGACTCGGCGCTGCTCGGTGTCAGCCCGGTGCCATATGCTGTAGGAAACCAGGGGCCCTTGAAGGAGGAGCGGCTCCTGAATTATTGATCAATGATTAGCAAATGCAATCGAAATTGTAGACTTGATGTTGTGCGGCGATCCATAATTTATGAGTGGACAAAATAGGAGGGAGCGGAGGTAGCAGTAGGTGATTTCAGCCCCCATATTGATTACTTAAAACCACAGGAGGTAAGTGCGTCCTGACAGATGGGGCGAGACCTGCCGGCTGGCTGGCTGTCCGTCAGCGCCGCCGCCCGGGAGCTGGGGAAGAGCCCTCCTGCAGCACCAAATGCATTTCTATCGCACCTCTTTGATCATTATGCTGTTCGACGAGACCAAAGGACATATTTGTTTATAATTTATGTATTCTCTTACTATAAAAGATTGATGCTGCCCTATCAGATACTCCAGTATCTAAATATCCAGGTAGTTTGTACCTGTGACAGCCGGTCCCCCCGGGCCGCAGCAGAGAGACACTGTGGTCCCACACAGAGCCCAGCCACCCCAGGGGAAAGCACCGTGGAAACTTTGGGGACATGGGCAGAAGGTGACCCTATTCTAAGCCAACAGCCAGTCCCCTGGGGGTAGCAGCCGTTGCAGGCAAAACCTTCTCTTCTGGGGAAGTGTGGATGAGGACAGTTTAGAGGAACGCATTCTCTTTGATCCCCCATGTTTACAAAAAGTGCACGTAAACAGTATACAATTTTAATTAGAGGCGGCTTGGTCAACTGAGAGCTGCGATTCTCAACGTAGGGACACTGAACAATGTCTGGGGACATTTGGGGCTGCCACGCTGGGGTGGATGTTGCCGCAGCTGGTAAGTGGAGGCTAGGGCAGGCTGTCCCAAGCTGCCATGCAGAGCAGACCCATAAGCAGGGATCGCACTGGTCCTGGACGCCCACTGTGCCAACCCCAGAAACCCTGGGTGAGGAGACAGGAGCGAGGCAGAGAGGAGGTCAGGCTATCTCTGCAAGGTGGGGAGAAGACCCTCAGCTCCCCAGCATCTGGAGTAGGGTTTGGTCAGGCGGACCCAGGCAGTATGGGCCGGCCACCAGCTGCTAACTGCATCATGGCTGCTTCACCAGCAGCCCAGACTCCAGGCCCCTCACATTTACAATCCCGTACCACGTCTTCAGCTTGCTTATTTTGGGTCAGATTTATCACCTCTCTGTCTCTGCATCCATCTATCTAGCCAGATACCTGGCTATCATGTACCTATACAACTATCTACATTAGCTCTGTCCTCCGTGTTATCTACCTAAAAATCTGGAGAGACAAGTTAAACAATGAGGAAAACTTCCTTCATTCTGAGCAAAATAAATAAATAAATAAATAAATAAATAAATAAATAAATAAATAAATAAATGTGGTGAGCGTCGAGAATAAGAAGGATGTTTTTAAGTAAGTCTATTGTTATGATCTACAAAACCCCGTAAAATATTGCAAAATAGTATTATAAATCACTTTAGGAATGCCACTGCAAGCTGTGCTTTGGAGAGTCATTGCGAAATAGGTGATCGATAGGAAAACATCCTTAAATTAAGGGAGAAATACTCAAGGAGCCTTTTGAAATCAGTATGAAACTCCTGCCCTCTATTGTTTTAAAAATGTAAAACAAACAAAATGGAATTTATTCACGGGAGCCTTGGTGAGCTTGGCCATTCCCTGTAGAAGTGTAGTTTCTAGCTAAAATGTTTTGGGGGCAGTGTTTTTGCAAAAGGCTGATGGCCTTCCTGCTGTCCTAATTATCTGATGGTTAGGACCCTGGAAATCATCCCCAACTGCATGGGCAGAGCCTGCCTCCTAATCCTCTGAGGATCATTCACTGCTTCCAAATATGTAAACAAACCACAGAGGCAGGCGTACACCGTGGTGTTCAGAAGCCCGGCCTGGGGGATTATCAATTCAGAAGGTGGCCTCTTCTAGTCCCTGAAAAGTCAAGACCCTGTATCCTGCATTTGCTGCTAAAATTTCACAGCGGGGAAGCGCCTGGTGCATCCTGCTGAGTCTCGGGCAGCTGGTGACCAGCCACCCATCACAGCTTGTCAGGGAGGCACTGTCATGGGGATATCAGATTCTACCAGGAGATTGCGGTCACCCTGCAAAGTCCTACAGAGACTGGTCGGATGCAGCAAATCCCAGGACTCTACTCCCTAGAAAGGCAGGCCACGCACACCAGCTCCATGACCCTGAGCCAGCAATTGACTGTTTGGGCCAGTAAAAGAGGATGGAGGGGCCTTACTGCAACTTCTGAGGCTGGGTCAGAGGCTGCCCAGATTCTATCTTCCCGGGCCCCTGGCAGTCAGAGCTGCAGGTTAAAATCTAGCTTCCCCCAGGCTGCTGGCCTGAGGGCCCCAGGTGGGTGCTCGGGTCAGGGGCATTACCTGAGCCCCGCTTCCGGCCCCCACTAAGTCGGGCAGGCGAGCGGCAGAGCCTGCACCCCAGCTGAGTAGCACACCACAGCCTCCGGCCACCCTCAGGAACAGGAGAACCGCCCTGCTCAGCCCACAGCCTGCCCACTGACCCTGAAGGGACACGCGGCCATTGGGGCCAGTAGGTGTGGGGTGGGTTGTGACACCAGGTGGCTCCAGCACTGCAGTGGGAGGACTCTGGTCACGGTGGCACAGACAGGATCCGGTTCAAAGGTGGGGTACTGTTTCAGTGGCTCCATTCCCCGCGCTATTTTCCCCAGCGCTATGCCTATTTTCCCCAGCGCTACTTGTGTTTCATTATCACCCTGCTGACAGAAGCCACAGAAGTGCGACCACCCCCCAAGGGGCCCGAACCCCGAGTTTGAGAGCAGCCGGATGCCGGGGGCTCTCCATCCCCCGGCTGTGGCCCTCACCTGTGTCATTACTTCTCTCAGACCTGGTTGGCAGATGGAATGTTCTCGAATGCTAGTGTTTGCTTCTGGATACTGAGAAGTAGTGCTGAGCTATGTGAACTCCGTTAAGATCAGGCCTGAGCCACAGTCCAGGCCCTGCGCCCGCCTGCCCGGCCAGCCGAGGGCACATCTCTTGCCTTGAGCGGCCAGCGTGACAGCGCACACTGTCCTGGTGGAACTTTCCCCACCTGACCCTTATCCGCTCTGTGTTTTCTGGCTTCTACTCCTGCTTGGCAGAAAATAACCCTCAGGTGGATTTTTTTTTTAAAGGAACATTCTATCAGATTCGGTGATTTCGCAGTCACAACCACCTCTCCTCCGGGGCACATGTGTCCTGTCCTGAGAGTGTGGCGTGGTGGCCCTCCCAGAGGCTTCTCATCCTAGCCAGGCGTCTCTGGTCAGCAGCCGTGTGCTTGGCCATCTCTAGCCCAAGTCGTTGGTCCCCAGACCGGCACACCCCCTTGCACACCACGGGAGGCGGCCCTAGGCCTGCCATCCTGACATGGAGGCTCCCCAAAACAGGCCACAGGCCCACTTGCTGCGGTGTGACATCTCTGCTGCTGGCCTGGTCTCCCAGAGGCCCCACCAGGTGGCAGGCACAGCCACCGCCTGGGTCCCCAGGGAAGGAGGGTGGGCCGTTCCTGTCCCTCCGAAGGCTGCAAGGAAGTCCCACATCTTTCCTGGCTACAAAAAGTCACCCCTGGCTCCTGCAGACACCGCTCTCTGCAGAGCCAAGAGGGCGTTTCTGACCTGATTTCCCAGCTGGCAGCACTTCTTCAAGATCTCCATCCGTGGGCAGAGTTCGATTCTGCATATCCAAAGACCATGAAGGGCAGGACCGGGGACCATGCCCGCCAAGGCGTCTGCTCAGGGAAAGCTTGGCGCTGGATACTCAGAGGCCCTTGACCTTCTGGAGTCTGGCTCTCTCTGACTTTAGAAACAAATAGCAAAAGAGGCACTGGACAGGCCCAAGTAGAGACACACCGCGCGGAGAGAGACGCGGCTCGCTGCCTTCTACTCTTTGAATTCCAGCTTGTTCTTCTATCTGTATGTGTGCGTGTGCATACGCGTGTGCTTGCGTGCGTTTGTGTGTGCATGCATGGGAGAGAGGAGGAGGAAGGGGAGGAAGGAGAGAGAGAGAGAGAGAGAGAGAGAGAGAGAGAGAGAGAGAGAGAGAGAGAGAGCTCTCAGAGGACAGAAGGGCCAAGAAGGAAAGGACCAGTCTCTGTCCCTGGCTTCCACCGAGTCACAGATAAGCACATAGTCCTGAAACACAAGTGTCTTCCCCACGCAGTGGAAAGGTCCAGCAAAACAACCAAAATGTGTCACAGAGATAAAGGGGCTCAAATCAGCAGGGAACTAGAAGCATCCCGAGTAGAAATAAAAGCCCTGGACAGCTTCGCTGGAAAAAAAATCAACCTTCTTTATACCCTATCCCTAGATCTGCCAACATGGGAGAAGGTTACTAGGAAGAACCAGGCACGGCCGTGTTCCAGTCTACCCCAACAAAAGTCACCGCCCTTAGCTGTGGGATTTCCCATCCCCCTTGCTGAGCGAGGGACACAGGTGTCCATCAGCAGGAAGGACTCGCATCACACCGTGCACCCGTGCCCATGGAGCGTCCTCACTCTGCCTCTGTTCCGGGCTGGGCCGTGAGCTTCCTCTGTCCTGGGCTGCTTTTGCTGTCCCTAGAGCCCAGGGTTAGGGATGGGGTTAGGGTTCTGGACACACTTGGGGTCCCTGACTGCACAGAAGTAAGCCTTCCAGGGCTGGGGCGGGAGAGGACCGTCTTGGAGGACAGGGCGGTGGCTCCTTGGCCTTGCTTTCTCGTGATTTTATCCGCCCCCCAGAAAGCCTGGCTGCACATCCCGCCAGATGCTGGGGCCCTAACCCAGGTCACCCCAACTTCCTCTGCTCTTCAGCTTGTGCCCCCCGATGCCAGTGTGGGGGCCAATGCTGCCTTTTAAAGATTAATTGATTCATAAGCTTAAGTGTAGTGGCCGCTGTGGACGGCGTCCCTTGTACTGCTGCGTGATGGTTCCCAGGGCCTCATTATTCCAGCGCGCCACGCTGCTCCCCAGCTGCTGCGCCATATGCCGCGCCTGCCCGGCGCCGCGGCTCTTGCAGGACCTCGTTTCCACCAGAGCTGACCAGCACCTCAGGAACGAGACCGTGTTTACATGCAAGTAAATCCACTTGGGGCATATCTTGAAAGGAAACCTACCTATCACGGTGAAATTTTAGGATAGGTAATAGCATGCAGTTTGTTGGAATATATATATGTATTTAAATATTTATTTGGTACTAGGGATTGAGCCAGGGCATTGTAACTCTGAGCTATATTCCCAGCCTCCCAGCATATTTTCTTTCTTCCTTCCTTTCTTTCTTCCTTCCTTCCTTTCTTCCTTTCTTCTTTCTTTCCTCCCTCCCTCCTTCTCTCCTTCCTTCCTAACCTTCTTTCTTTCTTCCTTTTTTTAAAATAGGGTCTCACTAAATTTTGCTGAGGACTTCACTAAGTTGCTAAGGCTGGCCTTGAACTTGCCATCCTCCTGTCTCAGCCTCTCAAGGACTGGGATTGCAGGCGTGGACCACCATACTGGGCTTTTCACTTACTTTTGACTTTCTATTATAAAAGTGCATTCGTAAAGCCTTCCTTCTCTGGGGAGAATATTGATGAGGAGTGATTCCCCCTGGGTCGCAAAGGTCAGGGGCTGTCTTGACTCCTGGGCAGGCCTGAGATGGAGCAGCCGCCCAAGCTGGGGACCGCCCACCCCATCCACAAGTTTTTAGCAGCTCTGTCAGCAAAGCCTGGTTTTGATCTCCCCCGAACCAAGCTATCCGCATCACCCAGCAATGGTCTGTGACACCGCTTGTGCACCTGCAAGCCAGCCTCAGACGTTTCTCACAGGTCAAGAGGTGTGAGCTCAGTCTGCATCTTCAGCCCTGGTCTGGTCACCTCGAGGGGGCACCCCTCCTCCTCTCACTGTTCTCCTCTCCGGCTCCCTGAGCACCCCTCTCTGCGCCGGTTGTCGGGTGGTTTGCCCAAGAGCTGCAAGGAAAGATGCAGGAGCAGATTTGCTTTGCCCACAGTTGCTTTCCTTCTACTTCCTTTTTTTTTTTTTTGCGGTACTGGGGATTGAACTCAGGGGCATTCTACCTCCGAGCTACACCCCCAGCCCTATTTTTTATTCTATAGTTTGAAACCGGGTCTCCTTAAGTTGCGGAGTGCATCACTAGGTAGCTGAGGCTGGCCGCGAACCTGGATCCTCCGGTCTCAGCCTCCCGAATGCTGGGATTACAAGTGTGCGCCACCACGCCCGGCTTTCCTTCTACTTCTTAATCCCATTCTGTATATCCTGGCTGTCTTCGGAGACTGAGACTCAAGAAGCGCAGGAAGCAATTCTCGTCTTGCAATTCTTGGGTTTGTTGCATCTTGAGCTAGCTTCACACCTCCATATTGGGTGTTTCTAGAAGAACTCCTTTGTTGGACACTTCAGCATGTAGAGCATACTCCCAATGCCCGAGAGCACATTGAAGGCTCTTGTCTGTAGTGAATGAACTTATTTAATTTTGTTAATATTATGCTGGGGCGGCTCCCACCCACTGGGTTCCGGTGTGAGTGATCTAAACCCGACTCAGCATAAGAAGCAAAGGAGGGCCTCACCCAAGTGTTGGAGACAAGCAGACTTGAAGCTGGGCCCCCAAGTGGGTCAAGTTCAAGGGAATCAAGTATAAACAGTGGAAGAGAGAGAGGGCATCTCTAGACAGAGAGGAAAAATAGATCATCTGAGCTCCGGCAGCACAGTTAGGAGGTGAAGAAAAACTACCATGGAGAAGACTGTGCCGCGCTCAAGGACCGCTGTGTTCCCCAAGAAAACCCCACAGAGCACAGCAGGGAGCAGGACGCAGGGGCGCGGAGCCTGGCACGCCTCCTTCGCTGCCCTGGGTCTTGGGTTCCAGGGTTGGCAGGTCAGAGAAAGTGAGAAGGGAGGTTTGTGAGCAGCCTGAACTTTCCCTTCCCGGGGACACACCTGCCACCTCAGGAGGTTGGGTACCGGATGGCCGCCCGGCAGAGGACATGGGGTCCTCAGCCTCCCCATTTCTTCTTGCAGTATGTGTCTGAGAGGATCGGCGCTCAGCAGTCTGCCCTTCCCTGGTGCCGCTCAGGTACCAGATGGTCCCTTCTGGTCCACCGCTGATCTGACCGTGTCTTTAGACACAGTGAGTTGGGCTGGTTGTCTCCATCACTTTCAGTGCCGTGCCGAGCTGTGTGTGGGACTCAAGAGCCGACTCTCAGTTGACTGATGGCAGCACTGGTATTTCCTACCTGCAGACCTGCGCACGGCATGGCGTGACCTGGTCCGTGAAGGAGACCTCTGGGACTGGGTAGCGCCGTGCAAGTGGCCTGTGTTCACAAGAAGACAGGCTCCGTGCTGCCCTCGGAAGGAAGCGGCTACTGTCTCCCTGCCTCCTCACTGAGAGCTGGGGGCATTTTCGAAAGACACATACGCAGAGTGCCTTCTCATTTTTATTTTATTTTTTTGGTGTTACTGGAAATTGAATTCAGGGGTGTCCTACCTCTGAGTTATACTCCAGCCCAACTTTTTATTTTTTATTTTGATACAGGGTCTCCCTAAGTTGCAGAGGGCCTTGCTAAGTTGCATGGGCTGGCCTCAAACCTGTGATCCTCCTGTCTCAGTCTCCTGAGTACTGGGATTTCTGGTGTCCAGCCCACAGAGTGCCTTTCAGGAAGTTAATCTTCGGATTTGGAAACTGCATCCATATTTTGGTTTTTAGAATCGATGTTAAGGAAAATTAGTCTTCTTCATTATTGGTTCCTGTGTATGTTTTGGCTCATGTTTATAATGTGTAAAACACCTAGGCAATGATATTTTTAACAATTGCTGTTTATTTTGGAAATCTATTAAAAAATACACACACACTCAACCCAAGCATAGTGTGTTAAAATCAGAAAGTGAGCATTTTACCATAGAAAAAGAACGTCCAGCATAGGCAAGTATTGGGTATCCAGTCTCTAACATAATCCACGAACCTGGAGCTTCCTGCCTTCCAGGGCTGCAGGGACAGAAGCGCGATCCTGTTTCTTTAAGTTTGTAGGCGAAGAGAGGGGAGGCAGGTAAAGAACTGCAGGGCGGCGACCAGGTAACCATCCGCCAGCATCCCCCATGCGTGGCGCCTTCAAGGCGTGGCTCGTGACCTGGCGTGTGCTTCTGCAAGCTGTTCATAGACGTCTCCGGCCCATCTGGAGGCGGGCTCTGGGGCTCAGCGCACTCAGGCCTCTCCAGCAAGGCCCCTGCTTGAGCAGTTGCCTACTAATCTCACCGGCAAGTTTTCCAAATCAGTGACTATTCCACCCACGATCTCCCCCACCCAAGCCCCCAGCCCTGGCCTAAAACGGCGTAGAGTCACAGCACGGTCGCCTCCTTCATTGGTGACTCTGAAGGGACAATCCCGCATTAGCGGCCTTTTTGGAAGATGTATTGGACTTTAATAAAATTTGATCAATGCATTTAAGTCAAATTGAATTATATGTAAGTGGATAGGGTTGACATATGTTTCAATATCTGGAAGTGATACATTATTCTCCAGTGAGCATAAAATTTAATGAAATATAAATACCCATTAATCCTCATGTTTCAACCAATCAGTCACTGTTGCTCCTGCCTGCTGCGAGCGGGAGCGGGCCCAGAAAGTCATCTGTTTCATCCAAGCAGGAGCTGCAGCCTGGAAAGGCATCGGAGGCTGGGAGGAGAGGAGGCTGGGCCTGGGTGGGGGCGCTGGCAGCATGGCGTGCCGCAGACAGACCGCGAGGCAGGTGGGCACACGGGAGGGCCTGCTGCCTTTGGAGTCAGTGGAGGAAGAGGCACAGAAGGACAATTTCTGCTCCCCAAATCTATTCTTTACTTCTTGATTCATAGTTGGTTTGTTGTTAGATGTCTTGCAAAGTGCCCGAGAGGCTGCTCCCCCGCAGAGAGCAGCACGGAGCCATCAGGCGGCACCAGGAAGCCAGCTGTCCACTGTCCTGGGCAGGAGGGTGGGCACCGACGCAGCCGCCTTAGCACGCAAGCGCGGGGTATGAAGGTAGGGAGCCGAGTGGCGAGACACGCTCGGCTTAATGTGCAATCCAACGATCTGACTGCTGTGGCCAGGTGTGCGCCTGGCTTTTTTCCTTTACTTCCGAGAAGCGGAGAGAGGAGAGGAGCTTTCAGCGTCGACTTCCAGAACACTAGGACATGCAGCTGATTCTGAAACCGTGCAGGGCTCAGAGTCCCCCTGTGCTCTGGCGCCCTGTCCCCACACAAGTCCATCAGGTGACTGCCCACAGCTGCCCTGTGCGCTCACCCTCAGGAGCTGGCCATGTGTTGGTGGGACGGCTGTCCTCAGCCGGCGCTGAGCAGCAAGCTGTGTCCAGGAGCAGATGAACCCAAGACAATGGGTCCTTCCAGGACGGATTCCTGGGCAGGCGGCTGGGACATCTTTCCTCCCACATGCACAGGGGTGGGTCTCTGCAGAACTGGGATTTGGTGGGAAACACATTAGTGCCTGTAGTGATACACCTTTTTTTATCCGGGCCACGGGTACCATGCCCAAAGTAATATCTTAAGGCAATATTGGTTCATTTGGAAAGAGACTCACCAGCCAGGTGGACCCCCAGAAACCCGGTCCTGAAGAGACTAGACTTCAGAGCTCACAGGAGCAATGGCCACATAGCCAAAGGGGTTCGGGTTGGGAGGAGGGGTCACCTGGACTGGAAGGGAGATGCCCGTGGAGCAGTGGGCAGACAGGACTGATGGGAGCAGGTGGTCCTGCTCCCCGGGGAGGAGTGGGAAGACCCTGTGGGCCGAGCGAGGGCAACCTGGGTTCAGGGGTGAAGGCAAAGTCCTGCAGAGCCCGCAGGTCTGGGAGGAGCAGAGGGGCCTGGAGGGACTTGCGGCTCCTTGGAATCCTCCTTTCCTGAAGGTGGGGTGAGAAAAGACGCTAGGCCGGTGTCCTGCTGGGTGGAGCCCAGCTCTGGCTTTACAAAGCCCTTGTTGTACCAACAATGTGCATAGCCTTTATTCCCAGAGAACATGCGATCCCCATTTCTGCAACTGGGGTAGAGAGAAGGATGGAGTAGTCCTAGTGGAAGGAAGGGTCCTGGCTGGATCCCAGGCTGCCCTGCAACCCCCACCCCCCCCCATCTCCCACAGCCACCTTCAGGGCTCGGGTACATGGCTGCGGAGGTCTCATCCTCAGGACCTCTGTCTTCCCTGCACTTTTATTTTTTAAGAGCAGAAAAAGAAGCACTCAGAGGAAAGACTTAGCAACAGTAAGGGAGGCGAGACCCTCGACGTGAAGATTGGAGCCCGTTAATTGGGTGGAGATTTATGTTGCCACTAGTGCATTTATCGACATTTTTATTTTTCCATATGCTTAACTCCGGTTAATTAATTTACATAGCATTACACTGAGGAAGGATGCTCTTCTTGTGTTTATTTCACAAGCGAGAGCCATAAAATTAGCTAAATTTAAATGGCCTACATTAGAAGAACCTCACATATTTCTTCCTGCCATCCATAAAGAAAAAAAAAAAAAAAAAAACCCAGCTAGATAGATGCTGACCCCGCCTAGTCAGGAGTGGGATGCCGAGGCTCTCTGTATACATCCCAGAACCTAAATTATGTGCAGGCCCACACCTTTCCAACTCTGCTTCCTGGTCAGTCTTAGAATGGGAAGCGCTAGCCCCAGAAATCACTGAGAGATGCTGGGGCCCCTCCTCCTCCTCCTCCTCCTCTTCCTCCTCCTCCTCCTCCTCTTCCTCCTCCTCCTCCTCCTCTTCCTCC
>PVLC010000101.1:0-12914 GCA_004027655.1 Graphiurus murinus
GCATGCTTGTAATCCCAGCATTCGGGAGGCTGAGACCGGAGGATCCGGGTTCGCGGCCAGCCTCAGCTACCTAATGAGGCACTCTGCAACTTAGTGAGACTCGGTTTCAAAATAAAGAATAAAAAATAGGGCTGGGGGTATAGCTCGGAGGTAGAATGCCCTTGAGTTCAATCCCCAGTACCGCAAAAAAAAAAAAAAAAAAAAAAAAAAAAAAAAAAAAAAAAAAAAAAAAAAAAAAAAAAAAAGATGCCTGCTTTGGGTGATAAGGTTACCATAGGTCTTGTTGTGCTTTTCTTTATTTTCTGAATTGTCTCTATATTTTTTAAATATCTGGGCTTCAATAACACAGTATCCTTATAACACACACACACACACACACACACACACACAAAAGATAAAACCTCAGGGAAAGATGCTCCTTCTCCATCTGGACAAAGCTCACACAGAAGCTGGCGGTGCAGCTTGGCCCGTGTGGGCTGGCGGCATCCAGGCACCTGCTGCACCAGGGGCTGGAGGCATTTTGGTCTCCTAAATCCATATTTCAGTGAACCCAGGGACTATTTGCTATTTTTCAGAGCTAGGAGGCACACACAGATGGAAGGCACCAGGTTCCTAACAGACAGTGTAGTTGGCTAAAGACAGCTTCCAACCAAGATACTGACCAGAAAGTTTTCTTGGGACAAATCTGGTTGACCTTGACAATCTCACTTAGAGCTCCTTGGAGCATAGGTGAGTAGGTGAGAGACATGGTTTCTGCCTTCATAGACTTTGATGATATGGTAAGAACAATGGAAATATACACAAGGCAAAATGTGAACAATTCTAACAGAGATGTACAAAATGCAGCAAAGTAGCTCGGAGGGTTGGGGTATGCTGGCCTTTGTCCTTCACTGCCAGCAGGACCCAGGAGGAGGTGCTGTACCAGACTCAACTGCTATTCCCTCATCTATAAAGGAAACAGCATCCCTTGAAGAGACACTCTGAGGAATGGAGAGGTGTGCCAAATCTCTGCGACAGTACTCACACATAGCAGGTCCCCCATGGAAGGTCTGCAATTACTACTTTGGGCGCAGAGTTCATAAGGGCCAGAAGGCCATATCATGGTTGCATTATCATCATCACTGTCCTCATTTAGAAAAGTTCCAAGGAGCCATACAATTACAGGTGAATGGATACTGTCATGGTTTGGATCTGGAATGGCCCCCATGTTGAAAACATAGCCCCCAGTGCTGCAAGGTTCAGAGCCCCATGCTATCCCAGTACTAGGGAGGCTGAGACAGGAGGATTATGGTTTTGAGGTCAGCCTCAGCAACTTAGTGAGAACCTCAGCATGTAAAGTACAACATAGGTCACTGTGGGTTTGTTTGTAAAAATAAATTATTGACATGATTACATTTTTTGAGAGAGATTGTTTCAGTGATCAAGTGTGTGATAGAACAAAGCTAAAGAAACAGAGAACATGTGTGGAGGTTCTAATAGCGATATGAGCATAAGGTCATCTGGGTCTGGGTCTGCCTGTAGAATGGGGAATTCGTTAGGAACAGCAACAGAGTTGAAGTGTATCTGTTCAAACAAAATGTAAGTCATGTCATGGCTCTTTGTGTAACTGGTGCCTGCCAAGTCTGTCTTCTCTCCATTCTGTCACTTCTGATTGCTACCACCTTAGTCTAGGCCCTCACCATAATGTAGCTGAGTTACTGCAAAAGCCTTCTAATAGGTTCCCCTCTTTATCATGTTACTTCTCTAACTCATCATGCCCAGATCCACTAGTTTAATCTTTTTATAATACTGGCTTTACAGTCTACTCCCTTAAAGACCTTAATAGTAAACCTTTAGAAAAGGATTCATGCAACTCAGTGTGACAGTCGCAGCTCTCTTACTGTCTCCACCCACCCAACCCCCGTCCATTCATTCAACAAAGTACCGAGCATCAATCGTGTGCCAGGCACTGCTCTTAATCAAAGGATACAGTGGTGGACAAAACAGACAAAATCCCTCCCTTGCGGAGTTTTCACTCTAGTTGGAGAGACAGAAAATGAGTATCAGGAGGTAGTAAATGCTTTAGAGAAAAGAGCAGGGCTAAGTGCATGGGGGTGGGCAGTAGTAGGAGAGGTTGCTATCATAGAGGAAGGTCTCAGGACAACTCTCCAATGAGGGGCATTTGAGCAGAAACCTGAAAGGAAGAAATAAGGGAGTAAGCCATGTAGCTCTCTGGAGGAAGAGCATTCCAGGCAAAGGGAAGAACTGCAGCAACGGCCCTGAGGTGGGAGCATGCTTCATGTGTCAAAGAACAGAAAGACCCCAGGGTGGCTAGCTGGGTCAGAGGGGTTGAGTGGGGCACAGTGAAGATTGTATCATGTGGGCAGAGGTTCTCAACCGAGGGCAGTTTCACCCCTTAAAAGACATTTGGCAATGTCCAGAGATATTTTTGGCTGTCACAATTGGGGCTGGGGTGACATTGGGATCCAGGATGTAGGAACTAGAGTGCTGCTAAACATCCTGGAAAGCACAGAGCAGCCACCCACAATAGAGAATTACAGAGACCTGATGCCAGTAGTGTCAGGTTGAGAAACCCTGATGTGGACCACTATAGGAACTTTGTCTTTTATCCTATGTGCGATGGAAAACTGTGGAAGGTTGTAAGTAAAGGGGTGATGTATCAGTCAGCATTCTTACCACAGTGACCCAAACACATGGCACACAAAACTTGGAGGAAGAAGTGTGTTTGCTCATGTATCTGGAGATTTTAGTCCATCTTATATTGGTTTCCAAGCAGGAGCTGGAGCTACAGGATCTCAGGGCATCATGGTGGGGAGCAGAGAGCAAAGGGTCAGAGAGACACACTACAGCTAGGCAGGATGGGACACACACTGTACCCAGCCAGTCCTGCTCCACCTTGAACATGGCTGTCTTCAGCACATGAGGTATGAGGGACATTTTAAATCCAAACCATAGCAGGTGACCTTTTCTAATTTACATTTCTAAAGTATAACTCTGATTGCCATATAGAGAACAGACTGTAGTGGACAAGGGCTAAGCAGAAATGTGGTAGGAGGTGTTTGCAACCATTTAGGCAAGAAGTAATGGTAGTCTAAGGTAGGGTGCTGTGATACAGATAGGAAGAAGTAGTCCAACTCTAGATGTATTTTCAAGGTTTAGCTAATAGGAGTAGTTGATTTCATCAAAATAAACTATAATCACTTAGTGTTCATACTCTTCTACCTATATAGCTATATTTCAAGCTCATTCTGTTTTTGTTCTTACTATTTCCTTCACTCTGCCCTGGCCTGTCTTTCTTAACTGGGCAAAGTCTACTCAGTCTGCATTTCAGGGTTTCAATCAAGAGCCTTCCTTAACCAAAGGAGCTCTCTCTTCTCAAAAGAACCTATAACTTTCTGGTCTTTTTTTTTTTTTTTTTTTTGTACTGGGGATTGAACCCAGGATCATTCTACCTCCGAGCTACACTCCAAGTCCTATTTTTTATTTCGAAACAGGGTCTCACTAAGTTGCAAAGAGACTCACTAAGTAGCTGAGGCTGGCCACGAACCCAGATCTTCCTGTCTCAGCCTCCCAAGTACTGGGATTACAGGCGTGCACCACCACACCTGGCTTCAATATTCTTTTCACATATGTGATGAGACACCATACTTTATGATGAAAAATGACTGGCCCCCTGCTATCACCAGTAGGGCAATAAAAATAATTCAAACATATAAGGTAAAAGTATAGGGAGGAAGAAACAAAAACTGTTATTACTTGTAGTTTATATGATTGTATATATAGAACATTTGATTGAGTTTACAGTTTAATGATTATAATTACTAAGAATCTTTCAATTTTCTTGCTACAAAATCAATGTGTTAGAAATAAAATGTAGCTGGACGTGGTGGCACATATTTGTAATCCCAGTACTTGGAAGGCTGAGACAGGAGGATGGCATGTTCACGGCCAGCCTCAGCAAGTAGTGAGACTCATCAATCTAGTGATACCCTGTTTCAAATTAAAAATATATCAGGATGGGGGCATGGAATACCCCTGGATTCAATCCCCAGTATAAAAAAATAAATAAATTGTATTTTATACACTAAAAATAAAGAATTAAAAAGAAAAAAATTAAAACTATACTGTTTATGCCAGGTATGATGACACATGCTTGTAATCTCAGAATTTGTGAGGCTGAGACAGAAGAATCACAGGTTTGAGGCCAGCCTCAGCAACTTAGTGAGGCTCTCAGCAACTTAGTGAGATCCTGTTTCCAAATAAAACATAAAATAGGTCTAGGGGTGTGGCTCAGACAGACACACACACACACACACACACACACACACACACACACATGCTGTACTGTTACAAACTATACTGTTTATAATAGTAAAACAAACAAACAAAGAAAGGATAAAGTGCCCAGGAATAGAACTAACAAAAAACGAAAAGATACTTATAAATTATAAAAATGTAGTGAAAAGCATTTAAAAATACCTAAATAAGCCGGGTGTGGTGGCGCACGCTTGTAATCCCAGCATTCGGGAGGCTGAGACTGGAGGATCCAGGTTCGCGGCCAGCCTCAGCTACCTACTGAGGCACTCTGCAACTTAGTGAGACCCTGTTTCAAAATAAAGAATAAAAAGTAGGGCTGGGGGTATAAGCTCGGAGGTAGAATGCCCCTGAGTTCAATCCCCAGTACCACAAAAAAGTAAATAAATGAATAAATAAATAAATAAATAAAAATAAAAATACCTAAATAAATGGAGATATACTATGTTCATGGTTTGGGAAATATCATATTATAAAGATGGTATTTCTTCTTAAATCAATCTCTAGCTTAGGTGTAATTCCCTAAATTTTTAAAAAAGAAACTTTAGCTGATTCTAAAATTTATATGGAAATGCAAAAGGCCAAGGATGGGCAAATCACTCTTGAAAACAATAATGTCAGGAGAATTTCCTTATCAGATATTCAGCTCCATTCATTAAGAAAGTTTGATATTGGCACAGGGACAGACACTGTTCTTGACCTCCAATTGTTAACATAGCTTCCATATTTAGTGATATCATACTGGTAGCTTGAAACTGGTCGTGGTGGAAGTATTTATGCCACAGAAATCAGCAAATACTATAAATCAGGGCTTTCTGTCTATGGGACAGGAGTGGGAAGAGCTGGTTGCCAAACTTACTTGCATACTATTTAATGGAACCAAAGAGAGATTCCAAAATATTTATGTGGACCTACAATCTCATGTATTCAACACCAACAAATTTCAAAGAGATACTTTTGGGCAAAAGAAGCAAGACTCAGAATTAGAACAGTCTAATTTCATTTATACATGGTTCAAAACCAGTTGTAACTAAAAAAGTATATTGTAAAAATGACTGTATATTGTTTAGGGAAGCATTCACATGTGGTCTGGGCAGAAGAAGAAGGTAGATACAACCAGGAAGAGAGAAACAGGTATCTTCTAAGGTTCTATTTCCTAATTTGGGTAATAGGTAAATGTTATTCATGTTATTTTTTAAATACTACACATACATTATACATTCTTCTGCATTATTATAAATTTCTGGTAAAAAAATAAAGCATCTACCCTATGCAAAGATATTGTGGTTTAAGATGGACTTAGATTCCATTTCCCCTCTACAATTACTTTCAATTACTTTCACTAAGGTCAAAGATTTCAATGTCATGAAAGCTAATAAACATTATCAATTCTCATTTTCCTTGGTGTCTCAGCAGCATACAATACAGCTGAAAATTTTTCTCCTTGAAATGGCATCTCACCTTGGCTTTCATGAAGCCATATACTCCTGGTCATTCCCTCTCAGCCCTGTCTATCATTGTCTAAGCATTACATATAGGATTTCCTTAAGGTTCATTCCTAGAAGCTCATTCTTACAAACTCTGTTCTCTCTCTTTCTAGACATTCACACCTATGCCTATGGCTTCAATTACCACCCACACATCGAAGACTTAGACCTCTCCTCTGAGCTCCAGGCAGATAAATCCCATTATCTTATCAGCATCTTTACTTGATGTTTCAAAGAAACTACTCTTTAAGCTGTTTTAGTATTTTTTCAGTCATGATTTCCCTCCATAACAGTTCTTCTAAGTATTCTTTCTCAGGGAGTGGCATCACCAGTCTTCCTTGACAATCCAGGGAAACAAATAGCCTTTACTTTCCTTTCTTTAGAATGAAAGTATTCACTCTTTTCTTCCTAGGGAAGGGTTGAAAATAAAGTTTATTTTGGTGATGACTCTAAGTAGGAATAAAATCCTTCAAAACACACATCATCTGGCAAATTAGGTTTCTCTACATAGAGTGAGCTCAAAAAAGTTAGTCCCTTTCTCTCTAATTAGCAGTTTTTCCAAAACACAACAGTAATAATATGCAATTAAAGTATTTTCCCTCTCTCCTTTTAATCTCTTCTCTTCTTTCTATATTTTTGCACACAATAGGTTTTTAGTTTCTGATTTTTCTTCATTTTCTGTTTCTACTTTTTTTCCTTACTTCCCTCAACCCATTTCTTCATGACTAAAGCAGAATCCAGTATTTCTGTTTTAGTATTTTTTCAGTCAACAAATATTTATTGAGAACCTATTATGTGTTCTCTGGGATAGAGTGATGAGCTAGATAAGGTTCCTCATGTGTTTTATATCTGACAAGGAGCAAATAAAACGTCAGTAGTATGAGCTAATTAGGGAATTAAAATTGAATGATGTGATGAGAATAACTGGGTGTTATTTTAGATTGGGTGGTCAGGAAAGGCTTTTCTGATGAGGTTATATTTAAAACCAAGATCAAATTACGAAGAGACAGTCATTGTATCCCTTTGCACTCCTTAGTACAAAGATTCGGAAGGAGAAACAAACTTGGCGTGTTTGATGGCTGCACACAGACAGGACAGTGGTGCAAAAATGTGATGGATGTGGGGGTCAGGTCATACAGGCTCTGTAACCCAGAGTAAGAAGCTGGAGTTCATTCTTTCAGACATGTATCCTTCTTAGTATGTGTAGGATCTGCAGTGGTAATACCCTTTCTTAATTCTGCTATTGGTACTGGGGATTGAACTCAGGGGCATTCTATCTCCCAGCTACAGCCCCAGTCCTATTTTTTATTCTTTATTTTGAAACAGGGTCTCACTAAGTTGCGGAGGGCCTCACTAAGTAGCTGGATCCTCCAGTCTAAGCTTCCCAAATGCTGGGATTACAAGCGTGCACCACCATGCCCGGCTAGTACTGATGATCTTAATAGTTTTTTTTTTTTTTTTTTTTTTTTTTCGGTACTGGGGATGGAACCCAGGGAGCATTATACCTCCAAGCTACACTGCCAGCCCTATTTTTATTCTTTATTTTGAAACAGGGTCTCACTAAATTGCAGAGGGTCTCACAAGTTGCTGAGGCTGGCTGCGAACCTGCAATCCTCCTGTCTCAGCCTCCCAAGTACTGGGATTACAAGTGTGCACCACTATGTCTGGCTCTTATTAGTCTTTTAAAAAACTAACTTTGAGCATTGCAGATCCTCTCTTCAAGTTTTTCTATTTCATTAATTTCTGTTCTTGCCTTTGGTATTTCTTTGCTTCTACTTTCTTTGGGTTTAATTTGCTGTTTTTTCCCTAACTTGTCGAGATAGATGCATTTAAAAGTATAAAGTTTCCTCTAAGCTCAGCTTTATGTATATCCCATAAAATTTTATAACATAAATTAGAAAATATTCTTGACTGAATGATAATGATATTTGATGTGGAGTGAACTTCCAGGCACCCTTTTCTGACTGAATGCTAACATAGTTACATTGTGTCAGTAAATTATGTGTGATTTTAATCCTGGAAAATTTGTTGAGACTAATTCTACAATCTAGTATATGGTTAACTTTTGGAAATGTTCCATGTATGCTTGAAAATAATATGTATTCTGTGGTTTCTAGATATAGTTTTATACATATATCCATTAATAAAATTGACAAATGTGCTATTTAAGTCATATATTCTAATGGGGGTATTTTTGACTGCTTGTTATATCAAATGAAGAGGGAGGCCTGTAAACATAAGATACTTTGAGAGTGAATATGTCTTTCCGTTGGAGTGTTGAAACTTTTTATTTATGCATTAGAAGCCATTTTATTATATACATACAGATATTTATTTATTTATTTATTTACTTAAGAGATGGAGTCTTGCTATGTTGTCCAGGCTGGCCTTGAACTCCTGGGCTTAAGGAATCCCCCTGCCTCAGCTTCCTGAGTAGCTTAGACTACATATATATGCTACCATATCTAGACAGATGCATATGATTTTAAAATTCTTACATCTTCCTGGTTAATGGAAAATAACCCCTTTTATCTCTAGAATTGTTTCCTGGCTCAATATAATTTTATATATTGTTAATATAGCTACATTGGCTTACTATTAGAATGCATTTTCATGGTATATCTTCTTTCCTCTTTTTATTTTCAAATATTTTGCTTATATAAGGGTTTCTAAGCCTTGGAATTATTAAATTAGGACATAATTCTTTGTTGTAAGGGGCAGTCTTGTGCACTGTAGTTTACAACAGACCTTGACCAGAGACTGTTGAATACCCCCTTGGAGGAAAATCACCCCTGAGTTGTAAACTACTAATATTAATATTAATTTTTAGGTGTATCTTCGATAAATAGCAGATATTGAATTATTTTATCCAGTATGATAATCTTTATCTTTTAATGGAAAAATTTAGTCCATTTACATTTAATATAATAGCAGAAAACTCTAGGCACTTATTTGTCTCAAAATGCTTTTAATTTTCCTTCTGCAATATCCATCTGAGATCAATTTTCTTTCTGCCTAGGACCATTTATGGGAAAATGAAAATAATGTGTGACTTCAAAACTAACTGGGACACTTTGATATTGTTCTACCCCTCTTCAGAGCTTCTGCTAGTCATTTGTTGATTTCATGAAAAATTAAACAGGGTGTCTTCTATAGGCAGATGCTGGCCTACTGGCACATGACTTAGCAAGTGGCAGAAACCTTGTGGAAATTAGAAAAAGGTACCCCTTTTTCTAGGTAGAAACAGCTCAGATCCAGGCACAAGTCTTGGTAATTGGAGTGAGGACTAGATTTTAATTCCACTTACATTGTTGGCAGGAGCCCCCTGTACAACAAACAATCTGCAGAAAGAATTATGACAGTCTTGGCTTCCATTGTTGCTATCAAGAAATTAGCTAGCAGTTTACTTGCTGCTTTTTTGAAGTTGTTGTTGTTGTTGTTATTATTATTATTATTATTATTATTATTATTATTATTATTTAGAGACTTGTTTTTGGTTGTCTACAGTTACCATCATGGCTTTAAGTGTTGGTTTCTTTTCATTTACCAACTTAGGATTCACTGGGCTTCCTGAATCTGCAGATTGGTGTTTTTATATCACTTACGGAAAATTCTTAGTCACTATCTCTTCAAATGTGCCTCTGCTGTAATTGTTCACCTTTCGGGACTCTTAGTAAAGGCATGTTACCAGGTGTTCTCACTCTATCCTCTATGTTTTGTACCTTATCTTGCATATAGTCTATCATTTTATCTGCTCTGCTGCATTCTGAATATTTTTTTTCAGACCCATCTTCTAGTTTTGTCCTCAGTTATATATGATCTATTGGCAAACATGTTCACTGAGTTCTTAATTTGGGTTGTTGTATTTTTCAGTTTTAGAAGTTACACTTAGCTCTTTTTTTGAACTGATTATAATACTATTTTTTTATGGTACTGGGGATTGAACCCAGGGATGTTCTACCTCTGAGCTATAACCCCAGCCCTTTTTATTTTTATTTTAAAATAAGATCTCACTAAATTATAGAGGCTGGTCTTGAACCTGTGATCTTCCTGTCTCAGCAACCCAAGTACTGGGATTACAGGTGTGTGCCACCACACCCGCTTAATACTTTTTATAGATTCTTATTCCTGCAGGTATTCTGAAGTTCATTTAAAAATATATTTAAACATAGTCAGCATAGTTATTTGTAGACTGTTTAATAATCATAATAACTGAAGTTTCAGTGGGACTCTTTATGTTGTCTATTGTTTCTGTTGGTTATTATTCAGGGTAGCTTGTTATTTTGTAGAACTGATTATATATGATTGCAGGTAATTATTTTTGTGTCCGTGTGTGTGGGTGTGTATGTGTATGTGGTACTAGGGATTGAACCCAGGGGCATTCTGCCTCTGAGCTACACTCCCAGCCCTATTTTATACTTTTTATTTTGAAACAGGGTCTCACTAAGCTGTGGAGGGCCTTGCTAAGTTGCTAATGCTGGCCATGAACCTGTAATCCTCCTGTCTCAGTCTCCCAAGTACTGGGATTACAAGTGTGTGCCACCATGCCCAGTTAACTGTTTATTTCTTGATCACTGTTACACTGAAGGTTTACCTCTTTACATCCTTCTTAAGGAGAGAAAAGGCTTCTCAGCTTTCTTACCTGGGCTAGGCTCGGACCTTGATTCCTGTCTTCCTTCTCCTACTGGATTACCAAACACTCCGATTGACTTCACAGATATTTCTTTCAGACTAGCAGAGGCATTCAGAGAGTATGGATCTTACCTCTATGAGTTCTTGCTTTACCTTATATTTTGGTCCAGTACTATCTTACTATTTTGTTAGCACTTCAATACATTTAAACAATTAAAAATAATATTGCTGTCAGGTTTTTCAGTTGTCATCTATGGTCTTAAGTACCTAGGTCACCATCACCAGAACTGAAAGTTCCCACATTGAGAGTGAAGGAGAACCAGAGAGGGAGATGATCAGCTAGTTTGTCTTGGCCATGTTCTATCAGACCCTGTCTATGGGCAAAGGGAATAATATATTTAAATCATCAACCAAAAAGAAAATAGTTTTAATCTTGTGAATTTGTATTTGCACTAGTGTGCTTCTCATGGATATGTGTTCTCTTTCTTGTGACAGTAAGTCCTTAAAGACTAGATATCCTTTCTGTTTCTGTAAGTACCTATCCTATGTCTAGAACCTAGGTCAAAAGATAAAATGCCAGTTTTCTTACTTTCCTTATCACCATCCTGGGGATTGAGAACCCCAGGAGAGAACTAGATTCTCAGGAATTCATCTCTTTCTCCATCTCCCACCTACTTGTAGTAGACTATTAGCTGATTACTGAGATCAGTGAAAACTACCTTACATCAAGTTTGAAGATTTAATCAGAGCACAAGGATATATAAGTGGTAAATAAAAATACAGAATTTGTTAATGCTCAATTATGTCCACCTAGAAGTCAGTCTTTGCTGGGTATGCCTATAATCCCAGCACTTGGGAGGCTGAGGCAGAAGGATTGTAGGTTTGAGGATAGCCTCAGCAACTTAGTGAGACCCTATTTCAAAATAAGAAAATAAAAAATAGAAAGGGCTGGGGGGTAGCTCAGAGGTAGAATGTCCCTGGGTTCAATCCCCAGTACCACGTGTGCATGCGCACATACACACACACCACACTACACACACAGTCTTTCTCATACACTTACTGCTGATAGACTTAAAAGTTGAGAGAAATAAAAAATATGAGAGCCATAGTATTTTATATAGCTTTTGACAGAGTAATTCTGTGTTTATGAATTGGCCTTAAAAAATAATCATAGGGGGTGGTGGTGTGCACCTGTAGCTACTAGGGAGGCCAAGGCAGGAAGATCACTTGTACAAGGAGTTTAAGATTGGCCTGGGCAACACAGTAAGACTCTCACTTAAAAAAAAGGCATGGATATTCACAAAGACTTAGCTACCTGAATGATCAATAGAGGGTCGGAAATAAGATTTTAAAATCCCATAGCTGGGCATGGTGGCACATGCTTGTAATCCCAGTACTTGGGAGTCTGAGACAGGAGACTGCAGGTTCAAGGCTAGTCTCAGCAACTTAGTGAGACTCTGTTTCAAAACACATAATAAAGTAGGGTTAGGAAATAGAATTCACCTGGGTTCAATGCTAGTACAAAAAAAATCATAAAAATCACCAAAAAAAAAAATCACCAAATAAATAACCTAACGATACAGCTCAAAGAACTCGAAAAACAAGAACAGTCCAATCCCAAAGCTAGTAGAAGATAGGAAATTATGAAAATCAGAGCAGAAATTAATGAAGTAGAGAATAAAAAGATAATAAAGAAAATCAACAAAACTAAAAGCTGGTTTCTTGAAAAAATAAACAAGATAGATAAACCATTGGCCAACCTAACCAAAAGAAAGAGAGAATCAACCCAAATTACCAAAATAAGTGATGAAAAAGGTGATATTACCACCAACAGTATGGAAATACAGAGGATCATCAGAAACTATTTTGAAAAACTATACTCCAACAAAATGGAAAATCTAGAAGAAATTGACAAATTTCTAGACACATATAACCTTCCTAAATTGAGTCAAGAAGATATAGAAAACTTAAACCGACCAATAGCAATCAAAGAGATAGAAACAGCAATAAAGAGTTTACCATCAAACAAAAGCCCAGGGCCAGATGGTTTTCCAAGTGAATTTTATAAAACATTTATAGAAGAACTAATCCCAATACTCCTCAAACTATTCCATGAAATAGAAAGAAACAGGACCCTCCCAAACACATTCTATGAAGCCAATATCACATTAATAACAAAGCCAAATAAAGACAGCTCAAGAAAAAGAAAACTATAGGCCTATATCATTGATGAACTTAGATGCAAAACTGCTAACAAAATACTAGCAATGCGCATTCAAAACCACATCAAGAAAATTATACACCTTGACCAAGTCAGGTTGATCCCAAGGATGCAAGGCTGGTTCAACATATGAAAAACAATTCATGTAATTCACCACATAAACAGAATCAAAGACAAAAATCACATGATCATCTCAATTGCTGCTGAAAAAGCATTTGACAAGATCCAACACCCAGCTGAGCGTGGTGGCACACGCTTGT